>PUQB01000043.1:600000-797153 GCA_003024785.1 Selaginella tamariscina
TCAACTGGAAGAGAACTGAAAGACAAACACCAGATAACAGAATAACCATCAACTTACTCTTACATCCCATTGTAAGGGAGAAGAAACGGGACATGAAGATGAAGAAGAATGAGAGGAGAGGGACAATGCAAGTCGTCTTGCCGGGTGTGTTTTATAATCTGGAGAAACAGTTCAAGTCTCGTGGTGTTGCTGCTTTTTCTCTCGATCATAAATGAGCTCTGTTGAAAGCAATGTCTCATCTCCTTCCAGCTAACAAACTGTTGCTGGGTTGGAAAGTTATGTCACACGAGAAACATTCTACATTCAGATGCATTCACTATAAACATTAGCTGCACATTCTCAAACAGTTAAAAAGCGTATACTTTCTTCCTATGTTCGATATTTAATGTAATGTCAAATGGTTTTCATTGTATATTAAATGTGTCAATCACTTATCTAACTCCATACTACCGACCACTTTTCAGCATATATATATAAATTGTGTGTGTGGTGTGTGTGAGAGAGAGAGAGAGAGAAAGAGAGAGAGCTATATCCAATGTACAGTAGGATGTGTGTGTGTGAGAGAGAAGGTTTATTATACACTTTCAACCACTTCTTTCAAGTGGATGACAGTCTTTTAATTTATGAATCATGTACAGGAAAAAAGCACCTATTTATTCCCTCCGATCTTTTACCTGCCGATGAAGCCGAAATAGTGAAGCACGAAGGCGACCAGGAGCATTAGTATAGCGAATATCAATCCCTGTCTTCCCAACAACCACGTTTTTGCTTTCCTTGCTTGTTCTGTAACTGTCTGTGCTCTCTGAGCCCATACCATCTGAAAACACAAAAATATATATAAGTAACGGATGAAGATAAGCATAATAATAATGACTATTGTCCACATGTCCCTATATAACTGAGTCTATTATCATCATCATCACACACACACACACACATATTAAGATTAATAACTTTATGTATACGTCTGTGTTACACTATAACGAAGAACGAGGTTGTAATAGAATATCACGTTATACTAATCATGGATTACTAATATAGAATACTTACCATTTTATCTAGCTGATCAGGAGAGAGATTCGCCAACGCCCTATGAGCATCAGCTGCCTGGTCCGGCGTCATGTTGAAACCAAGCTGTTGACTCATACTAGACATCTGTTCCGGTGTCATGTTCTTCACCATTGTAGTCAACATCTAAAATAACAAAATAACATTAGTTAATACAATCTATATAAACATTTTGACGTGTATATATGTATCATTGCATAATTCAAACGTTTTTGACGTGTATATATGTACATATATCATCACTGCATTATTCAGACGTTTAAGTGTGAAGCATGCGGGTAACGGTGAGGCAATTTGTAAACATGTATGCAAACATGCACAACCACGCACACAGACTACAATCACACACAACGACTACACACACACACGACTACACACACACACAAACCTCTTTCATCGCCGGATTTCTGAGATTTTGCATCGGATTTGAAGCACTTGGAGCTGATGGAGGCCCAGAAGGTACTGTGGAAGCACTTGGAATGTTCAAGCGCCCTGCCTCTTTCATGGTGGTTGCTACTTGCAACTTCTCCAAATCCGACGGTGTCATGTACTTCATCAGGTCCGATGCTGCCTTAGCCATTTCAGCTGTCATTTGTCCCCCACTCATTGCAGCTATTTGTTCTGGGTTCATTGTCATCATCATCGATTGCATATTTCTGTAAAACGAATGTAAGTTTCTCTTACCACATACGAGTAAAATATGATAATTCAAGCGCCTCTTCATTTGCGGTGCAGGCCGATGGCGTAATAGTAGTATATACTGTCATATATACTGTATGGATTACCTTAGTAAATCAGGGTTTTGCTTGAGTGAATTTATAACGTCAGCTGATGGGACCTGGTCATTAACTGCAGACGTGCTTGTGTTTTCTGAGCTTGTAGATGCCTCCCTCGTTAAAGGCTCATCCATACTGCTTTCACGATGCTCCTCTGTGTTCGTCTCTGTTGTTCTTGATGTTAACCTTCTGCTTCTTCGTCTGTTATTTCCTCAATGATAGGACCTGGCAGGAATCAACTGGGTTAAGCTTAGGAATAAACTTACCAGTACACATACATATACATGTATATATTATACAGACATATATTAGCTATATAAAATAATGCATACCATCATCGCCCTGTCTCTCCAGCTCATCTCTCACATTTTGTAGTACATTTGCCACTGTTTCATCGTTAGGATCAATTGTAGCAGCCTCTTTCAAATCTGCAACAGCCAACTGCAAAATCCATTATGAGAAACTGAACACACTACAGATTTCTAGATGTGTAAAACTTACTCTCAGTCGATTTAACTCCTTGTAGGCTTGGCCTCGACGATACAAAGCCTTCAAATTCTTGGGATCGGCAGAAAGAACTTCTGTTCCTTCTTGCAGAACTTTGTTGTACTCCGATGTCTTGAGATAACAGGACATCAAGTTCAACGAGCATGTCTTTTTTAAATTAACCGCTTCTGCACTAGTAACTCCTACCAAGTTTTCTTTTGCCTGAAAACAACAATTAACAAAATATATCATAAATACAACATGTGATACAGGCATATGTACGCACATCAAGAGCGCACATGCATATCAGCAATTTCAACAAGACAGCCAGAATGCAGTAGTTTTATTAGATAGGTTACCTTTAAATACTTCTCTATAGCTTCATGAAAACGTCCCGATCCGTGAAGCTCGTTTCCCTGAGTGAGAATATGGTAAGTGAAAGTAAAGTGCAATTCTCTACAGTGTGTATGTTCTATACGTATACACATGTACATACACAGGCAAAGCATACCTGGTTTTTTAACATGAGAGCGGCCTGGAATTCATAATCCCGGGTTGCATTCATAGCCGCAAGTTGGGCAGGGGTGACATTCGCCATGCGGGAGCTCATATCGGCGATCTGATCAGGCGGCATATGCCGCATCTGCTCCGCTGCAAATCGCAAATCTTCCGGCCTCATATTCTTCATTCCTTCCGATGCCATACGGAACAGATCCGGATTGCTCATCATCTAACAAGATTCAAGACATTAGCGACAAATTCACGCATAGATTATATATGTCGCTATGTATATTATTACAGCGATTTATAGCGATTTTACGAGGACTAGATTATAGCGATTCTGGAAAGATTGTTTGCAAATATTTGAGGGTTTTCAAACCGACCTGTTGCTGCATCCGGAGGAGCTCTCCTGGCGGGATTCGGCTCATCTGTTCCTGTGCGAGACGGATCATCTCCGGATCCATCATATTAAACCTTTCGCTAATAAACTTAGCTGCTCTGACCAATCGAGTACCTAAATAATAGCAAGACGGCTGCTCCGCGGACGAATATCTCAGAGCCCTAGCCCTTTCTGTGTATAGGGCTCTGAATTTATACTGGGTATATACCTTTAAGTTATGAAAAGGTAAATGGTCAAAATCGTCTAACTCATACCTTTAATATCAAAATGAGATTACGAATTTATAACAATTTTAAACTGTTTTTAAATTCAAATTTAAAACCTTAATCACAACAGTTCTTTGATTATGAGAATGAGGCAAAACTGGAGTGTTTATAATTAGCTAAGCGCCAATTTTAAATTTATCGATTGAATGAAATTTTATTGATATTGTTTGCGTGGCCCGTATATACGTCAAATATACGGCCGCCGGAAACCCTCATTCCATCTTTTAAGAGGACCGCAAAACGGAAGGCGCTAGGGTTGTATGCGAGGTATTCGATTCGCCGCCATAGTCACATCATAGGCGCTTTCTTCTTCTGGATTCATCCTGTGCTTGCTTTGTTCTTGGCTCAAAGGCGCTTCTTTTGTTCGGAAGTGCTTGATTCATGTCTCTGACGCGGCGGTTTGACGAGCTATGATGCAGACGACGAATCGGATGTGCTGCATCTTGATGAGCATTTCACGGATTGACAGTTCCTTGATAGCATTCTTCGTCTGGACATCGCGGACGGATACCTAGCTAGGAGCAATGGCAGAAGAAGACACGGAGAAAATTGATTGACGACGGCAGTCGGATGCCGCCATGAGGTATTTCTAGGTCTTAGATCTTTTTTCTACAAGCACAAGGGAAATGGACAATTTCGAGAAGGATAGTCTTCAGTTTCGATCAATCCGGTAGGATCGATCCGAGTCTGAAGGCGCAGGCGATGGATTGGTGTGAGCAGGCGAAGCAGATTCCGACGATCGTGGAGTTGTCCCTTGAGAAGTTGCGATTCTCGCAGTATCCCGAGGTCCAATTTTGGTGCTTGCAGACGCTGGAGGAGATTCTCAAGCATCGCTACAATTCTCTCACTGCTCAGCAGCGGCTCTTAATCAGATCGTCGCTCATGGCCGAAATCGATGTTTCCGCTTCACAAAAGCCGGTGTTTATCCGCAACAAGCTTGCCCAGGTTATTGTGCTTCTCATCTGTATTGAGTATCCTTCCGATTGGCCAACGGCATTTATGGAGCTTCTTGCGTCACTATCCAAGGTATGTGAAACTTTGTGAATAATATAAAACTGTAGAACTGAATTTACACACACATATATATAGAGAGAGAGAGAAATGTAGGTGATTAACGTGTGAATGGTGTATGTGCCTTGGTGTTATGTAAATGTAGTTTAATGCGATGCTTTACAGGGGCCACCCGTAGTCGATATGTTCTGCCGTGTGTTGAACGCTCTCGACCAGGAAGTAATTAGTCCTGAGTACCAACGAACACCAGCAGAATCCGCTCTTGCAACTCGGATCAAAGACGCAATGCGCCAACAATGTATTTCACAGATAGCAGGTAATACTATTTAGATAGCATTGTAGCGCACATGTGAGAATGTACGTTTAAGGACGTAGGATGTACTGAGTCTGTCCTTGTGCTTACACAGCGGCATGGTACAACTTGGTGGTGCTTTACAGAAGCGGACAGAGGCCAGAAATAGTAACGATTGTCCTAGAAACAATGCAAAAGTACATTCCATGGATTGACATTGGGCTGGTTGCAAATGATAGCTTCATCCCGCTTATGTTTGAGATTCTGGCATCTCGGCAGGAGAATCTACAGCTCCGTTCAGCAGCTGCAGATTGCCTACTGGCAGTTGTTTCGAAGAGGATGGATTCTTCTGCGAAACTAGCGCTCCTTCAGCAGTTGCATTTGGGTCCTGTTTGTGCTCAGATCATGAACATGCAGGTATGCCATCAGCTAAGACACATATAGTGATATATACTATGCACATATGTCAATTAGAATTTAAATACTGCTTTGTTATTCAGGACACGCAATTTGCAAGCAAGTTGAGTGCTCTTCTCACGGGATTTGCAGCGGAGATTTTAGATTGCAGCAAGAAGCTAGACACGACAACCCAAACTGTAAGTGACATCCTAACACTCACAACACGCGTGTGCGCGCGCGCACACACACAACTGACTTGCTAACTTATGCTCTGCGAAGGTGGTGGTCAATGGTGTTTCGAACGAAGGCAGTGTTTCTGAGATAATCTCGAAAATGCTGGACGAGATTCTTCCATCCGTGTTTTACTTTATGCGGCACGATGATGAGGAGATTTCGGCTACTACTTTCCAATTTCTGTCCAATTATGTCAACCGAATGAAATCTTCTTCTGGAAACGTATGATATGTGTTTGTATGTATATTATGTGCATGTATGTGTGGGGTGAATTATATATATATATATATATATATCGTATAGGTAGTTCTTTATGAAGTCCTTAGCCGATAATTGCATAAGAGAGAGCTATATATCTCTATATTTTCATTACGTGAATCTGTGTCGTGCTAATTTCTTTGGGCTTTATTCTTTCAGGCGGTGCACCTCGGTCATATATTGGAGGTGATCAGGTACAGAATGAGATACAGTCCAGATCCTCAACGAAGCACTTGATGTTTACGATAGAGAAGGGAAGGAAGAGGAAGAGAGAATGGGAGAATACCGTAAGGAGCTTTTTGTACTGTTCCGGAACGTCTACCGCGTTGCACCCGATGTTGCGAAGTCTTTTGTTAAGAACGTGTTGGGGTCCATTCTTGGTAACTCTGGAACTCCTTTCGAGGAAGTCGAAGCAGGTGTGTGTGTGTGTGTGTAAAACATTGTATATGTATATAGTTAAGACATACATAAGAAGTTCTATAAATTAGTACTTCGCCTGACATTTCCTTATAGTTTGCTTCGCTGTATGTAGTATGTTATCAATGAATGATTATGTATCATAATGTTCTAGTATACGTGTGTGTGTGTGTGTGCGCGCGCGCGCGTGCTTGCGTGTGTGCGCATGTAGATGTCAAGTTATCTGTGTGCAGATATATTTAAAGCCTGATACAGAATGCTAAATACGTTTTTATCAATAACAGGTATCACTTTGCTATATAGTTTGGGTGAAGGTATATCGGAGGAAACCCTGAAGGCTCGCGGTGGAGATATACAAGAAATGCTCGTTGCCATGGTGACAGTGAATATACCTTGCAGCTCTCATCGTGCAGTGGCGATTATTTTCTTAGAGACGATTATCCGTTTTGTTAAGTTTTTCCAGCATCACGATGAGTATATTCCGGCTGTTGTTGGGGCTTTTCTGGACGGTAGAGGCATTCACCATCAGAATCCTTACGTGAGCTCTCGAGCCAGTTATTTGTTCACGCGGCTGGTGAAGGCGCTTCGTATACAGTTGCTGACATTTGTTGACAACATTCTTCAGGTATGCGTATATATGTGGTCCGCGTCACGTACGCGCGCACACACACACGTGTGTGTGTGCGTGTGATACACAAGGTAAAGAACTGTATGAGGACAGCGGGTCATGTGTTTAATAATGTACTCTCTCTCGTCTCTCTCTCTCTCTCAGCGGGAGATGTGTTGCAGAGCCTGCAAGATACTCTGTGCATTTCAACAAAGAAGTTTCTGTCAAAAGAAGCAGGTTCAGAAGATCGGAATTACACATTTGAGGTAGTAAGTGACAATGATATTTACTCGATAGTTAAAATATTAAATTCTCAGAGTGTCGGACTTCTACTGGGAGCAGAGGAGCTGCCACGTGACAAACAAGAAAAGTATCTTTCAGCTTTGCTTCTTCCTCTGTATGGACAGGTAATGTGTGTACCCTTAGATGCGTTTATCTATGTATAGGACTCGTACATTTACTAGATGTTAAGTCGCATGACGAAACTAGTAAATGTCAGAAACTTGTTCGCATAATGTATTGAGCAGCTGTATTCAATTCATGACACGTATTCAGGATTAACAAATTCTTTATTTCCTGTGTGTGTGAGAGAGAGAGAGAGAGGGAGAGCTGCACTGCACTAATGTCTTAACCAAACCAAAGCATAATATAGCTAACAAATCGGGGAAAGTCAAACGTCATGATATTCAAAATTCATAATTGCTTAAATCAAATGCCCAAACTAGTGAATGATATTCAATAATTCATTATTACAAAGTGAAAATACTTATGTGTTGAAAATCAAATTTCAGGTGGATTCCACATTATCAAATAAGATGCCGTATCGTGATGGAAATATTGTAGTCTACTTGCAGCAGATTGTTCTTGCGATAACTCACTTTAGCAAGGTGAGTGTTTACATATTATTTGAGTCAATCTCTCTCTCTCTCTCTCTCCCTGTCTCTGTGTCTCTGTTATTGTATAAGTATAACTTATAGCTTAAAAACAGGGATTTAGTGAGCAATTGCTAGTGAATCATCGTCCTGAACTTGGCAACATTTTCAGACAGGTATTTGGAAGTCTATTATCATTGTTATTATTTGACTTCTCACTTAGCAATTACTATTCAGTCTGTAGACGTCGTTCTCAGGATTCTCCTGGCATATCCAAGAGTTGACATTCTCAGAAGCAAGGTAACTCCTCTGCGCGCGTACGTGTTTGTGTTCGTGCGTGTGTGCGTGTTCGTGTGTGTTCGGGGGGGGGGGTGAGAGATCTTTTCCGTTGTCTTACTGTCTCATGGCCAGGTTATTTCGTTTCTCCATCGGATGGTAGACATTCTTGGCAGCTCCGTTTTCCCATTTTTACCAACTGCTATCCGGCAGCTTCTTGTACAGAGTGAAGTACGTTTATAAACTATATATTATATTCAGTTATTACTCTTCTATTACTCAATATACTAATATACATTAATAAATACATACATGTAATATATATTATTAGTATATAATCAGTTTACTTGTTTATCAAGATTATTGTTGATGCTTCATATCTCACAACTACCATATCCTCATCTTTAATTTTCTGTTAGCCAAAAGATCTTGTGGAGTTTATTCTGCTGCTTAATCAGCTTATCAGCAAATTCAAGACTGCCATGAGCTCAATTATGCAAGAGATATTCTCTTCTGTTGTAGATCGCGTGTTTATTTTGCTTCCCAAGGGTGCTGTACCTGAAAATGCGGTCAGCAATACCGAGGTAAGTAAAATGAAGTAGTTATGTTACAAGTTGTTATAACGAACTATGCATATTATTATTAGCTGTTGTGTTCGATCATATGATTACTATCTCACTTGATAAAGTAATTAATTATATGCAGGAAACACGAGAGTTAGAGGAGCTTCAGAAAGTTTTCTTCAATTTTTTGCACGCAGTTACATCGAATGACCTTTCATCGGTGCTACTAAGTAGTGCTCGGCTTAATGATATTGTTCAGTTATTGTTAGAGTGTAGTTGCGGCCAAGGATGTTCTTGTGCGTAAGGTGCGTATTGCATGTAACAAAGCCTCTCTCTCTCTACTTACACCTTACCTTTTGCAGACATGTGTCCAAATACTTTCTAGATTGGCTTTGGATTGGTGTGGTAACACCACAGCTGCAGAAAAGGTATAATTGCACTTACATCTTCTAGGCTGTTACTACAAATGAATACACATGTCAACATAATTTATGTATATCAACAATGATTGATAATGCAGGTTCCAGGATTTTATAGATTTTTAGTCGAAAGATTTGCTACAGATTGTTGCGTGCGCAGTATACTGCAGGCTTCATTCAACCTCAATGATGCCAATACAGTAAGCTTTCCTCATATTATGTATAACAGAATAGCTATGTACATAACTTGTAAACTACAATACATAATATCAATTTATTTGACGAGCCTTTTCAAGGTCTCATTACTTGGAGAGATTGCTGCGGCACAGAAGACATTATACGAGAAGTGTGGGGAAGACTTCTTAATGCAAATGGCAACTAAAGTCCTTCCTGCTGTCCGCTGCCCTCCAAATATGACAGAGGAGTATTGTGTCCAGATCCAGGTATAGACTCTTCTATAGTAAAACCCTACTGTTAATAACCCTGTCAATCATATAAGCTTTCATTTTCTAGACGTCTAGTGTTGTCCCTGGTAATGCTTTTAGAATATATATATATACATTGGACTGCTTACACACAAATGTGTTTTGGTTGCAGCGATCGGATCCAAAAGGTTTGAAGGTATTCTACAGGAACTTTGCAGAGAAGCTACGGTGTCATCAATAGAGGAAGGCTTGTTTTTGGCGTGAATATATGTTTGAGCGTTTTTTGCATGTAAAATTTTGAAAGGTGTGTGTGTGTGAGAGAGAGAGAAAGAGGTATTCATTTCTTTATATGACTCTTGTATCTCTATGGGTGCAGTACAATTGTGAACTTGAGGGATCTAAAGTAAATCGAAGTGAGAATTGCTAAGCATTTAATAATCTGCTAAACTACTTTAATGAGCAATAACACTTGGCTTACTAGCATGTGTGTGTATACTTAAGCTACTTATCAACTAAAATTATCGAATGTAACCCATAGTTTGTACGATAAACTGTTGCTAGACTGTATTAAAGTTCCAAAAAGCACATATAAGTTAAACTCTCTGATAATTGACCTCTGAGGATCACTTGAGCAAAGATCTTGTGAAGTGCTCCTTGGCCGTAGCAAATGCTTGCGAGAGAGTCTGTCAATACAACCATTTCATATATATTGCGTATGCTTGTGTATTAGAACCCTGTGAGTGTGTGTCTGTTATACACTCAACAGGCATATACCTGTTCAGCGAATGGCACGTCAGATTCTGCACCCCGCATGTTCACCTTAGAAGCGATGGCATGTGCATCAATCTCTAAAATCGTCCTGAAAAGTGAATGTTTTAGCTTAGATATATGTTTGAAGCGTTAAAATATTATAATGTAATAAAATATTTATAGCTAACCACGTAACACTTACCCTCCATCCACAATCTCATCCAAGCAGAGAAATATCAGATCCAGATTCTCCAGTACAGTCCTCTTCTCCACATTACCCCTGCAAACTCGTTTAGTTCTACAAACATCTCTCTCTCTTCTCTCTCTCTCATCTCTCTCTCCTATTATATAATATATTATATATAATTCAAGTGATAGATTTGTTGATTACCTAAGCAAGATGGAGACGGCATCAAAAAAGGCCTGAAGAACAGTCGCTAGTATAAGCTCGTTCTCATCTTCTCGTCCCGTCACGTAGAAATACAGATCCGATACAAACTTGAAAACCACAATGTGCCCTTCATACAACCCAATCTCCGCTACACCAGAAAACGTAGATAAATACACAAATATATGTAAGTATATACATGACAATTCCGTGTGTGTGTGTGTGTAAAGAGACAGATAATGCATTTGAAACATGAATTTGGATTGCGAACCTTCAGTGCGAGCATTCATACGCTGTGTTTTGGTGAAGACGGATTTCTCAAAGGCGAGCTTGGCAGCATTGTTGGGCCAGTGATCGCTGCAATACTTGACCGCCACACGCTTGCCTTCGTCATCGAGGAGCAGGATGTTACTCACAAACGGATCTGCAAGCTGCACAGACACTAGATCAGAGATCCACCTCCCAGATCTGGCGCTTCCTACCTCTCCCATGCCCGCTCCTCGTTAAACCCTAGCAGATTCCGGTCGTGACCTATTTCTCGAATATCTTAAGCATATGCTGCTGATTGAATAAACTCATTTTTTAACGAAACTCCAACCTGTCTCATATATATTATTTATTTATTTTTAGAGAGGGCTTTATAAAGCTTTAGAAATTTCTTTGTTAACAATATATACATACGTGTGCGTGTATTGTTTGTTTGAAAAACCAGTCGAATGGGAATATAATATATATGGGAAATTACAGGCTAATTCCTAGGATGATAATTTTTCTTAGCATATAATACTTAGTGTTGTGCTCTTATGTGTGTATGTGTGTGAACGTGTGTGTGTGTGAGAGAGACGTGTGTTTAGAGTACACGCACTAAGTGAGTTTATGTATATAAATATATATAAATGTAGATATAATTAATATGTTGGAAGACGATAAGATTTGATGCGGTAAAGCGTGAAACTACGATAAAAGAGGAATACTCCTTGATGCTCTAATTAAACACAAGGTTTTGAACTTTGTTTATCTGCTCATGGCAGCGTACTTGGAGTTTGCTGGTGCATGTAATCCAACGGCTGCAGGTCATGGATTTGTCTTAATGAACGATGACAGTAACGAAGTCATATACGAAGGATCAGATTTCCTCGGTTTCGACTTCAGTCTTCAGCAGGCAGAATACAAGGGCCTCATTTCTGGCCTACTTAGAGCAAGAGCCATGGACATCACTGAAATCACTATCTATGGAGACTCTCCAGCAGTGGTTAACCAGGTATCGTATCATATTGGTTTTTGGTTTATGCTCTCTCTCAGACACACACACACACACAATGATGAGGTTTTACTATAGGTACTTGGAGAATGTAGAGTGAGGAGTGCAAAAATGAAGAGATACTATAAGGAGGTGATAGACCTCTTAGAGGACTTTGAATATACTATCCAACGGATAACGGATAACGAGGATGCAGTGTCCCTTGCAGAGGAAGGCCTCTACAAGGTTACGACGATTACACTATGGCCGGGTAAAACACACGCGCACAATTTAATAATTTTAGTTAATTAGTTTTAACATGATTATTTATTAGAGAATATATTAAAATCTTTAAAACACTTTGAGAATTATTAATTTATTATTTAGCATTACCGAACAAAACATTATTAGTATTATTAATTAGATAATTATGATTTGTCACAATTTATATATCCCTAACATAATACAGGAACGCATTGAGTCGCAGTGCTGGAATGCAGACAAGGCCTGGAAGTATTTACTAAACCAGAGGATCCGTGGTTTCTGGAGAATGAAGTTCATGCTTGAAGTGATTCAGAATAGCTATCTTGGTGTCTATTATGATGTTGTCCGAAGGTGCCGCTCACTGCGTCATGCAAACAGTGGCGATTCACGGCAACAATCCTTGCATCTTATTGATTACGGTTTTAAGCTAATGAGATGCATACTTGTGTGCGTGCTGGTGAGACGTGTATAAGTACAGTTGTTTGATTTTAATCCGATTTAAGTCAAATTTAAGTCTCTTTGATCGATTTAAATAGCTGGATAGCTTCCGAATGGAACTCTATCACATTTGAAGCAGTGTCTACACTGTCTACGCCCCAAGATGTGGTTCTGTTTGCTAAGGGGATATGACGAAGAGAAGTCAAACAGGTCGTGTCAAAGACTTGAAATGCGTGTTTGCGATGGTACTGACACAAAGTTTCGAGCGCTGCACAGGAAGTCTTCCGCTGTGAGCATCCAAAACATGTAAGTATCAGGTATATATTAATACGCAAGTTCTTAAGGGAGTGGGTTTCTCCCATTCGAGACTTGGAGTGCACTACTATATTAAGTGATATAACGTGAGCAGGCATTTTGACCGTGGATTAAGACCCAGGAGGCAGATTTCTCACACTGTGCTCTTCGTGCTCGACATGAATGCACCTGGATGGTGTAACGGACATGGACGAATTTATCTTTCCCAAAGCATGGCTTAGCAAAACCCTCACCCCTTAGCAACGATGGTTGAAGAAACGAGCACTCGTATCCGAAGCAGAGGAGTGGGATTTTGGGGCTTTATAGTTCCGCTAAGAGAAAGAAGGTTGGTCAGATATTTGTGGGATGCCGGGTGTTTGGTCCGACACAGGGTTACATTTGTAGGACGAGGAAGCTCCAGCGGCTGGATGCATTGGATGACTCTCTACTCAACGTAGTCCATCATTTCAGCTTCGGCCAGGCTATGTGAACACTAGGATTTCGGCCTGGATGGGTGTCATTGATCACTACAAGTACTAGGTATCAAGTGTCTGTGATGTTGGATGTGTCGTCTGTTGTAAAAAAAAAATAGAAATTCTGCAGGTTTTACACACGCGTTACGTGTCTCTGTTCTCCTGTCTTTAGGTTCGCTCTATACAGACAACACACGCACACACACATACAAACCACCAAAGCATATATACGGTGTGCTTTTCAGTGATAGAATGTTGTAAATGAGAGGTGTATATCAGGTTTGGAATGATCCTTGTCAATATATGTAACTGGATGGTCATACCACTTTCCTATTAAATTTTGGAAACTGATGTAAACGAAGATGTTCCACTATGAGTATGCGATGTCCTTCCTTATTCTGTCCATAACATTAAATTTTGCTTACTGCGCGATCTTATACTCGAATATTGTCGTATCCATTTATTTCACACACATGCATGCATAATCCTATATTATATTTAATAATTAATAATATTAAATAACATAATAATACGTAATTTTTACGTCACCAAAGATTTTAATATATTCTTTAATAGACAGTGTTTCTATGGATTTTCGATGAGAGTAAATGGAATAGGACAGGGTTGTCTTTTTAACTCATTATGATCGAACTTGTTTACCTAACTTAATATAAGAAGTTTTTTCAAATCATAATTATATAGTATATACGAATTCTAATGTTCATTATATAAACTTATAATTATTGTATTCTTATTTTATAAAATGGCGTCAGCTTATAAAATAATTTTAACAAGACAGTAAACAACCCCCGTAGTTTTCTCATTCCAATATTCCATGTAAATGATATGTTAGATGTGTGGTATGTGATAAGATTACAAAATGCATAAAGATAACTATATAATTGTATAGCTATATTAAAATTTTGATCCATCGTATATTTCATAGCTTATATACAAATAATTAGTAAATACCAGCTTTAAAACGTCTGTGTCTATGTAGGCAATGTGTAAGGATGATTTATAAAACTACATTATATAAATTAATTATATTAAAGCTTCTATATAATATAAATAAATTTGAAATTAATTATTAACTAAATATTAGACATTAAAATAAATTATAATATCATTATATACCGTGCACAATGTGTGTGTTTTGAATAATGCATGCATAAATTAAGTAATAGTAGTACATGATGTGTAAGGAAAAATTACATAACTTATTATATATGCTTGTTTTAATTTAAAAGTAATTAAAACAATGGCATGTAATGCATGTGTCAGTATTCTAACGCATGTATAAATTGTATATAAGCTTTAGTATGGGTTTAAATTTATATATAGTTTTTCCTTTTACATTATATACAGCTACTCACAACACATACACACACGTGTGTGTGTGTGCGTAATATGTTGGAAGACGATACGATTTGACGCGGTAAGCGTGAAACAACGCTAAGAGGCGAATATCCCTTGGTATTCTACTTAAACACAAGTTTTGAACTGTGGTTATCTGCTCATGGCAGCGTACTTGGAGTTTGCTGGTGCATGTAATCCAACGGATGCAGGTCATGGATTTGTCTTAGTGAACGATGACAGTAACGATGTCATGTACGAAGGATCGGATTTCCTCGGTTCCAACTTCAGTATTCAGCAGCAGAATACAAGGGCCTCATTTCTGGCCTACTTAGAGCACGAGCCATGGACATCACTGAAATCACTATCTATGGCGACTCTCCAGCAGTGGTTAAGCAGGTATCATAACTATTGGTTTTATATATGTATAACCATCAGAAAACTCTCCACACACGCGTGCGCACCGCTCCACACACACGCGCAATGCTGAGGTTTTACTATAGGTACTTGGAGAATGCAGAGTGCGGAGTGCAAAACTGAAGAGATACTATAATGAGGTGATAGACCTCTTAGAGGACTTTGAATATAGCATCGAACGCATGACACGTGAGGATAACGAGGATGCAGTTTCCCTTGCAGAGGAAGGCCTTGACAAGGATTACGAGGATTACACATATGCCCAGGTAAAACACACACGCACAATTTTGCTGTTAATAACACACATAATTATTTTTGTTCCTTTTTACATGTTAAACAATTATTTATTAGAATATTTTTTTTTGAAGGTGGTAGTAGATTGTCTCAATATACTACATTAAATAAATATTATTAAATGTGATCTTTAATATTTTTTTGTTATATAATTGAATCTAATAACCCATCCCTGACGTAATACAGAAACGCATTGAGTCGCAGTGCTGGAATGCAGACAATGCCTGGAAGTATTTACTAAACCAGAGGATCCGTGGTTTCTGGAGAATGAAGTTTATGCTTGGAGTGATTCAGAATAGATATCCTGGTGTCTATAATGATGTTATTCACTGGATCATGCAAACAGTGGCGATTCACCAGCAGCAATCCTTGCTTCTTATTGATTACAGTTTCTAAGCTAATGAGATGCATTACTCGTGTGTTTGAGTGCGTGCGTGGTGAGACGTGGGTGTGTATATTTATGCTGGGCACGTATAAGTACATTTGTTTTAACGTCGTGTATCCGCCACTGCAAGGTGGACAGCACTGAAGCATCTTAATCATGTCAATGTTTCCCCTCGTCCCCACAAAATTTGTTCGCTTCTGCAAGTTACAGATAGAATACATTAAACCTCGTCCCACAGTTGCACAACTACTTTTCTCCCTGTGTGACCAAATCTTTACATCTGCATCGTTCAGCCGTCTCCACAGAGCATATGACGTAGTCTATAACGTAGTGTTTAAGATCTCTCTGACACACACGCACTTGAGGGCACGATGATACGTGTGTATCTTACTTAGAATAGTTTAATTAAAATAAAACAACGTGGTGGTCCATATTAAGGCCCCTCCCATTTAAAATTATGTTTCACGCATGTGGTATTCTATAATATATATATATATATATTTATTTTGAATGGATGAAGAAAAAAGGGTTCTTATTCTAAAATGAAATTAAATGAGTAATGTAACAGATATGAGAGCTTCTGGAGCCTCTCTACGCATTCATGTGGTAGTCATCGCACTTGTTTTCACGATTTATATCTTCTCTACGCGGCTGAGCTCCGGTGAGTAATTTCCCTTTGATGTGTGTGAATTTCAATTTGTAGATGATAATCCTGCAAGAATTTCATAGTTTTCTTCATGGTGATGCAGAGAAATATGCACCGGTGAGGAGCAACATAGTGGAGGTGTACAATCGCCCACTGAACATACAGCAGGAAGAGCACTTGAACAGGGGATTAGAAATACAGGACGTGGTAGTTCTACCGGAAGATGAATTTCTGGTCACTATCGCGACAAATGGGGACAAAATACCCACCAGGAATCTCATGGGAACCCACTGTTCGGTGACAATTGGCAATTCTGACACAATTCGTGCCCGGATTGTTGGAGCAGGATATCTTGGTTCAAACAGGGGAATTGTCAAATGCAGGGCTGTGGGTGAAGGAATTCAATGGAATACAGATGATCAGGTAGCAGTCAGTGTTGAATTACGCTCTGGGAAGCTGAATTCTGCTCCTCTCAGTGTTCTGCTATGGAATCGGCTTGTTTTTGAGGCAGTGTCGACAGATGAAGACGTGGTAGTGTTTACCAAAGGGATTTTCCCTGTGAAAAAGGAGGATCAGGATAATGCAACGGAATGTGTGTTCTTTGATGGTGAAGAATTGATAACAACAGATATCCTGGGTCTCTCACAAGAAGTCGTCCGGTGTAAGCATCCGCCTCTTGAGATCCGAGACCGACTGTTGGGGAAGAGAATCTCAGTAAAAACTTCTGAAAGCGAGATAAGTATGCCCACTATGGCCTTCTATGAGAGTCCGAGTACATCGGATAGCTCCGGGATCCACAGGACCACATTATATACAGGAGCTCCTCTTCTGAACAAATCCAGTTCTATAGCAGATGCCCAGAAATCGGCATTTGGTGTGTGCGTGCACGATGGTGTCCAACGTTGCCAAGTTCCTCCGGGAGTGGGTGTTGTATCACTCGCATTTGGGTGTGGAGAAGTTCTTCTTATATGACAACAACAGCGAGGATAACCTGGAGGAGATTGTACACGAGCTCGACAGTGATGGATCCTCTGCAAGTGTGGTTCGAAGGACCTGGCCATGGATTAAAACGCAGGAAGCTGGATTCTCCATTGCGCGTTAACTGCCAGGAGCGAGTGCGAGTGGATGGCATTCGTGGATGTGGACGAGTTCATCTTTCCCAGGTACTGGATACGAAACTCTTCCGTATCGGAATCGCTAGACGATGACACACGGATTCTGGCTCGGGTAATCAACGACGCGAAACGGAAGACGATTCCGCAGAAGAATGCGACCGGGAATGCCGTGGGTCAGATCTCTTTCCGTTGTCGGAATTTTGGACCGTCCATGCAGAGGGAGAATCCGGGAGCCGGCGTCACGCAGGGTACACGTTAGAGTCGCTAAGGAGCAGCGACATAAGTCGCTGGTGTTGCTGGACGCCGTTGACTGGAGCCTAGTCAACGTGATACACCATTTCCAGCTGAGTCAAGGGTTTACGTGGATATCGGTTCCTGCGTGGAGGGGCGTGGTTAACCATTATAAGTACCAAGCTTGGGATGAGTTTAAGCACAAGTTTAAGAGGAGGGTTTCAGCCTATGTAGTGGATTGGACAGAAGAAAAAGAATATTAAGTCGCAGGATCGAACACCGGGGCTTGGGATTAAGGCTGTCAAACCTGGGAAGTGGGAGTCAATGTTTTGTGACGTGGAAGATACTGCGTTGAGGGATTACGTTCTTTCAGTGTTTGGCTCTCCGGATTCTTTACCTTGGCGCCACAAATAGGATCTTGTACAAATATATACTTTGAGTGAGCAGATCAAACGGCAGTTTAGTAGTTAAAACATTGTTACATTGTTTACATATTACATATACAGTAATATGTCTATTAAACTTATAATTTTTATATTTCAAAAACTTATATGTCAAAAACTTCAAATGTAATTAGTATATAAGCATGTATAAGCCATGTGTACATATATAATTATAAATTTCTTTATGCATTTTGTTATCTTATTATTCAGACAAAACACACACACCACACAAGTGATGTTACCATGTTATTTTATGTACTACGTTCATTTACATAGGGTATAAATAAGGAAAATGGCTTCTGTTTGTGTAATGTTTGGAATGAGAAAACTACGGACAACAATGTCAACGTATGAATGGTAGATGTTTAAAATTTATAATTAAAGTTGAGTTTCAAAGTAAAGACGTATTCACCTACCATTGTATTATAAAACGTACTGCACCAAGGTGTTTCAAGATTATAGAATAGTTTAGACAATGAAATTAGAAATATATATATACTTATGCAGTTTATATAATCTAGCTAAGCAAGCATGACACAGTAATCTCAATTATTTAGACCCTATTTTTACATCGTCTCATGTCCTTAAAAGAAAAAACCATCCTGTGTTCCATTAACTCTATCCATATTAAAAACACATACAAATACTGTTTATTAAAAAATATATTGAAACTTAAGTCATAAGAATTATTAATTATATTAATTAGCCTTGTAAGATACTGTATATTAGGTAATACGTATATACGCATGTGTATATACACACATGCGTAGTGACACATGGGTGGTGATCTGGCCCCATGTGTCAGCGCCACGTGTCGCATGTGTGCCACGTGGCAGGAGGTCTCCTGTATATAAGCAGGGTTTTTGTATAATAGATCTGACATTTAATATATCTGCTCTTTCATTGGTGGAGAAGTTGGGTATTCCTTTCTTCTTTTCCTTTTCTTGTTTCATGACAATGAATATGGAGACGGCTTTTAGCATTATTGCTACTGCTATTGATGCACAAACAAAGTTGTTGGAGCGCTTTGTTGAGGGTTCGTCCTCCTCTTCCCCGTCTGAGCCTCATGCCGGGGGATCTGCTTCTAGTACTCCTTTCTTCTTCACAGGCCACAAATCCGAGGGTTCGACCCCGATCTTTTTGTGGTGATCCGGGAGATGATGTATACCACTGGTTTGATCATTTCCAAGTATTGTTCGTTACCATGGTTGGGATGAGGCCCGTGCTCTCAGAGAATTCCCTACATGTTTGGAAGGCCCTGCGCTCAAGTGGTATAATGGATTGGCTGCGGAGATTCAAGCCAATAGTAATCGGTTAACGGAATGCCTCAAACGTACGTTTGGCAAAGTTGAGGATTCAGATGATGCTTTCCAACAACTGCATGCGATACGACAACATCCTGGTGAGTCTGTTATGCGGTTCAGTATTAGGTTCGGGGATTTAGTTCGGCGTGCATATCCTAACATGCCTGAGCCCATTAAGCTCGGTATGTTATGGCCAACTATGCGACCCGAACTTGTTCGATTCGTTCGGGCTCTTCGTCCTACCACATTGGAGGAAGCTTTTGCACTAGCTCAACGTTTTGAGTTGGTGCCTGGTGAGGGCCGTGTTCCCCTTGGGTTACCTGCTCCTCTGTTCAGCGTGCTGATCCAATGGAGGTTGATGCTGCTGCATATGTGCCCGCACGACAAGCCTTTCGTGGTCGACCTCGGGGCCCACCCCGTGGACCACCTCCACGAAATCGTCCTGCACCTGCTCCAGTTCCTGCCCGTGGTGGTCAAAATCCACGGATTCGTGACAGGAGGAATCGGAACAATGCAGGTCAACCCAATCAAGTTCATTGTTGGGCCTGTTGGGCCTGGACATACTTGGCGGGCATGCGATGTGTATCCTGATTGGCGTCCACCACATCCAGGCTGGCGACCATATGTTCCGGATGGTGTACCTGTGGCGGCCATTATGTCTGATGATGAGCTTCCAGATGATGACGCTTCTCTTGCGGGTGGATCTGTTGCGGAAAACAGTAATCGTACGGGCGACGGAGGGATCCCGTGCGATGGAAACTCCACCTCCATGTTTTTTCCGCTATGCATATCAAGGGTTGCAAGTTCCACCAAATCATCCAGTTTTCACATTTTCTGCACGAGTGAATGATGTTTCAGTCACAGTACTTGTGGATACAGGATCTAGTATGTCTTCCATAACTACTTCTCTGGCGCATCGGTGCTCATTACCCTTGAGACGAGCAGATAAGGTCTTGCACATTTTATATGGTAATGGGCAGTCTCGTGCAGTATCACAGTACACCACTTCGACTACGCTGGTTATGGGTGCCAACTGTAAGTTTCCCTCTGGGTCTCTTAGGGTTGTCCCTTCCCAGGTCTTTGACATCATTCTGGGATGTGATTGGTTAAAGCAGTCGAAAGGTACATGTGATTTTTCACTCTCTCCTCCTGTATTACGCTTGGAGTCTGTGTCTTTGCAGTCTGTTCCTTTACGTCCAGAGAAGTTTGTTGCTGTTTGTATCACGCATACAGCTCCTTTGATTCCGGTCTTGGGGTGGTGTTCATCTCAACAGGTTCAAATGCCGGATCCGTCACCTGAGTGTCGAGCACACTGCATCGAACAACTTAAGAAACAGTATGCAAGTTTGTTCAAATTTGATCTGTCCCAAGGTGCACGTGTGAAGACTCGACACTGTATACCCACCGGCAATGCAAAGCCTTTCAAAGTCCCGGTTCGACGCAGGTCACCAAAGGAGTTATCAGCCATGCGAACAGCTGTTACTGATATGATTGGTAAACGAGTGTGTCGTCCGTCACGGAGTCCATGGGCATGTGAACCTCATTTGGTTCCCAAGCCTGATGGATCTCTCCGATTTTGTGTGGATTACCGACCTCTTAACGATGTTACCATCAAAGATGTCTATCCACTTCCGAACTCTGCCGATCTATTAGATCGTTTGGGTCAGAGTCGATGGTTTACTAAGTTGGATTTGGCATCAGGATATTGGCAGGTTCCTATGGCTGAGGAGGATATTCCAAAAACGGCCTTCCGGACACCATTTGGTCTTTACGAGTTTTTGGTCATGCCTTTTGGATTGACTTCAGCTCCTGCCACCTTTCAACGCATGATGGATGAGCTTCTTTCCGATATGCCTGATATCACTGCCGATTTTATCGACGATGTGCTCATTCATGGGTCTGGTTCTTGGGAGGATCACATTCGTGATGTACGGCGCGTTCTTGATCGATTTCGAGAAGTTGGCCTGAAGTTGAAACTTGAAAAGTGTGTGTTTGGTTCGACCGACACCACTTACTTGGGTTACCGTATATCTCGAGAGGGTTTACAGGTGGATCCAATGAAGTTGCGAGCTGTTCGAGAGTTCCCTCGTCCCCGTACAGTACAGGAAGTCCAGCGTTTCTTGGGCACGGTGCAGTACTTGGGTCGATTCATCGATCATCTCACTGATCGAACTGCCCCTCTTCGGGAGTTAGTTCGTCCACAGGTATCTTTCAGGTGGACTCGCAGGTGTCAGCAGAGGCATTTGACCAGTTAAAAGAGTTCCTGACAACTCCACCATTGCTTCAATACCCAGATTTTACTCGTCCGTTCATTTTACGAGTAGATGCCTCAGATGTTGGTATTGGTGGTGTATTGATGCAAACTGATGCTGTGGATTCTTCAATTCGACACCCGGTGGCTTACATTAGTCGAGTACTCACCGGCTGAGCGGAATTATTCCACTACTGAAAAAGAATGCCTTGCTGCTGTTTGGGGTTTTGAACGACTTCATGCCTACTTACATGGGAGTGAAACACTTTTGGAGTGTGATCATGCTGCTGTCACTTCCTTATTAAAACGGAAGAATTTAGTGGGCGTAGCGCAGATGGGCATTACGTCTCCAGGTATATAACTTTAAGGTGGTGCACAGGCCTGGGCGAACAATGGTGGATGCGGATGCACTTTCTCGAGCACCCCTCTCCGATTCCACTTTGCCTGCTCATGCAGTAGCTGCAGCATTCGGTTTGATACAAGCCCCTCAGGTATTCGATGCCGACTTACCATCCTTGGAACAGTGGCAGGATGCTCAAAAACATGAACCATGGACGAGGCAATTACGCGATGCGTTTGCAATTCCGTCTTCCGAACCTCGGTTTCGACAATATCATGCTCAGTTTCGACTTCAGGATGGTTTATTGTATTTTATTGGGACAAATCCAGAGGACAGATGGCGTTTGGCTGTACCCTCTACATATGTTCCACACCTTCTTCGAGCATATCATGATTCACCTATTGTTGGAGGTCATCTTGGTCACCAACGAGTGTTGGAGAAGCTGCGCCGATCATTTTATTGGCCAAGCATGCGTGGTGATGTGATCAGGTATATTCAAGAGTTGTCCCACTTGTCAAACTCGGAATTCCTCTACGACTCGGGCCATGGGGTGTTGGAATCCATCAATGTCTCTCGCCCTTTTGAGTTAATTGCAGTGGATTTAATGGGACCTTTTCCACGTTCTTCTCAAGGTAACCAGTACATCATTGTTGTATCGATTATTTAACTCGATGGGTGGAGGTTGGTGCTCTTCCGGATGCAACTGCCATGTCAACAGCTTTGTTTCTGTTCGATAATGTGGTTTTGCAGCATTCTTGTCCAGAGCGGATGTTATCAGACAATGGCCCCGCTTTCATTGCAGAGGTATTCCGAGTGTTTGTGAGAGGTTAGGGGTAAAACATTCATTTGCCTCTCCGTATCATCCACAAACTGATGGTTTGGTGGAGCGATTGAATCGGACCTTCAAGGGTATGATCTCGAAGTATGTGAACTTCAATCACACGGACTGGGATTGGTATTTGCGATGTTTGAGATTTGCTTATGTAACAGGCATTCAGAGTTCGATTGGTATCTCTCCATTCAAGGCATTGTATGGATATGATCCTAAGTTGCCTAGTGAATTGGGGTTATCATCGAATCTGCCACGTGCCGAGGATGCAAAGATGTGGGCTCGACATTTGGATGCTGTTTTGCCTCTTCTGCGTGCAGAGTCTGCTGAACATCTTGGTCGAGCTCAAATGCGGCAGCAATCTTCTTACAATGCACGACATCAAATTCCACCAGATTTTGCTGATGACTTAGTCCTACGTTTTCCCAAGCTGACTGCACCTGGGCTTGCAACTGGTTTATTACACAAGTGGCTTGGTCCCTACCGAGTACTCCGAAAGGTTGGTCCTCAGGTATATCAAGTACAGTTGGTGGATCTCATAGGTTGAGATAGTTCACGTGGTTCGAATGAAACGGTTTGTCGTTCGAGACTCGTTGAGTACATTTGGTCATACCTTAGATGGCCCAGCTCACACGGATCCAGACCATCAGATCCATCACCATCTACACAGCCGCAGAGGGGAGGATAATGTAAGATACTGTATATTAGTAACATACCGTATATACGCATGTGTATATACACACATGCGTAGTGACACATGGGTGGTGATCTGGCCCCATGTGTCAGCACGTGTCACATGTGTGCCACATGGCAGGAGGTCTCCTGTATATAAGCAGGGTTTTGTAATTGAATAGGATCTGACATCTTGAAATATCTGCTCTTTCAGCCTTATTAATTGTGAATAAAATATTTAGCATAACGTTAAATTGAATCTAACAACCCATACCTAATACAATAGTGCGTGTGTGAGTGCATGCGTGTATACGAAAATATTCAAGTCTAAGATCGTGCAGTAAGCAAACATTAATGTATGAACAGGACATCTCATACTCACAGTGGAACATCTCATTTGCATCAGTTTCCAATAATTAATATGGAAAGTGGTATGACCATCCAGTTACGTATATTTACAAGGACCAGTACACCCACCTTAGTGATGCATTAAGCTTAGGTTAAGGTCCAGTTAATACTAATCATATGCAGTAATATCGTACCTCAGCAAAGAGAAGTTAAACAATTGTTCTCTGGCTCGACGTTCAGGACCTGTATTTACCAACTCAATCTCAAATCCATACTATAATGATGTATGATATATAAGTACCCTCTCTCTTACTCTATGCATATATAATGTGAAGTTATGAACAATACCTTAGTCCGTTAACAAGAGGCGTAAGAGTACTTGCCGAGGATCGGGTATTCAAACTATTGCCAGGCCATTTTTCTGAAGCCATTAATATCTCTGGTTGCAAAAGTCTTGAAGCATAATCCCTTAGCTCAGTGTCATTAACCACGCAAAACATTCGTTTCCAGTTAGTAGCTCCACTCCTCAGTTCCCAGCCCAGGAGTCCTGTCCTTAGAGTCCATGTTCTTTTCCTCCTTCCAATCCGAAACGTAAGCTGATACCCGTCTCCTGAACTTTGTCTTGAACTCGTTCCAAGCCTGATATACACATCCAAGATACATACAACATATACACGTGTAATCAAAATGCTCAGTTTTTTTAACTCTCTCTCTCTCTAACTCATTTACTACATTCTATCACTGAAAATGGATGTGCACATACACACCGTATATATGCTTTGGTGGTTTGTACGTGTGTGCGCGTGTGTGTATGTATAGAACGAACATAAAGAACACAGTGTGTGTGTGAAACATGTAGACTTTCTATTTCTCTTTCACAACAGAAGCACCCACACACACAGACGAGCACATCCACACACCACAGAATTTGAAACCTGGTACTGTAGTGATCAATGACACCCTTCCAGGCCGAAATGCTAGTGTTCACATAGCCCGGCCGAAGCTGGAAATGATGGACTACGTTGAGTAGAGAGTCATCCAATGCATCCAGCAGAACAATCGACTTATGCCGCTGGAGCTTCCTCGTCCTACAAATGTAACCCTGTGTAACACCTGCTAAGGATGCTTCTGCAATCCAGACGGACCAAACACCCGGCATCCCACAAATATCTGACCAACCTTCTTTCTCTTAGCGGAACTATATAGCCCCAAAATCCCACTCCTCTGCTTCGGATACCGAGTGCTCATTTCTTCAACCATCGTTTTTAAGGGATGAAATTTTTTGCTAAGCCATGCTTTGGGAAATATAAATTCGTCCACGTCCGTGTACACCATCCAGGTGCATTCATGTTGAGCACGAAGAGCACAGTGTGAGAAACCTGCTTCCTGGGCCTTAATCCACGGCCAAAATGCCTGCTCACGTTATATTCCTTCAGATCATCTAATATCAGCTTGATATCATCCTCACTGTTGTTGTCGTAGAAGAAAATCTCTCCACTCCAAGTCTCGAATGGTATAATACCCACTCCCTTAAGAACTTGGCCACGTTGAAGACCATCGTACAGGAGCAGAGAAAATATTTACTTGTTGGTGCAACTTCCGATCTCATCTGTTCGTAAACAGCTACTGACGGCATCAATGACCCGTGAACTTTCAGGCTCACCTTCTTCCCTGTAAGTCTTCTCTGACCACGTATGCAGAAGATGTTAGTGACGTATTTTATATACCTAATACTTACATGTTTTGGATGCTCACAGCGGAAGACTTCTTGTGCAGCGCTCGTGACTTTTGTCTCCGTACCATCGCAAACACGCATTTCAAGTCCTTGACACGACCTACTTGGGCTCTCTTCGTCATAACCCCTTAGCAAAGAGAACCACGTCTTGGGGCGTAGACACTGCTTCAAATGTGATAGAGTTCCATTTCCTCATTTCGGACCGCAACCCTGGAGCTACCGTCCGGCTATTTAAATCGATCAAAGAGACTTCAGTTCGGACGCCGACTTTTCCACTGGAAGCTCGCATCTGATCGTTGACTTTCTGTTTTGTGTGTCCAATCCACGGACCCTAGTGATCGTTTTGTTGCTGAATACACCTGAGATCTTCTGGCTTCGGGAGACTGTACAAAGCCGGAGTTTTGATCAATAGCAGGAGCTCCTCCGGTAGCGCGACTACATGCTGGATACAGACACAATCATCCGCGGTTCTTGTGTCCATTCTTGCTCTTCCACGCGCAATGTACTGCTTCCAGTAACTAGATTTGTTCCGAGAACGGGCATAAAAGCCTCACCTGTGAATACAGAGACAAACCTGGAGTTTATCGAGAGAAAAATCGGATTTTGACGAGAAAGCAAGAGATTTTGTGGAGAAACAGAGGTTATGATGATAAAACTATAGATATTGTGGAGAAAACAAGAGATTTTCTGTATTTTAGCACAGAATGCGTACCTCGCGACGAGCTATAGGCGAAGAAGCCAGCAGCGACAAGCGAGAAGAACGAAGCTGCAGCAGAGAGCTTCTAGCCTCTTGAATCTGGAAAGGTTGAGCTTCAGAAAGCTGAACTAGCGCCGGCTCCATCTTGGAGTCCTTAGATCTTGCCATTGTTCATCTGCCCTAAACTACTGTGTACTGTCTCCTTCACTATGTTCTTCCTTCGCATTTGTACACGTGGCAGATACGTGTTCCTCTGGGAGCTTCTGGAACTATTTAATCTTGCAAACTACATTGTCCGACACCTGCAGAAAGTATAAAATTATGAGTTTGATAATTAATTAGTCATAAACTTTTAATTATTTAATTGTGAATAAGAGCTCATAATTTTCCTTTTATAAAAATTTGAACTTGTATACACGGACAATCCATGTGAAGTAATTATGAACTAGCTCAAGAAAAAGTGATTAATAGTCTAATTTAATCACAACGATTCCTCATGTGAAGCCTGTAATTTGAATTAAATATACACACTACAATTCAAAAACGGAGTTTACCTAGCATTCATTGTCACCGAAAACTTATATTTCAGCTTTTGTAATGGATTGGAAAAAAGTCGCAGGATGCCTTGGGATTAAGCCTGTTAAACCTGGAAATAGGAGTCAATGCTTTGTGACGTCGAAGACACTGCATCTAGGTTGTGTTTGAGTGCAAGTTTAGTATTAAACATTGTGACATTGTTACATAGTACAGTAATATGCCAAATAAACTTATTTCATTTTGTAAAAGTATCAAACATGTGATTTAATTTTTAATGTGAAAAAAACTTCAGGCAAAAGTGAATTTACACGATTTGAAGTAAACTTAGTGCCAACGTTAGGAATGTTAAGCATAGAGGTACGATGCAAGCATTGGAAATGGTGCAAATGGTCTGATCATAACATTGTAATGTTGCATACTTGTTTGGAATTATTTATTGGCATAGATGGTCAATAACAAAAACATATATATATATTGATAGTTTGGTATAGGTAGTTTTAGCAAGTGTAAATTGTATGTTTTATTAAAATTACTAACAATGATCATTACGAAATTAATAAAATGGAATATATTCAAGATTAAAAGTCATTAATTTTTTGTTATATGGAAGATAGTATTGCAAAATTGGAAATAAAAAGGACATGTGTGTTAATAGTTAAGATGATATTTGTATAATGTTTTACAACTTTTTAATAATGAGCATGTGTGTTTCTTGTAAACATAACATGTGTGATGGCTTTAATCGATGGGATGCCAAATAGTTGCATGTGTGCCTTATGTGTGTTAAATGTGACAATGGTCATGTCTTTATAATATATAATTAACTCATTCATTACTTACTTTATTTGACTTTGAACTTTTTATGAACAAATGGTTCTCATATATAGCTTTGTAATTTATTTACATAATTATTGTTGAACATGCATAACTATGGGATAACATATTTGTTAAATCATATGTTACCTCATATAATGTCAAGTCTTATGATTATGTGGAACTATAAAAGTAATGGAAATTAAGTTCGTGTAATAATGTTTTGTTAATTATTTACATGTATTAGTGCAGAACATTTGGCCCATGATGGTCGTATTTAAAAGTTTAAGATGATTGTTTATTTTTTATTACTTTGTCAACACTTTGTTTATTATTGTTACCAAATTGCAAAGTTTTCATTTTGATGTATTTGAATATAATACCGTTTCATTATCATTTGTCATTCACATTTAATTATAATTCATTTTATTATCATTCCGAATTTTAATTTAGACCTCATATTTTCTTTGTTTATTAAATAATTTTGTGTTAATGAATATGATGCCCTTTACATCAATAACATTATTAATGAATTCAAGATTTATGATTTTTTTAATAGCCTCTTATTGCTTGTTGGCTTTTTATTTGTGACAAATATGTGTAGAAACAAGAATTTTTCGCATTCATCTTGAATGATATATTCAAGTCTTACATAGTTTACATATTTGTTCTCAATCATTTAGTATTTCCACAAACTTTGCATTTTTGTTTTGCACTTCTTGTAGCTCATACATGATATGTGAATTAACCAAATTCCTTAGGAAAGGGGTATGCTCCCAAGTTCAAAACATAATTTTCTTACAACTGGACTTATTTCATATAAATTGCCACAAAAATTGTGTTTAGTGATTTTAGTTGTGAATTATTACCTATGTATTGAGATTTTATACACATGTCCTTCAAAAGTGTTTACCACAAGTGATGTTTTATCAATACCAACATCTTTCAATGTTCATAATGCTCTTAGTATTTTATAAATAGATAGTTACTCGATTTCATTAGCACAACTTAAAAACTTGTGTATAGTTGTTTTATCAATTTGAAATGCTGCTCAACCTGTTGCAACAATAATAATAATCTTGTTTTTCTTGTATGTGATACTCTCAATATCTTTCGCTTCTTTTTATCACTAACTTCAAATGAAAGTCTTTAATGCTGTTTACATGTTAAGAAAAAGATGAATTGGCACATTTGAGCACAAGCGTTTTGCAGGTACCACCTCATTACTAAATTATACCCTCATTGGAGTTAGGGAAGGTGTCGCCTTGTGTTAGTATGATAGTAAACTTTGATTACTATGGTCAAATGCGATTATTAACACATGAACAACACATACTTAATTAATGAGGTTCAAGTCCAAGTTCAAATCCTTACATATGTTCATTTGCATGTTCCAAGTCTATTTTGTTATTAAGCCTCACCAGCCTCCTAATTCTTCCTCATTCCATTTGGGCATGTTGCTTGTTGACAATTAAAATGCGTATCGTGCTATTTTACTCGTATTTAATACATAATTAAGTGTTTGGGTGTTTTAAGTTTTGCATGTAGGATAAACTCGTGCTTCTTGGCCTAAGTCACATTACATGAAGAAACAAAGTGAAGAGGTGGGTTTTTTTTGTGTTAATGGTTTCTAGTGCTCTTCTCATCATAGAATATTGGGCATGCAACTTTAGAGGTCTGGGTCAACCTTGTATATTGATGCATCTTCAACATAAAGAAGGCAATGTCCATGTGGCACACACACATTTGGAATTGTGTTATGACCATGTGGTTGTTCATATTTCCAAGTGTTCTACCCTGCATGATAAGATTCCACAAGGCCTTTGTTTTATGATTATAGTAGCACATGATTGTAATAAGGTCATGTTATATAAATCTTGTAATGCATTTAGACTTTGACAAACCATTTTTTCATAATATTTAAATTAAGGGTTTTTAAGCTAGCAATTTGTTTCGGCCATAGCGCTCATTATAAGAGAAGATTACAAACCATTGAATGGCCCAAGTTGCCAGATCATGATAAAAAAAATCACGCTTCAACTTATCCAATGCCTTTGGGGATGTCCTGATTTTTCAAGTAGCTATATTGGAAGAGATCACAGTCTGCACTTCTTGAATAATACTTCGCTTGCGTGCCTATAACACATTCTTATGCTTGAGGAAACATCAGCCACAATCTTTTTTATTGTTGTAAAAAATATATTTTCAATATCTAGCAAACTTTTTTAAATGTTTCAATTCCTTATACATAATTACATAAAATGTATGCGAGCTAGTCATTAGAGCATCCTCACATGACCATGATGTCATAATTTTTATTATGATCCTACCTTTTTACTTTAAAGATTGACTATTATTACTTATTATAATTCTTGTTGGGGAATAAGAAAACATGCTTAGTGCACTTAGGTTTTTAATGGTGGTTCAATAGGTTGTTGCTAAATACCTCGAAAAACTTCAATGAATATGGAACTTGTCATTTATAACTCTCCCCTTTTTGAGTTCAAGGTTTGTGAGTGTGTCAAGTGAGTTTGGCATGTCAAATATGGTTAGGGACACCCTTAGGGTTGACCTAACCCTAGGGTTGCCATGATCCTACACCCTAATTTCCCTCCTTTTGGGGGTGATTTAGAGTTTAGTTAGGTAGGTTAACATTAGGGTTGGTTTAGGGTGCCAACCCACTCATGTAGGGTGCACCATCACGAAAAAAGTATATTAGTTATATCAAGAGTTCCTAGGTTAATAATTGAGTTAGTTATTCTTTTATTAAGGCAAGCTTTAGCTTACACAACCCATATTGTGTTGTCCTAATTTTCAATGCACATAGGTTGTCATAGTTTTTACTATGACTCCTCTTTACTTTGGACGTTGATTGTTGTTACCTACTAAAATATGTTGACAAGCTCTAGATATAGTAGAAAATAGGCCCGCTTAGTGCACTTGGATATTTGGTGATGGTCCGGCCGGGTGTCATTAGGTATTTGTAAGAAACTCTAAGTGAAGTTAGAACTTACCTTTTAAAAAACTCTTACCCTCGTTTTTCATGTCCCGATTGGGTTAATGGTTAGTTTTGGTGAGTTCGGCGTGTCAGATATATTTAGAAATACCCCTAGGTTTTGATAGGTTAGGGTCAATGGATCATTAATTAACTCACAAAGTATATTCCCTATAAGAATGAGATTCCGTGCCAGCCCACTAATGTAAATAAGAAAACAGGGGGGGAGGGGGCCTCTGTCACATATATTAAGTAGTACATGTAGGAGAGCTCTTGGGTTCATGACTAAGTTCATTTCTCTTCTGCCGGTGCAAGCTATAGCTTGTGTCGTTAAGGCACAACCCTCTATTGTGCCACCCTAACTTTTAAATGACAGAGGTATGTCCCACCTTTGGGAATAGCTCACCCTTAACGTTGGTGAATCCATGCCTGGAAGGTCTTGTTGGAATGCACATTTCAAGAGGCAAAGATGAGGCTTGTCTCTAGCCTCCTCCTCATGTCAAGTTGGGTGTACCACACATAGCCAAGCAAGGCACATCCGTGTCCTTGTCCAACTATGGGTGTAGGATCTTGTTTAACAGGTTCACCTTACCCAGTTCATGAGGGTTCACTAAGGGGTTCTAGAGTTGGCATTTAGGAGCCACATTTGTGGCACTTGGTGTAACTCTTGAATCTAAGAGGCTATGGCATGATAGCCCACATAGGGGAAGGTTGTCAGAGTTTTAACCCAAAGGGCCAACACGTGGCAACACGTGGTTGCCAGGTGGCCATTCGGCGTCATCACCCTGTGTGAGCAACGCTAAGTTTCCCAGAACAACCCCAACGACCCCTAGGGCTAGACTCTAATGCCCAATGGACAGGAGACTTAGGGTTTAGCCTAAGTCTCCCTAGAATGTCTGCCCCCAGAACCCTTGAGGGATAACCCTAGTTGACTTAGGGTTTAGCCTAAGTCCCCTAGAGTGTCTACCCCAAAACCCTTGAGGGATAACCCTAGTTGACTTAGGGTCTTGCCCTAGAAGACCTAGACAGGCTCATGCCCTAACCCCCATCAAGGAGACGTGTGTTCCACACATACCCCGGTGACAGAGCTAAGGCATTGTCACTTACCCCTTGAGGAATCACCCTCATCCGGGAGTACAACCCCTTTAGGGCGACAAGGGGTACCCTGAACCATGACTAACCCCTAAGGGTTTGAGTGGCCAAGTTACACCCTAGACCTAGGGCTAGTACTTAGTGAGGACACGAGTGTGCGCCGTAGGCAGACACGAGTGTTCTGCTAAGCAAACTCCCTAAGGCTAGGTTTGGGATAACCCTAAGCACATGACCTTGCGAGTGCCTTAGGAAAGGGCTTTTGCTAATGAGCTTAGGTTGTTCAACCCCTGGATTCCAAGGAGAACACTCCCCTAGCCAAGTGTGCCAAAGCACACCTAGTTACGAGACCTAACCTCCCTCAAGCGGATACCCAAGGCTTAGCACCCTAGTGCAAGCACAAGCATGCCTGTTTGCTAGAGTATCCAACCCCTTAGCGATAAGCCCATGACATAACCCCAAAGGGCGTGCCTCGGGCGTTGTACCATGTGACGTTTAGCCCAGTGTCACATCCCCATGTGACACCGCCTTCCAAGATGTGAGCTATCATGCCATAGCCCTTAGATTCAAGAGTTGCACCAAGTACCACAAACGTGGTTCCTATATGCCAACTCTAGAACCCCTCAATGAACCCTCAGGAACTAAGTAACGTGAACCTGTCAAACAAGATCCCACGCCCACAGTTGGACAAGGACACGGATGTGCCTTGCTTGGCCGTGAGTGCTACACCTAGCTTGACGTGGAGGAGGAGGCTGGAGACAAGCCTCAACCTCTGCCTCTTGGACGTGCATTCCGACAAGACCTCCCAGGCATGGATTCACCAACGTTAAGGGTAGGCTACCCCGAAGGTGGGACGTACCCCTGGCATCTGGAAGTTAGGGCGGCACAACAGAGGGTTGTGCCTTGACGACACAAGCTAGAGCTTGCACCGGGAAGAAGTAACGAGCTCAGTCATGAACCCAGGAACCTCACTCCTATATACTACCTTATTTATGTGACAGAGGCCCCCCCCCCTGTTTTCCTGTTTACATAAGTGGGCTAGCACTGAATTCTCATTCCCAAAGGGAACATACTTGGTGAGTTATCCATCGACCCCTAAACCCTAACCTGTCAAACCTGGGGTATTCTAAGCATATCCGACATGCCGAACTCACCGGAACTAGCCATTAATCCAACCGGGACACGAAAAACCAAGGTAAGGAGTTTTCTAGATGGAAGTGCTAGCTTCGCCCAGAGTTTCTTGCAAATACCTAATGACACCGGCCGGACCATCACTAGATATCCAAGTGCACTAAGCGGGCCTGTTTCTTCTACACCTAGGGCTTATCAACATAGTACAGTAGGTAACAACAGTCAACGTCCAAAGTAAAGGGGAGTCATAGTAAAAACTATGACACACTCCCCGCCTTTGAAAATGTCAACGTCCTCGTTGACGTCCAACTCCAAGACTAGATAATGTTAGAAAATTAACCAAAACTAACATATCACTCTATGCGGAGTCAGCCAAAAGTTCACATAAGTTTTATTACCCCCCTTGCATTACGCGAAACCAAGTACTTCAGAACCGTCGTTCACTAAGTCGTAAACCTAGCTGCCGGAGGCACCACCTGCGACATGAAGTCACTTGGAGACCTTTTGCACGTCTGCAAAGTCTGTCACCCGACGCACACAACACAATGGTTAATTTCTTTACTTAACTAGAATTTATATTGGAGGCCTCTAGTTAGTGTTGTTGCCGGCCCCTTGGTTAACAAGAAATAAAGACTTGCTTTATTCCTTAATATTAAATGCTGTTGACGACCCTGTCGTCTAACACAAACAAGCACTTCTCAAATGCTTGACCAAACACCTTCGCATTTCTTTTGATTTTCCAATGGTCCCACATCTCCACATGTTACAATATTATAGCTTACATCTCTGCATCCCTCGGTGCTTCTCATTACCCCTTTTCATAGGTCTGCTACTATACCTATCTCTCATTAGTATATAGTTACGCAAGACTAAGTATGAGACTTTTATCGGAATCAAGCTCTTTTCCGATATAAGAGTACAAGTCGTAAAACCCTGTTCTCTGTAAACATGTCAATCTGGCCAGAGGCGATCACAGAGGCGCATGGCTGTACACATGTATACAACAAGGTCTTGCCAACTGCCATTCGTCTTTCACAACCAACTTTGTACTCTTTCATAACACCGACCAGTTCAGGGACCAGATAAGCTAACATACCTTTCTTACAAACCGATGTGGAAACCAGGAAATTCAACCCATCTCTAGTGCCTCAATCGACAACCTTTAGATAACATGTCTCTTAATTGTCACTTTCATTGTACTCATTCCCCAAAGAGCACATCGTACTAGATGCCGTTCAATACTTCCTAACTCCTTATCGTACTAAGTTTAAAATACCAAATTTTAGAACTTAGTTTCCACGATAAGAGTCTCCCTGAACTCGTAATACTGTACGCCTCCATAACACTATATTTATTTCCAACTCTTAAACTAATTTCGAAAATGTTTCTCAACACTATACCGAAGTATAACATTTTCACTAATTTAAGCAATTAGTGTGTTGAAAACATCTTTTTAAACTAATCCTTATTCTATAAATAGTTGTAATTTTGATATTGATACTTTTGAATGGATAATGATCGTTTTAACGTTCAAATCCTAAATTTATCAACTAGTTATTATACTAGCGAATATAAACTTACAATCATATCAATCTATCAAAATGCTACAGCTATAATATAGACATGGTCTTAGTTTACATGAACCGAACTTGAGTTTTTGATATGGACATATAATGCTATGACAGTATTCCGAGGAACTTGTTCAGAGACTAAGAGGAATCATGAACTAATGTCTGGTTCATCTAATTGATTTAGTAAGATATCAACCTCCACATAAATGTTATCATAACACTGAAGTGTTATATTAACTTCATGTTTTAGTCATACCTTATAATTCAATAATCTCCCCAAACATAAATAAAATATCTAGTTCAGTAAGAACATTATTCACTCTAGACACCTAGCAATCCAGAAAGTATCACATTGCCCCTCAAGCAATGTATTGAGAAATGTCTCATTTCTCAACTAACTTGAAAACACGTTTCAAGTTATAACACTAAGGTAGTGCCTTACCAAAGTGTCAGACATCATAACCAAGTTTGATATTGAGCGCTCCAAACTCAATATTGAAGAGATATCATACCATACTTTGACAAGTCATTTATAATCAATCTTGAAAAGATTATCACAAATTCTGCCAAAGTTTAGAATATAAATATCTCAACAAATGAGGTGATAGGAAACCTCATATTCTCGAACCGGATATTGGACGAACCTTGAACTATAATCATCAAGAAGACACCATCTTCTTGAGCTAATCCCACTACTTTACTTTTAAGAATATTGAACCAATGTCAAGGAACACCATCAAACCTTGAGATAGAACCAAAGACTAACCCAAGGAATATAATCAAACCTTGAGTCAAGAATAGTTCTATTTTTCAATATTCCGAAAGATTGAAGATACATACTTTATTTATTCTTTAAGTGCCCACATTTGCGACCATGATGCAGAGTCAAGAAACCGTCTTTTGAATAATCGTATTCGACTCTAAAATGAAATCGTTATTGAAAAACAATACCAACTTCTGATCCTCATCGAATACCGACTCTCTGAGGAGGCACATGCACTTAAACCTCCAATGTTACTAGCTCATTGGTAATTCTCAACATAAGTTATCAAACTTAATAAGTTTCCTTACTTAGTCGATAAACAAAGTGGAGAATCCCAAATCATGCTCTTCTTAACCAAGAATCACCCTTGTTCAAGAGCTTATCCCACATTGCAAACAACGTTACAAATTCCAAGATTAAAGAGTTAACAATGGAAATGCACAAGTGTGCGCCGAACGCCTTCACTATGCAAGTTCTTATTACTCAGTAAACTAAAAAAATGTAAACGTATGTTTCCAACATTTCTCTTTCTGATAGACCATGCCATCTATCCCAAAACTGTATCGATAAGAAACCGAAATCCTCAAGCTATTATCCGAAGTCTCTCTCATGATCCCATATGAGACAACTTCATAATCAAGTTAGTCGAGCTAGCTAACTTGAATACAGGGTGCGCACTTACAAGTAACTAAGGTTTCATGTTATACTTTGTTCAAATCAAGGGACTTGAATTTTGTAAACTATTCCACCTAATGTTACTTGCAGCTAGCGTCATCAAAATATTGCGAATATCAGACAATACTTTGACTACATTGGATCTTCAAACCCATTGCTTAACATATTTATCATATGTTAATATTTGACATTTCATTGTATTATAAGTCCATCACCATAGTCTGCTTCTAGAGTTACACTCTCGGAAACATGTACTATAATGAGAGCTTATTTACACTTTTATGTCAAAATGTAGTGTTCAATCCTATGTTTGAATATGCCCCTTCTTCCGAAGTCAAAGATGCACTTCTGAACATAAGTCTTTCCCCGTTTGAACACTATTGTTGAACTTGATATTGAATCTTGCCCTAAGCCAAAACTCAATAGACACTGTCTGTTTCCAAATCATGTGTTATCCCAAATTCAAACACCTTAAAGAAAAAGAAAAATTTTCAATAATGTGTAGACTTAGGATATCACAAGACCCACCTCACAAGACTTAGTTTGTAAGCCAGAACAAACTAACACGCCATCTTGTGGAGTATATGGTAAGTAACCTGAACACCCTAAGGTAAGTAACCTAGCATACAACTTGGAAGTTGCCTTCCAAGTGCTACCTTTGACATTCGAGTCCATAACCCACACCCACTTATGAAGTAGGTGTACTCTAAGAGTTATAGATCTCAGGACCAACTCTCCACGCAGAATTCAGACATTAGCCGAAAGTGATAGAGTACTTCAAGAATTTAGAACTAACTAAACCCTAAAATACACTACACTTTAGGTAGTCCTACTGACCGTAGAGAATAGGCTCCGATACCAATTGTCAGAGTTTTAACCCAAAGGGCCAACACGTGGCAACACGTGGCTGCCAGGTGGCCATTCGGCGTCATCACCCTGTGTGAGCAACGCTAAGTTTCCCAGAACAACCCCAACGACCCCTAGGGTTAGACTCTAATGCCCAAGTGGACAGGAGACTTAGGGTTTAGCCTAAGTCTCCCTAGAATGTCTGCCCCCAGAACCCTTGAGGGATAACCCTAGTTGACTTAGGGTTTAGCCTAAGTCTCCCTAGAGTGTCTACCCCAAAACCCTTGAGGGATAACCCTAGTTGACTTAGGGTCTTGCCCTAGAAGACCTAGACAGGCTCATGCCCTAACCCCCATCAAGGAGACGTGTGTTCCACACATACCCCGTGACAGAGCTAAGGCATTCACTTACCCCTTGAGGAATCACCCTCATCCGGGAGTACAACCCCTTTAGGGCGACAAGGGGTACCCTGAACCACGACTAACCCCTAAGGGTTTGAGTGGCCAAGTTACACCCTAGACCTAGGGCTAGTACTTAGTGAGGACACGAGTGTGCGCCGTAGGCGACACGAGTGTTCTGCTAAGCAAACTCCCTAAGGCTAGGTTTGGGATAACCCTAAGCACATGACCTTGCGAGTGCCTTACGAAAGGGCTTTGCTAATGAGCTTAGGTTGTTCAACCCTGGATTCCAAGGAGAACACTCCCCTAGCCAAGTGTGCCAAAGCACACCTAGTTACGAGACCTAACCTCCCTCAGCGGATGCCCAAGGCTTAGCACCCTAGTGCAAGCACAAGCATGCCTGTTTGCTAGAGTATCCAACCCCTTAGCGACAAGCCCATGACATAACCCCAAAGGGCGTGCCTCGGGCGTTGTACCATGTGACGTTTAGCCCAGTGTCACATCCCATGTGACACTGCCTTCCAAGATGTGGCTATCATGCCATAGCCCTTAGATTCAAGAGTTGCACCAAGTACCACAAACGTGGTCCTAAATGCCAACTCTAGAACCCCTCAATGAACCCTCAGGAACCAAGTAACGTGAACCTGTCAAACAAGATCCCACGCCCACAGTTGGACAAGGACACGGATGTGCCTTGCTTGGCCGTGAGTGCTACACCTAGCTTGACGTGGAGGAGGAGGCTGGAGACAAGCCTCAACCTCTGCCTCTTGGAACGTGCATTCCGACAAGACCTCCCAGGCATGGATTCGCCAACGTTAAGGGTAAGCTACCCCGAAGGTGGGACGTACCCCTGGCATCTGGAAGTTAGGGCGGCACAACAGAGGGTTGTGCCTTGACGACACAAGCTAGAGCTTGCACCGGGAGAAGAGTAACGAGCTCAGTCATGAACCCAGGAACCCTCACTCCTATATACTACCTTATTTATGTGACAGAGGCCCCCCCCCTGTTTTCCTGTTTACATAAGTGGGCTAGCACTGAATTCTCATTCCCAAGGGAACATACTTGGTGAGTTATCCATCGACCCCTAAACCCTAACCTGTCAAACCTGGGGGTATTTCTAAGCATATCCGACATGCCGAACTCACCGGAACTAGCCATTAATCCAACCGGGACACGGAAAACCAAGGTAAGAGTTTTCTAGATGGAAGTGCTAGCTTCGCCCAGAGTTTCTTGCAAATACCTAATGACACCCGGCCGGACCATCACTAGATATCCAAGTGCACTAAGCGGGCCTGTTTCTTCTACACCTAGGGCTTATCAACATAGTACAGTAGGTAACAACAGTCAACGTCCAAAGTAAAGGGTCGAGTCATAGTAAAAACTATGACAAAGGTAATGTCACATGGAGATACAACGCCTAAGGCACGCCCTTTGGGGTTGTGTCATGGGTTTGTTGCCAAGGAGTTGGATACTCTAGCAAACATTCATGTTTATGCTCGCACTAAGGTGCTAAGCCTTGGGCATCTGCTCAAGGGAGGTTAGGTCTTGTAACTAGGTGTGCTTTGGCACACTTAGCTAAGGGAGTGTTATACTTGGAATCTAGGGGTTGAGCAACCTAAGCTTATTAGCAGGAGCCCTTTCGTGGAGCACTCGCAAGGTCATGTACTTAAGGTTATCCAAACCTAGCCTTAAAGAGTTTACTTAGTAGAACACTCATGTCCGCCTATGGCACACACTTGTGTCCTCACTAAGTACTAGCCTAAGTTTAGGGTATAACTTGACCACTCAAACCCTCAAGGGTTAGTCGTGATTCATAGTACCCCTTGTCACCCTAAAGGGGTTGTACTCCCGGATGAGGGTGATTCCCCAAGGGGTAAGTGACGATGCCTTAGCTCTGTCACGGGGGCATGTGTGAGACACCTCCTTTGTGGGGTTAGGGCATGAGCTTGTCTAGGTCTACTGGGATAGGATTCTAAAGTCTAGTCGGGATGTCCTCTAGGGTTCGGGGGATGGTCATTATAAGGAACTTAGGATAGGACTCTAAGTCTTCTGTTTAACTAGGCATCTAAGTCAGACTCTTAGGGCATCTCGAAAGACTTAGTGTTGTTCACACAAAGAATTGATGCCGAAAGGCCACTTGGTGGCCACGTGTTGCCACGTATTAACCCTCTGGATTAAAACTCTGACATAGGTACATCACACCCAAGTTGTCCAACCCTTATTGTTGATGAATTCATCTTGTAAAAGTACATGTTTCACTAGTCATAGGTTGTGATGTTATTAATCTCTTCTTTCACACCAAATTAAGAGCAACACTTGTAGCTAAATAAAGTATATCCATGTCCTTGTTTAACTGTGGGCATGAATCTTAGCAAAAAGGTTCTCTTTATCATGTTCTTGAAAATTCATAAAGAGAAGGTTCCATGGTTGGCATCTACAAGTTAGATTCATGGCACTAGGTGTAGCCCTTGAGTTTGAGGGGCTATGGTTAATCTATGTCTTAGGAAAATAATGTCACATGAACATGTGATACTAGGCTATATGACACACGGTACAACACCCAAGACATAACTTTTGGGATTGTGTCATGGCTTTAACACCAAGGGGTTAGATATCTTAGCAAGCATACATGTTTGTTCTCATGTCAAGGTGTTAAGTCTTGGGCATTTGCTCGAAGGAGGTTAGGTCTTATAACTAGGTGTGCTAGTTGGCACACTTGACTAAGAATGTTCATCTTAAGGGTGTGCAAACATATTTGAGGGCTTAAAAATCTAAGCTCATTATCATGGGCCCTTTTGTGAGGCACTTGTATAATCATGTGTTAGAGTTGTCCAAACTTAGCCTTAGGGGGTTTGCATAGCAGAATGTTCATGTCCATCTATGGCGGACATTCATATCTTTACTAAGTACTAACCCTAAGTCTAGGTTATGACTTGGCCACTCAAACCCTTAGGGGTTAGTCATGAGTCAAGTTATTCCTCATTGCCTTAAAGAGGTTGTACTCCCAAATGAAGGTGATTCCTCAAAGGATAAGTAATGATGCCTTGGTTTTTTACAAGGGTATGTGCAAGGCATGTCTTCTTATTAGGGTTAGGGCATGAGCATGTCTAGGTCTAAAGTCTACTCAAGTTATCTTATTCTAGGAGACTTAGGGTAGGACCTTAAGTCTCAAAAGGATCATTTTATGTGTATTTGGGTAAGTGATTGGGGGATACAAGAACACGATGATGAGCCACACCCCTTGCCACATATGCAAAGTAGCTGGCCACGTCACCATTCATGTTTCAACACTCCCCCTTCAGTCATGTAGACCTTTTCTATTGACTGAACTTGATGCGTTGTCTTCCCCAGGGGCTTCCATAGTCAACTAAACCTTGTTCATATGGAAACGATGCATTTGGAGCACCTCGGTCAAAATGTCTACCACCATCTCATTAGTGGGGCAATTCTCAAGCTTCAACAACTTCTTGGTGACTTACTCTCGCAGGAACTGCACCCGCACTTGCATGTGCCAAGTTAAATCATGGTACCTTAAGTTGGTTGCCAGCATGATAGCACTCATTTTGTTGTAGAAAAGGGTTGTTGGTGGTTGCCCCCCCAAAAACGTCTCAAGGACAACCCTCAGCCACACTATCTTATGTGTTGATGATGTTGTAGCTACATATTCCATCTCCGTTGAGGATAGAGCAATAATCTTCTAGCGCTTACCTCTCTAGGCGATTAGGTTTCGACCAAGGAAGAAGGCAAAACCAAAAATAAACTTATGTGAATAGGGGTCCCCAACCCAATCAACATTCGAGTATCCTTGGAGTTAAATAACCTTGGCACTACCCTTGTAAATGAGGACATGCTCCCTATCTCCTTGTACGTAACATAGGATGCATTTGACAGCTTCCCAATGGGCACTCCCAAGGTTCACCATAAATTGCGCCACTAGTTTATGGCATAGGCCAACTCTAGTCTCATGTAGATGACCAGGTAGACAAGTCTCCCAACTACCTAGCAATAAGCCACTGCATCCATGTGCCTTGCTACGTCATCACACTATGGTTCCATCTTCTATGTCAGCCTCACTGAGGGGTCCATTGGCATTGGAGCTGCCTTGCAACCCACCATATTGTATCGTTGTAGGATATCTGCTATGTACTGGGACTATCCTAGCATCAAGATTCATCTCCCCCTTTCTCACTGGACTTGAATCCACAGAAAGGTTGATGTTAAACAAGAAAACTATCATAGTTTTTATTATGACTCCTCTTTTACTTAGTGCACTTGGATATCTAGTGATGGTCTGACTGGGTGTCATTAGGTATTTACAAGAAACTCTGGGTGAAGCTAGCACTTCCATCTAGAAAACTAAAACCTTGGTTTTTCATGTCCCGGTTGGGTTAATGGCTAGTTCTGGTGAGTCCATCTAAAAAACTAAAAACCTTGGTTTTTCATGTCCCGGTTGGGTTAATGGCTAGTTCCAGTGAGTTCGGCATGTTGAATATGTTTAGAAATACCCCTAGGTTTGACATGTTAGGGTTTAGGGGTCGATGGATAACTCACCAAGTATATTCCCTCTGGGAATGAGATTTCGTGCCAGCCCACTTATGTAAATAGGAAAATAGGGGGGGGGGGGGGGGGGGGCTCTGTCACATAAATAAGGTAATATATAGGAGTGAGGGTTCCTGGGTTCTGTCACGACCCGATACAGGATACAGGATACGGGATACAGGATATGCATGCAGGATATTCCTACTAGGATATTCCTATAGGATATGCTACAGTATATGCCTAGAGGATAAGGGACATGTGGACTTGTTTTATGCATATAGCCACTTTTAGATGCATGCAACCACTTTTAGCACTCATGCCTAGATTAACTCTTGGAGTTGTGAGCATAAAAGTTTCGACCTAATTGTGTACAATTAGTTACTATCAACACCAGTCTTTCTACGATCAATCTTGTCTTGTCTTGTTCTTATCTTGCTCCTTGCTTCCTATTCTCTCATTGTCTCGCTCCTAGATCCTGTCCTACTCATGACTCCTGAGTTCCTGGTTCCTGTCCTACGTCTTGTCCTACTCCTGAGTTCCTAGTTCCTGTCCTGCTCCTTGTCCTACTCCTGACTCCTGAGTTCCTGGTTCCTGTCGCTCCTAAGTCAAGCTTTCTTATTCTTGGAATCTTGCTCTCTTCCTTGTTCCTGGATCGTGGCTTGATAGGTTCATGACTGAGCTCGTTACTCTTCTCCCGGTGCAAGCTCTAGCTTGTGTCGTCAAGACACAACCCTCTGTTGTGCCGCCCTAACTTCCATATGATAGGGTACATCCCATCTTCAGGGTAGCTTACCCTTAACGTTGGCGAATCCATGCTTGGAAGGTCTTGTCGGAATGCATGTTCCAAGATGTAGAGGTTGAGGCTTGTCTCCAGCCTCCTCCTCCACGTCAAACTAGGTGTAGCACTCATGGCCAAGCAAGGCACATTCGTGTCCTTGTCCAACCGTGAGTGTGGAATCTTGTTTGACGGGTTCACATTACCCAATTCCTGAGGGTTCACTAAGGGGTTCTAGAGTTAGCATTTAGGAGCCACATTTGTGGCACTTGGTGCAACTCTTGAATTTAAGGGCTATGGCATGATAGCCCACATAGGGGAAGGCAATGTTACATGGAGATGTGACACTAGGTTAAACGGCACACAATACAATGCCCGAGGCACGCCCTTTGGGGTTGTGTCATGGGCTTGTTGCCAAGGGTTGGATACTCTGACAAACAGGCATGCTGGTTTAGGGTTTAGGGTTGCCCACGTGCGTGGGCATCTACTGGTTTAGGGTTTAGGGTTTAGGGTTTTCAAGGGTTGGATACTCTGACAAACTAGGTGTGCTTAGGCACACTTGGCTAGGGGAGTGTTCTCCTTGGAATCCAGGGGTTAAACAACCTAAGCTTGTTAACAGAAGCCTTTTCGTGAAGCACTCGCAAGGTCATGTACTTAGGGTTATCCAAACCTAACCTTAGGGAGTTTGCTTAGTAAAACACTCGTGTCCTCACTAAGTACTAGCCCTAGGTCTAGGGTATGACTTGGCCACCCAAACCCTTAGGGTTTAGTCGTGGTTCAGGGTACCCCTTATCACCTTAAAGGGGTTGTACTCTCGGATAAGGGTGATTCCTCAAGGGTAAGTGACGATGCCTTAGCTCTGTCACGGGGGTATGTGTGAGGCACATCTCCTTTGTGGGATTAGGGCATGAGTATGTCTAGGTCTACTGGGACATGATCCTAAAGTCTACTCCGGTTATCCTCTAGGGTTTAGGGGATGGACTTAAGGTAGGACTCTAAGTCTTTTGCCTAATTTGGCCCATAAGTCAAACTCTTAGGGTTATCTTGAAAGACTTAGCGTTGCTCACACAGGGTAATGACACCAAATGGCCACTTGGCATGTTGCCACGTGTTGGCCCTTTGGGTTAAAACTCTGACAAAATAGAAAATCAAGAAAACCTCACCTTTTCTTGTTTAACTGTTTCCTTTCTTTCAACCATCAAGAAAGGCTACACACTTTCTTTTCATCAACTCTCAACATATATATATATATCAAATCATCTTCTCTCAGTGCCACAATGACTGGTCTCCGAAGTCAAGGGCAAGAACGGATTTTGGCTATTGCCTTGTTAGATCCATTCATTGAGAGTATACATATCACACACACAAGATCTTATAATATGCACCTTCATTTCTAACATGAATACAAGAGAACAGAGCGTGGATCCTGTTGAAACTTCTTGTGAAGACCCCTCGGCATCGGTGTAGCGGTGTTCGTTCCCTTCTCCCTTGCCCTAACTAACTCTTAACTACCCTTCCTCTCGCCATGTCATCATTTTCCTTCCGAGACTTCCTTTTTCTTTTCCTTACTCTCCTTTTCCTTACTCCCCTTTTTCTCTCGGTAAGGATTTTCCTCCTTCACAACCTTTTCTTCCATGTTTACTACAGAACTTCCTACCCTTCTTCTCTCCACAGTAGGATGTCCTATGCTCCTAATATTCTACCTTTAACAGTTGAGATAGGACCCAAGTCCTTCCTCTCGAACTCGATAGAGAGTTGCTACTCTAGCTGCCAAAGAGCACAATGCTATTGAAGAAAATGAGGTAGTCATCCACATATAAGGCTAAGATGATTATGAACTCCCCTAGCACCTTGATGTAGATGTTCTAATTGGCCTCGTTCTTCTGGAAAGCCAACAAGACAAGAAACTTGTCAATGCAACAATACCAGGATCTAGGGGACTGCTTCAACCCGTACATAGCCTTCTCCAGCTTGTAGACCAAGTGCTCCTCTTTTGGCTGCATGTATCCTTCGGGCTGGGTGATGTCTCAAGCTCACTGTGGAGGAAAGTGGTGCACACATCCATCTGCTTGATGTCCTAGTCATTCTCCATAGCAAGAGCTAGGAGAATCCACCTCGAGGGTAGTCAGAGCATTGGTGCATAGGTGTCAATGAAGTTTAGGCTCGCAATCTGGCTGAAATCATGAGCAACAAATCGAGCCTTAAACTTAGTGCCACCACTTGATGGTAAAGATCCACTTCGCAGTAACCACATTTTGTCCCTCAGGGTAGGGCACTAGTGATTAACAATAGAAACTTTGCGTCCATCGCTACTTGCCATTGTAGGGGATGAGTGCACTAGTTTGACCCCAATCCCTATATTGGTGGCTGAGGCACTAAGTGGGCCAAATGTTGAGCTCATTTTAGACCTATGTTGAGCGAGTCAAGTCATCACTCTGACTCTTTCGAATCCAACTATTTCCAACTGGGTTGCACAACTCGGCCCAATCTCATCATCCATGCACTAATCTAGGGAGGAGCTCCACCAAGTCAAATTTGCTTGTCACGTTCAGTAGCATGAGATGAGGCTAGAATGACACCCTCAAGAGTAGCCTTAGTTGATGTCAGAACTGCCCATATGGCTGCAGGAGTCAATCTACTACCACACCCTCAAGAGCAGCCTTAGTTGATGTCGGAACTGCCCATATGGCTACAAGAGTCAAGCTACTACCAACCTCATAGCTAGTGGGGGAAACTACGGTCAAGATGACAACTCCAAGCACCACATCTTGCGAAGGTGACATAACTAGCTAGGAACTGGAGGCCTAGATCAAGCTGCTAGCCACTGTTGCTACCACGTCCTCAGAACTATTCTTGCACCAGTGATTCACTAGTTCAAAGTCAGTAACATGCTCCGACCGCAAGTGCCCAACATGGGCAGTTGCGACAGCAACAACTCCCCCATAGACTTCAACCTCATTGAACACCACATCCATGTTCATGATGGTCGCGTGTGTGTCCAAGCAAAGTAGCTTGTATGCCTTGGATGTCGTTGCATAGCATAGAAGCATGCACTTGGTGACTCGCACATCTAGCTTCTTGCGTAGCTACTCAGGGATGTGAGAGAATGCCACACACCCGAAAGTCCTAATGTGTGCCATGCTCGGACGATGGCCTATCTAGGCTTCATAGGGCTTCATGCCATCCACGGTGCTGGTAGAGAGCTGGTTCCTAAGGTAGGCTACTGCCATCACTGCCTCACCCCAATATGTCTTGGGCATCCTCGCATAGAAGAGGATATTGCAAAATGCCTCTTCCAACATCTTGTTCATCCACTCCGCCACCACATTTTGAGAAGTGCAGTAAGGGCAGAGTATTGGTGCACAATTCCTTGTGCCACACAATAGTTAGCAAAATGCCACTTACATACTCGCCACCATTGTCAATGCGGATGTAGCAAAGTCTGCATCCTATTTACAGCTCTACCTACTGCTTGAACACCATGGACCTTCAGAGTTTTCTTTTCTTGTCCCTCGCTCATTTGATTTGCTGTTGACAGTTCTCCTTGGTCAAGTGGTCGAAGATCTCTGATTTCACCGACATCAATGCCACCATGACGAAGTGTGAGTAGTCATTTGTAAAGGTGACAAAGTATGCCTTTTTCCCTGGTGTAAGTGTGTCAAGCAGGCCACGTACATCTGAGTGCACCAGCTCCAGTGGTGCCATCATCGGATTGCTCGTAGCCTAGTAGGGTAAGACTTCTTTATTGACATGGCCACAACTTCTTGTGAGATGGGATGGCAATCCCATCAACAAGTTGAGGAAGCAGTTAGAGCGCCTAGGCATGAGCATGCCACAACTGTAGGCTATGAGGCAAGCATCAAACTGTCACCACCATGGTAGCTAGTGTGCACCCCGGGTAGGCAGAATGGAGGCCTCCATAGTGAGCGCCATACACTACAACTTGACTAAAGGAGTTGAGAACCTCACACTCACATTCATTGAAATAGAGCAGAAACCTACGTCACAAATGCACCCCACCGAGAGGAGTGTCTCCTAGAGGCCTAGCACATGGTAGACATTCTCAATCATCTTAAGAGCACCTGAAAGTTGCACATGGATGCTACCGATGCCCACAAGCTTATGAGTGGAGCCCTCTATTGAGTTCACCACGTTTGTTGAGGTGAGCAAGCAGTAGGTCATGAAGACCTCACGCAAGGGAATGGCATGGAGATTGGCCCCAAAGTTCAGCCAAAGCACTTCACTAGCATTAGGATATGCTAGTGACTTTTGTGGAGATTGCTACCTGCTCACCATGAGGAGCCACCCGACCGCTTCCTTAGGCTCATCCTGATGAGCCAAGAACCATAGGCATTTCTTGTCCTCATGCAGCCCTTGGCACAGTGTCTGCAGCTGTTGTTGACCTCGGCCTTATCGTTGTCCATTTTGCTACAATTGCTGCTATTGCCCAATACACCTTGAGCAGTCATGGGCAAGGTGCCCCATTTGGTCACACTCATGACAAGGTTCGATCTCTCAATCCTAGCCCTAGATGGCATGATCTACCAGATATGTCAATGTTTAAAAGTAAACATTACATGTTTAGTTTATAAGAATAGAGTGGTGAAAGCATTCAGCACACATATATGCATTTCATTATTAACTCTTTAAAACTTAAAATTTGTGATATTGTTTTCATTATGGAAGTTGATTGAGTTGAGCTTTTAATCAAAGATGATTTCTTAATTAACATGGGCTTCAAATTGAAAAGTTCCATTTTTACTTATAAAATAAGTAAGGAAATTTGTTAATTTTATAAGTTCTATTCAAGAATGTCAATGAGTTAGAAATAATCATGTATTCATTAAAGGTTTAAGTGCATATACCTCCAATAAGATTTAAAATTCGACATTGTTCAAATTAGTTTCTCAATTTGCATCATGGTTGTAAATATGAGTACTTAGAAGACATACAAAGTATGTATCTTTAGTCCTTTAAAAATGTTAGAAAGTGAGATTTTAAACTCAAGATTCAATCACATACTTAAGTTCATTTTTGATGTTTATGTTAAGATTTGATGATGTTCCTTGAGTTCAGTTTAGTATTCGATCCATTAGTATCCTCATCATGTCATGCATAGTATAACAAAACTATAAAAATTGAAGAAGATGGAGGAAAAGGTTAAATAATAAAAAAAATTAAGATTCATTCAAAATGAAGTTATCCAAAGATATAGTATAAAAGCTTTTAACAATTGACAAGAATTAACAAAATTCGCTAACCTAATAAGAATTACTCATTATGTTATATTAATTAAAACCACTAGTTAATAATAAAAGGTGTATTTATTTACATAGTAGTGTTAAGCACTGCTCAAATTCAAATAATATTAAATATTTTATCACAAACTTGAGTAGTAACAATCAAATTCGAATAGTGTTAAATATTTTATTACTCAAGTTCAAGTAGTACTAGTTAATATTATTTGAGTTCAAGTGGTGTTAAATATTATATTGCTCAAGTTTGAGATGTATTATATGACATTGCTTGGTATTAAATATTATATTGCTCAAGTTTGAGATGTATTATATGACATTGCTTGGTATTAAATATTATATTGCTCAAGTTTGAGATGTATTATATGACATTGCTAAAGCTCGAGTGGTGTTTTGTCATATAAAAAAATTAAACCAATACATGCATGAGAGTAAATAAAAATGAATTTTGAAACATTATGTATCTTCACAACATTAGAAATAGCATATTTTTAAGAAATAAAAATATTAAGAAATGACATGTTTTTTTAAATAGTTATATTATTTGTAATATATATGTTTAATTAATTGCAATTTGAAACTAAATATAATAAAATATAAATTAATCATAAATTTTTCTTAATGTTTAAAAATATATATTTTAGTTTAATTCTTAATGTATGAAGTTTTAAATTGGAGTTTCATAAGTATAAATTTAAATTTCAACTTTCAAATGATATACATTCAAATATGATAAATTTAAGGATGTATATGAAAATTTTCTTAGAATTAAAATTAAAATAAATATCTTTTAAAATTCAAGAAAACTTTATGATTAATTTATATTTTTATTATATTTGGTTTCAAATGCAATCACTGAAACATATATTTGCAATATATGTTATTTCTTAACATTTGTTATTATAACATTTTAAACATTTAACAATTAATAAACTTTATTTTATTTATGTTATAAGTTAAATATATATATTTTATTAAGTATTATTATTTAAACATTAAAGGTATAAATATAAATTTAAAACTTTCACTAACGTATATATATATAAATTTTGAAATTTATAGAAATATACATGTAACTTACATGTTTTGGATGCTCACACCTGTGCGACGCTCGTGACTTTGTCTCAGTACCATCGCCAAACACACATTCAAGTCCTTGACACGACCTGTTTGGCAACAGAACCACATCTAGGGGCGTAGACACTGCTTCAAATGTGATAGAGTTCCATTTCTTGACTTCGGACTTCAGTTCGGTCGCCGACCTTTTGCATCTCATCGTTGACTTTTTTTGTGTGTCCAATCCACGGACCTTAGTGATCGTTTTGTTGCTGAATACACACCTGATATCTTCTGGTTTCGGGAGACTATACAAAGCCTTGATCAATAGAAGGATCTCCTCCGTTAGCGCGACTACATGCTGGATACAGACACCTTCTTGTGTCCATTCTTTCTCTTCCACGTAATGTACTGGCTTCCGGTAACTAGATTTGGCAGAAAAAGCCTCACCTGTGAATACAACAAGAGACGTCGAGACAAATCTGGAGCTTATAGAGAAAAAAAACGGATTTTGACAAGAAAGCAAGAGATTTTGATGTTAAACTATGGATATTGTGGAGAAAACAAGAGATTTTCTGTATTTTAGCACAGAATGCGTACCTCGGGACGAGCTATGCCAGCAGCGACAAGCGAGAAGATGACGAAGCTGCTGCAGAGAGCTTTCAGTCTCTTGAATCTAAAAAGGTTGAGCTTCAGAAGAGCTGCACTAGCGCCGGCTCCATCCTTGGAGTTCTTACATCTTGCCATTGTTCATCTGCCCTAAAAACCTGTGTACTGTCTCATTCACTATGTTCTTCCGCGCATTTGTACACGTGGCAGATACGGTGTTCCTCTGGAATTATTTAATCTTGCAAATCCGACACCTGCAAAAATGTTGACCAGCTTTCGACCCAAGACTGTATTATTTAAATTATAAAATCATATAAATAGTTTGATAATTAATTAGTCATAAACTTTTAATTATTTAATAAGAGATCATAATTTCCTTTGCGAAAAAAAATTGAACTACAGAAGGAGATGATCCATTCACACAGACAATCCATGTTAAGCAATTATGAACTAGCCCGAGAAAAGTGGATTAATAGTCTAATTTAATCACAAATAGTCAAGATGATTAAAGTTAACGTAATCATGTGAAGTGTACATTGTAAAAATGCCTTCGGATTAAATTTGAATTAAATATACACACTTCAAATCTCCACTATGAATTCAAAACGAAGTTTACCTCGCATCATTGTCATCTGAAGATCCCGAGGAACTAGAGGCATTGTCCGAATTACCTCCAACCCAGTAAGTCTTTACAGCGATTAAAATCTTCTCACGATTAAAAGGCCTGTTTCGTGGTCTACCATTCTGCTCTCCCATCTCATACCGCTCGTGATTCTCTTTATCTTGGCAAGAATATCCACCTCGTCACGGATTATCACGGCTCCTTCTGGCCGTAGGATCCTGTCCATCTCCAGTAGTATATCCACCATATCACAATTGTTCCTGTGTATAACGCTCATTGGAGTGTGTGTGTGTGTGTGTGTGTTGTGTGTGATACAAGTGAGTAAATGGATGTGGTATTTTTGTTTATATCATATATATAACATACTAAGATATACCTGGCTCTGTACATGCTAAAGACTCGATTAGCGTGAAGAAGGTCGTAAGTTCTGGGGTAAGTCGAGAAAGCTTCACACCAATCGTGGTAAACCCCAATAAATCCTCTCTCAAAAATCACCCGAGCGTGCTATTATCCACGAAAGATGCCGGATTCGGGATCTCACCCAGAACCATCCGCGTTGCCCGAAGCAAAAAGGGGGAACAACGTTCATTACCACAACCCGGTCGTCATTTGCAAATGCAGCAGCAAAGCCACCCAACCCAGCATTCATTGTCCATAATATTCCTGCAAACATATATACATATACATATACATACGTACACACACACACACATAAGCATATCAATTATAGTTATGATCGAATGAGTACCTATAGCGGCCTTGTCCGAGTGGAGGAATTACGGAGTTTCTGTAGTAGTTAACTCGTTCGTTCCACAGCTTTGTGTCGGCTTGGTAAACTTCCGGGCTTATGCCTGGAACCAGTGCGTTTGCGACTCTCGGGGGTATCTCGGTTGCCCGAGCTGGCCAGTTTGCCAACTTCCCTCCGGCTACTTCTGATCTCTCGGTAACGGTTGGTAACGGAGTTATGCATGCCTCCATTGGCTTGTACCTGAAACAAACTTCTGTTCAAACGCGAGTACAACACGCACGCACGTGTACACTTCTTGTATTACACACAGAGAAACAAATGTACGCAACACTTGTATCCCAGGCACAAACACACACACGAGAGAGGACTTTAAATAGTATATAAAGAGAAAACAACGGGAAATCAATAGCTAAAGTAACACGATGAGGAGACAGTAAATAAAAAGTAAATGTTATAGCGTTCACGGGTTCTCGATGGACAATCAAGTAGCGGATAAAAGAAAACCATTAGTGTGCGGAGGTAAACTTTCACAAACCATGAGAGTAGGTTTCGTACTATTCATTTGTACACATATTCACACGAATCTACAGGCATGTATTTTGTGTCTCTCCCCCTCTTTAACAACACCCACACACGCGCACGCACACAACAAAATATACGTTTGAATCTTACCAGGCATAATCCGGGTCTGGAGATTTGCAAATGGGTGGCTCCTTAACCACCCTCTTCCTACGGACACAATCGAAATGGTTTGTTGGTTTTCTCCAAATAGCAAGATTACCCTTCTCCACTACCTTCTTCCAACACAGACGCTTAGCAAGGTCCTCAATTGCTGTCATTTCTGCCAGCAGATCTTCCTGTGTTCTTTGCCACCCTTTCCAGTGCGCTTGCCAGTTAACCGGCGGACCCGACAGTACCCAGTAGCCTCCCGGTCTTAGTACACGGTCCACTTCGGTCAGATATATACCCTCTGAAACAGAACATTGTAATTAGCATCCTAGTTATTGCTGAATACACGGATATACAAGTATATACAAAAACATACCTAGACAGTCATATACAAGAATGTGTACTTAAACTTCTTGTAATGTTACCGCTAACGTCGGAATATGTGTTATCTGACAGTGTGTATATACATTTTATGTGTGTAGCATGTTTAGTGTGACTATACCGTAGTCCTTCCAAGGGATGAGACAGCGTGAGCAATGAGCCAAATCGAAAGCTCGAGCAGGATAGAGCAGCCTTTGAGATGCCATAACGCCGAGCATTGCAGGTACCCCACGCTCTAGAGCAAACTGCACTTGTCCCTCGTGAGTGTCCCTAGGCGCAAATGACATTGTTAACACATTCCTCTTGAGCAGAAACGCTCCAAAGCTTGCAACCTGCAAAGAAACATCAGTAGCTGATCAATTTAGCAGAAAAAAGCGCAATTCAAAACAAAAACAATAATATGAAACCAAGTAAATGCTGCCATCTCAAAGAATCTAATGCCTAGCAAGTGAAGCAACAAAGACCTCGCAAATACCCAACACAGGTATTTCCTGAAAATGTGATTTTAAGCAGGAAACTTACCCCGCAGCCGGTATCAAGTGCTGTCCGAATTGACCCATCCTTAAGGGAAATTAGCTTTCCAATGTCATCAATGTAGGCATCTGCTCCATTGGAGAACATCGTTCCTCCTCCGGGAAACCGAAATCGATCTCCTTCATACTGAATCCAGTTCTGCACAGCTTTCTCGACGGTGAGTTCCTTATGCGGCACATTCGCAAACCAAGCGTAATCCCTGCTTTCGGCCACGGAAACGGATTCTTATACCCCGGCGGAGCTGGAACCAGGCACCGGAGCTTCTCGGACTCCTTTACCGACAGTGCCGCTCTCTATAAATGAGCCGATCTCGATCGAACGCGAGCGAGCGTTTAATATCCTCGCAAGGAGTATACTCACGAATTCGAGGCCGCACGGCTCAAATGTCCGAGTCTCGAGCTCCAAAGCGGATTCATCCCCGGAGTGATGCGCGTTGAAATCCAGGCTCGGGGAAGCCGAATCGACGGGATTTTGTTGATGTTGTTCTTGATTTTTGTCATTGCCGCAATCGTGCGCCAGATGAACCCGTGTAGTATCGATCTTGACTGTGGATAACGGCTGCTGCTGCCAAGCGCCAAGAATGTAGAAGAAGAAACAGAGCCCGATTGTTGCCAAGATCCATGAAAGATTGCGGAGCCGCGAATCCGTTGTTGATCCGTGAAGATTCGGGGATATCGCCTTTCCCATTGAGATCGATCAGAAACAAGAACTTACAGCACCATAGCCGAATCCAAGCTTCCGACTTATGGCAATGAGAGATTTCGTGGATTAAAGACCTGCGAAACGGGAACAGGGAAGAACAAGTACTTGCCCCTTAGAACACGCACGCAAAACAATGCCTTGCTATATATATCACAAATGGCGGCAAAGAGAGATAAGGCCTCCCATAAAAAGCGAGAAATGAGGTACAACTTAAGGGCGCATTTTTTGCTGTGCTCATGCAAAAAGGGCGTTTATAGCAAGCGAGATAGTCATGTGCATGAACCCTAAACATCCTACGCGGGTTCAATTCCTACCCTTCACTGGCAGTTTCTTAACAAAATATAACAGAACGCTTACCTTCTAATGTGCCACGTGCCCAGTGGTATCCACAAATAAATCTCACCACGTGTCAGATAACCGTATGACATCAGCGACTCATGTCATAAGGAGGAATATGGTTTCTGTTATTGAGAGGCACATATTGCCTGCCTGCATGCAAGTGTAACGATTTCAAATGTAACAAGTTGACAAAGGAAAGGAATCTTAAGGTGAAAGGTACGTTTCCCCTGCAACGGTGATTACGTCATGCATCAAGCTGTGTCCACCCGATCTCAGTAAATCAAAGTATATTTTATATGGTTTTCACATGTGATCATGTTTACTTATATGTTATATTACATTAATCCCGCCTCAGGAACGGTAGAGAAGCATGTTTGTCTGCGTAAACTTGACTCTTGTCCGCTCATTTACCATGTATATACACCAAAATATTTGCAGCCACAACCAACATATGATAGCTGAAAAACTTAATATCTATACACACGCATGCACACCTATACATACATTCCAGAAACAAATTTAACTTACTTGGAATCCTAGCAAGCCACCTGTTCTGTGAAATGGTCCCCATATAACATGGAGCTATAGGACTTTCATTCACTATTGAATATATATATACAGTTCAACCGACACATGAAGAGGTACATCCTATATCATATTGTATATATATATAATATACATACGTACACGATAGGATAGATCAAAAGTTCAGTGACAGTGTGGTGCATGAGCAACTTTTTTGTCTCTGAGCTGAGCCGAGGACCCCGATCTCACCAAACTACAACTGTTTATAAAAACAAGCAGACACAACGAGACAAACTTAAACATTAATTGTCAACTTTAAGGCAAACTGCTTCTGCCTTGTTTTTTCTGGACCCACTGAAATAATTTTTTCTTTTAATACTTTTCAATATAATTATTGCTTAATAATTTGGTAGTGAAAATGTACAGGTCTATACTTTGCTTCTCCAGCAATACTACAAGTGTTCCAATTTATACAAGGAAATAAGGCATTGTTCATACAATATCAGCTGCCAAAGCGATGTGATTATCATATCGATATACCTGAACATTTTAGATCGATATATATTACCAATGTATTTATTGGAGAGGGCCCGGAGACGTTACCTTTTAACCTTGTCTTTTTAATAAAATAATATGGTTAATAGTCAAAATGTAACAATCCTACAGCTAATAATATGGATTGATCACAATTGCTAAAATTTTGTTCATATTAATTATGTTTATTAATATTCTTTAAAATGAAATCCTTTTTATAAAAAATTGAATTCGGACCCAACATCAGAGTTTTGACTTGTAAGTTGGTACATGAATAATAATTAAATCTTTTAAGAACAACCTTATAATATAAAATTAAATTATATATTTAATTTTTATTAAACAACTTGTTTAACTAAAATTAAACTATAAATTTAATTTTTATTAAGCAACTTACTTATAACTAACTGGTCAACACATAAGAAAACATAATATCTTAAATTTAAATTTAAAATTATTATTTAATGAATATACGACTCTGTGTCGGCAAGTGTTTTTTAAGTGCGTTGTGTTAAAATTAATTAACCCCAAACGTAGGAGTTTAGGTTGTTCTTATTAGGTGACTTAATCTCCATTAGGTATATAAATAAGGATCCTTAATTAAAATATTATTAACCTTCATAGTTGAACCTCCCTTATAATCATATTTTAAACATTGTACTGCATTGGAAACATGTTTAATATCTTATGTAACATGTGATATCATCCTTAAGAATATAAATCGACGCTTAACAGTGCTGTACTTAGTACATAGGGAATGTCAATTAAAATTGTAAAGACAGTAGTATTTACATATTTAGGTGGTTCATAAATAATTTCTTTTGTCTAATCACGTTATATACATACATAGTTCAAGAAATACTTACCAATACGTAACTATGTGTATAATCTTCGAATAAAAAACTCGAACAGCTAATTTAGTTAGATTATAATTTAGTTAATGAAATGTTAAGTTAATTAAACTTAGACGATTAATCAAACATGTCACACCTGGGCTTTATATAGCCAAAGCGAAGAACGTTATATACACGGGGCAGTTTGATGAGAACTTTCTTAAGTGAATATTCTGTATATGCATAGAAACTGGAACAAGTGTGACATCCCACTTGTCGATGGAATAAAGATACGAGAAATTTAAGGGATACTTTAGCACCTTTAACTTATCTCGGCGTAAAGTTCTCTTCACTTTGTTGTCCTTACACACATATTACACATATATGTTCTTATATGTGTATACAGTGTGTGTGTATTCTCTGTAAAGCTAGAATTTAACAATTATAATTTAAATATTATTAAGCTATATTAACACTTCTATGGTTATGTCACAATTATTTTCATTTATTTTTTTTACAAGTTTTTCCGTATACACTTATTAATTTAGCATACTATTTAATCAAGAACATTTTTTTAACAAAAAAGGGAGCTCTTTAGTAATAAGTCTTATTAATATGTTATAATAAATTCATTAGTAAATACTTTACATTTATTCTTGATTAAATAATAAATTTCTTTAAGCACATCCTATCCATGTGTAAGGATTTTCAAATATTCTTGGAATGTGTTTGTTCTCGTGTGTATATATGCGCTAGCTATAACATTAAAATAAATATTATAAAATATTATTATTTCTGTAATTTTTGGTCTATTTTTCTAATGAAAAGCTTGGCTTTCACACTTATATATTAAATATAAATTTATAACATATGTATATATTGTTGTATAAACTAGTAAGCTATACGTTTGAAATATTAAAGTAGAAATAAAATATATAGCAAATTAAGTATATACATTTAACTTATAAGATTTACTTTTATTTTATTTATATTTACTATTTGTTTTATATATATATAGTCATATGCATACATGTGCTTATATTTTCTTTGTGCTAAATAATTAATATATTATGGATTTAAATATACTTGATTCATTTAAAAATTAGAGGTATATTATATTCCTTGATTATCCTAATATGAATTGATGGAGAATAAGTTTAGCATATATTTTTTGTATATTCAAATACCTTCTAACAAGAATAGTTATGCAACATCTACATGAACATTGAATGTTAAACAATATATTTCTCATTGTGGATAAAATAATTGCTAAAATATGATATTATAACAAATATTAGTTTAGTACTTCAAATATATGTGTCTGTGTGTAAGATTTATATTTAAAAAAACAAATTAAAAAATAACTTCATATTTATGAATTAAATTGAGTTTAAAGTATTATAATTGAACACACAATACCTATAATATTGTATTTAACTTTAATGTGACACAGCTGGCAAATCAACAGTAGCTTAGCAATCTGGACCGTTGGTTGTACTTTTACAATTCTATTACTACCGATTAAAATCAGATTTATTATATACTTATTACAGGAAAGGATGGTCTTATTCAATTTCTTAATACTACATACTATGTGGGCATTTTCTATATATCGTGATATTATGTATTATATTATTTTTTGCAGTATATTGATACTCGTACAGTAAAAAAAAATAATCTAAGTCAGAACGACTTGAGGTTGATACATTAGGTCTAATGTATCATTCTGACTTAGATTTATTTTGTTATTTCTAGGGCCCAAGTACAGTAAGTTTTTCTAGCATATCCTAAGCATCTGCTCCTAGCCTGATAAACATATATTGGATTATGGGGCCATCCTGGTCGTTAATCATGATGCAGTCTGTGCCGTCGAGAGTTGAACATTCCGACCGTGTTATATTGTGGCCGTTGGATCTATTTAGTTTAGGCTACGTGGAGAAAGGCAAAACGTGGTTTTCGAAGTACGGCAGCAAGGTGACGTGGCTCCCGCTCGAAGGTTTCATCATTTAAAGCCATTTCTGGAATGTTGTTTTCACGTTCTGTTTTCAAAAGCCGGAAGGAAGCTGCGTGCAGTGTGAGTCCTCGCCGCCATGTTTTATTCGCATCAGCTGCTCTCCAAGAAGGGCCCTTTCGGGCACATATGGTATGAATTCTGAATCCGCGATGATGTTTTTCATGTGCATTCTCTTCGATTTATGCATTTCCTGCAGTTTCTTTGATTCTGGAGAGGTTTTCATATGCATTTTCTTTGATTTCCGAGAGATCGCTGTTGTTCTCGTTGATTTTGAATAGACCGCACATTATTCATGTGCATGTTCTTCGAGCTGGACAAATAGCGAGAAATTGCTATTGTTGATTTCCGATTTTGGACAGATCGCAAGAAACCGCCATGGTTGATGTGCGCGTTCTTCGGTTTTGAACAGAATCGCAAGAAACTTGACACTAAGTTTTGGTTCTTTCCGCAGGATCGCGGCGACAATGCGTCCGAAGATGAATCGGAAGAGGACTGAGCAGATCGACATCCAAGAAAGCTGGTAAGCGAGCTTGTTCATCTCGTATCTGCTCACAGACGCTTTCTTTCCAGCATGCAGATCATCAATCCGGTCGTTCCTCTGGCCTTGCGCTTGTCCGGCATACTGATGGGTAAGCACTTCATTCCATCGTATCGCAATTCAAAACCTCACGTTGCATGTGTCATTCCAGGAGGCATCGTGAGAATCTACCACGACAAAGTTAGATTCTTCTATGGTAAAGGAGGTCATTTGATTATATGTATGTTTTTTCTCATATTGATGTGTTTATCACTTTCGGGGGAGAAAAGACGATGTCAACGAGTTCATGGTAAGTTTTGCATTGTGATTTCCTCATGTGTATACTAAAAGTTAATTTTTGGATACTGACGTCAGATAAAAATGCAAACCAAGCCTGCTGTGAAAAGCGTGGACTCTACCGTGCTTTCGCATAGAAAATCCCGTGCCAGGTACGTAGATAAAAGGACAAGAACTCAGTATTGCGTAACTGTATATATCAATGAATGTAGGTTCGGAGCGATCACAAAAGATTTTTCGGAGGATTTCCATGAGTTCGAGCATGCAATGTTCGAACCCGAGACTCCCGAGCAGGATGACGATAATCTTTTCACTGTTCCACCTCCTGCGAAAACAGAATCCATCAATAGGTTTCAAGGTTCGTGTGGATTCATGATATCGTTTTGTGTGCTTGTGCGTGTGCTCGTGCGCGGCCTAATACAGTTATTAAGCAGCTGACACCGAAGATATCACACTGGACGAAGATAGCGTCCGGTCGTTCACAACTGGTTTGGGTGATATGGAAAGGTTGTATAGTCGTGTTGTTTTGCTTATTGCTATTGCCTCATGTATGTATGCTTAGTGTCTGTCTGTTTCTGTGTACACGTTCACATCTATACCTCTGTGTGTGTGTATGTGCGCATGTGCGGCTGTGTTTGTGTGCGTGTATTTATATAGACTAGTCACACGACTTGCATTATTGTATCTCAGAGAAGACAGCGACGATAGGTTCCAGCAGCCTGAGAACTTCATGGATGTCGACGATCTGGATATGCGCTTTGAAGGTAGGTAGGTGGGAAGCTTATTGGCGTTTATTAACACCTTTGTGCAGCTAAGTTCCAAGCGCCGGAGGATGTACTAGACCCAATCTTCGAGGAGCCAACTGGTGAACGTGTCAAAGCGGAAGCTGGTGACGCTCCCATATCGGTATGTTGAGTACATAAATGATAAAAACATATATCTAATGGGTGTATCTTCTATATAGTATAGTAGTATTACGGTTTTTAAATGTATGTCAGCCGGAGCCACAGAAGCCACGGAGGAGGAAGGTCTCTAAAAAGAATAATAAGAATATACTCGACGTAGAAACTACTGAAATACCAATTCTGGTGTTCCGATTTGGCTGGAGGATACCTCCAGCATCATCTACCGGCGAGATAGACGAAAGGTAAATGACCCTCAAGTCCGTATGTACACACAGATACATATGTTAGTATTGTTATGTGTATATATATACACAGACGTGTATTAACGCATTCTAAGCTATATGGATCAATTAACTGGGTTTCTTTGAACAGTGTTACACAGATATATCGGCAGAAAGAGCAAGAACAATGCTGAACTCTCCCTCCACATTCTTAAGTTTCTCTTCTAGAGGCCGTGCACCGCAGTCCCTCTTGCCACCTCCACTTATGGAGATGTGGAAAACCAACATCTCTGATGAACAAGATCCGGCAGAAGGTGAGTATAGCTTCAACGACACGTGCACAAACACACACACACACACACACTCACGAGAGAGAGACAGAGAGATGGATGAAGCTCTAAGCATTCCTTTACAGGACGTAAACGTAAAAGGTGGGCTGGAAATTCGGAAACACCGGAAGCTGCTAAAGGTCCTCCTGTCCAGGAATCTCCAGCTGATGACCCTGCAGATATGCCAGAGTCTTATGAAATCCCTCAAAGTGTTGAGGGCTACGGGTCAATCGAGAAGCTTCGTGCGGCAGTTGAGACACCACTTACAGGAAGCCAAGACCACTTCACGGATAATCAAATGGGTTTTACTCCCACCTTCTCTGCTTCAGCGGGTAACTAAATACCCAGACACAAACTATACCCTTATGTAATGCAATTACTCACATGTTGTTCCATTAAGCTGTACATTTGATGTTTCCTAAATCGTATTCTAGTTTATTGCTAACGATAGTTGTTTGCATGCAAATATATACATATTTACATTTTGGTCCTCTTTTCTGCAAGTGTATACATATGTTAAACATTGATATGTAGGAAAAACACATTCGTGTATAACGTTTTAATCTTGTTTGGGCGTCATGCATACTTATAATGAATACATACATAGTCTTACCCTGTGAATTTCAGCAAACAATGAAATGACTTCGAAACGGTGGACTTCGCCCAAGCTCGTTCCCGACGATGAAGTAGATTTTCCCACTAGTGGCAGGTATACACGCACATTCACACTAAATATAATATGTGATGATAGCTAACTAAATTCAACCGTGACTTTCAGGTCGAAGAGATCTCGGCGGTCGGATAAGAAGAGCAGCATGTCTCCACTTGGCTTTGATATTCCTAACAGTGATTTCTTCCCAAATTCAAGCACTCCAGATATTCCTGTCGTGACCCAGTTTGGTAAGTTATGCCGATAATATATATGTGTGTGTGTGTGGTATATACGTGCTTTAAGCATCTCCCAATTTGGGATCTGTGCATATGCAGAATCGGAACCGACTCAAAGTCTCACCCAGCAGGAACTGGATAAACTTACAATGATCATGCTTCAGTGAGTCCTTACATTAATCTGTGTGTGTGCGCGAGCGTGCGCGTGCATGTGTGTTATACTTATGTAGACGTCGGTTGAGCATATAATACTGTACTAACGAATTTCGTTAAGCAGGTATTTGCGTGAGCATTTCACCAACACTCCGGGGGTTAGAGCGGTGTCACTGAATAGCATCACCGAAGGCATGGAAGCGTCCCAGGCTGCACGAATGTTCTTTCACATATGCGGTAATTAATTCACCTACAATTATGTATATAACTAATAATCATATATATGTATATAATGGCAGTGTTAGCTACGAACCGTTATCTTTCTATCAAGCAGAAAGATGCTTACGGGGACATCATGATTGGACGTGGAGGATTGTTCTAGGACAAGTATTAATAAAGTATAAACTCTGTCTCGGTGTGGTTACCATGGTAAGTCTTATATATACACTAGTGTGGTGTTGTGTGTTTGCGTGTGTGCGTCCGTCTAGGCACCAGGTGTTTAATCCCATGTTAATTCTGCTGGGTAATGAAGATTCTATCTCTCTCTCTCTCTCACACACACGCACACACACACACACACACAATACAACATACAGGCATACACCACTAAAGATAATGAAATGCGACAGAACAACGCTTTGTGGATCATAGGGTCTATTGCTGCAATTCTAAGTTATATCATTTCAAACTGAAAGTATACTACTGTAGTTAAGTTGAAGTACTAGCATTAGCGTAACTTTTTTACTTGAAAATTTATTTATATATATAACAAAACATCATACTCGGTAATTAAAAATTAAAAGAGACGCTGTACAGAAAGAAGAAACGATGAGTGTATTTTTTGTATGGAACAATTGAATAATACAACATGTAAAGACAATTATAGTACGTGAAATGTTTAGGTTCCAGATTAGATCCCACAAATAGACGTGGCAAGCACGATGATCGGGCTGACCTTTACACGTAGCAGTCTTTAGGCCGTTGGATCCAGGACAGCGATTGTTAATTAAATCTTTCTTTGCGTAGAAGGGTTTTCAGTTTTTTCATCCTATCCGGATTCGTGTAGAGAACGCAGGGATCCGTCTTCCGGAGCTGCGGCATTTCTTCGGTGAGTCGCTCTTATCTTTTCAATCGGTTCTGATGCGGGGAAGATGTGCATTTGCTAGGGTTCTTCTGTGAATCGTTTCGGAAAATGTGTTTCGGAGAGAAAAATCCGTAAGCAGATGTTCGGCGCCTGAGAAAAATCCACGGCTTTGGTGAGTGTTCTTTGCATATTGTGCATCTCCAATCCTTTCTAATGCGGATGTACATCGCTAGTAGTTCATCTCTCCCTCTCTCTCCTTTCTCGCTCCCTCTCTCTCCCTCCCTCCCTCCCTCATCCTCTGGATCTCAAAATCGCGTATTTGCAGCTGCCTGATTGAAACTCGTGAGAAAATGCCCCGCGCCTGAGAACCGAAGCGAAAATGCGGGGTTTTGTAACTCGCGAGATGAAAGAGAGAGAGAGACAGAGGTATGTGCTGCTGGGGGTGATGTTCGTCTCGGTTTGCATCATTTCTTTCTTCCTCGGTAGCACATACTCTACCCAGAAGCAGCGTATCACCGATGTGATTACTATTCCGCAATATCCCATTAATGCCGAGATCAAGGCGACGGATTGCTCCAGCACGTTCCGGCAAGACCCGTTTCCAGAATGCAACATCACCTTGCAAGACATCACTCCGTGTACAGATCCACAGGTGAGCACCTCTGGCCGTGTAGTATTCCGGTTTTTCATTTTCTTTTGTTTTGGCAGAGATGGAAGAAGTATGATAGGCATCGTGGGCTTTCGTGAACGACACTGTCCACCGACTTCAGAAAGGCTCCAGTGTCTAGCTCCTCCCCCAGTAGGATATAATCCCGATCAGATGGCCAAAGAGTCGAGATGAATGTTGGTACAGGTACAGTTTTGACCATGCACAACGTATATAAGTATATATCATAATTATTCTTTGCTATAAGGATGCATTCTTAGATTTGTTGTTTAACAGGAACGTTCCATACGACTGGATCAATACGGAAAAGGCTAATCAAAATTGGCTTCACAAGAAGGGAGAGAAGTTCATCTTTCCTGGCGGAGGAACAATGTTTCCAAACGGGGTAAATGAATACCTAGACCGAATGGAGGAGCTTATACCAGGCATGAAAGATGGATCTGTGAGAACGGCACTGGATACTGGATGCGGGGTAAGTAACGACTGCGCGTGTTCCGCGTTACTGCGTCTGTGTATGTTACGCATGAGTGTGTGGGGTTAATGTATTTAGACAATATACAACCTTAGACATGCCGTGTGCGAGGTTGAAGTATCTAGATAAAATGCAAATAGGAACCATACACATTCTAGCTTTGAACTTAGTTTATAGTTTCTAGTTAATATACTTAGCATTTATACATTCACGCCATTAAACATATGAAGGTGATTATGCATGTAGGACTCACAACGGCTTTCTTCAGGTAGCAAGCTGGGGAGGAGCTTTACTGGACCGTAACATTGTAACTATGTCGTTGGCACCTCGGGATAACCATGAAGCTCAGGTACAATTTGCTTTGGAGCGTGGCATTCCTGCGATTTTGGGTATTCTAGCAACGCAACGCTTACCTTTTCCGGCCAATGCTTTTGACATGGCTCATTGTTCACGTTGCTTAATCCAGTGGACAAACTTTGGTAAGCAGACACATCTGTAATTACATGATTTTTTTAAGTATCAACAGATGCACAGATGTGTCTCTTTGCGTTATTTATATACTTACGTCACACGTAAATGGTTGGTTTATCTTATCTTAATTTGTTTTTGTACAGGAGGTGCATGGTTACTGGAGATTGACCGTATATTACGACCGGGCGGTTTTTGGGTTCTATCTGGACCACCGATAAACTACGAGGTGCATTGGAAAGGATGGGATACAACAGAAGAGGAGCAAAAGAGGAACTTGGACGCCATCAAGGACCTGCTGTCCAAAATGTGCTACACTCTGTACGCAATGGAGGGTGACATTGCCGTTTGGCAGAAACCTGTAAACACCCAGTGCTATGAAAGTAGGGAGCCTTCGACACATCCTCCTATGTGCGACGATAGTATCGAAGGGGATGCTGCTTGGTAAGTTTCTTTCGTCGTATATATTTTGCATATATGCACATATGCATCTATTGTTTGTACGATATTATGCATAGGTATAACATACGTTGATAATAGTTACTTACATGAATGCATGAATTCTCATATGCTGATTTTGCAGGTATGTGCCAATGCGAACGTGCATTGTTCCGCAACCGCACGGTATAAAGAACATTGCAGTTGGGCAAGTGGCAGCCTGGCCAAAGCGTCTATCTTCGCCACCTGATAGAATACGGTATGCCTCAGGTGGCAGTGCGGGTGGCTTCAAGATGGACACCCACATGTGGGCGAAACGAGTTAAGCATTACAAGAACATACTCCCGGAGTTGGGTACAGATAAGATTAGGAACGTCATGGATATGAACACCAAGTATGGAGGATTTGCAGCGGCATTGATTGATGATCCTGTCTGGGTTATGAATACTGTTTCCTCGTATGCAGTGAATTCCCTCGGCGTTGTGTACGATAGAGGACTCCTCGGTACTCTCCACGACTGGTACGCCCCCATCATTGCAGTCAATCTAAATTTAAAATGTCGCTAGTATCTTCACTAACGTGTACGGATGTACAGGTGCGAAGCATTCTCTACGTATCCTCGAACTTACGACCTGCTGCACACGTCCGGTCTTTTTACTGCAGAAAGTCACAGGTATGCTTTATATTTCTGACAACATCATATATATGCATAATAGACACTTAATAATACTTTCAAGCAGACACTGTACATTATTGAATCACATATGCATATGGATGTTTAATAAATTGAGCTATTACTCAGGTGCGAGATGAAGTTTGTGATGCTGGAGATGGATCGAATCCTACGGCCAGAAGGTTATGCCATAATAGCGGAAACAGCAGAGTTCTTAGAGAAGGCAGAGATAATCGGACGTGCAATGCGTTGGAACTGCACAATGCATGAGAACGAAAAGGGGCCGTCGGATGAAGAAGGCATTATCATATGTCAGAAGACGTTTTGGAGATCAACGGATGCAGCAGATCAGTAGGTGGATATTTCTTCACTATCGGAATTTTTGTCGAGCAGACTAACTGGGAAGTTATTGTTGTTTCTTTTCCTCTTTTTGATATCTATTTAATATAGCGATTATATTTCTCTCTCACACACACTCTTTCTCAGTTGTTCACTATGTGTCATTTTAAGTTATGTTAACTTCTTCAAGATAACTCTGACAGACTACAAACAACAGCCACAAATGTATATAAACTGTAACAATATGTATATGTCTATACACACTGTTCAAGGTCTTTAACTGGCTTTGCCTGTTCTGGGCATATCATATGATTAAGACGGTCCAAGCTACTGTGTTCATCTTCCATAAGCCTTTTAGCCACAGGAATGGTCTCATCAGTTCAATGAATATTATGTTCAAAGTATTTCACTTGAACTCTTCAAAAAGCCGCTCAATTGCCCATTCAGGGCAAAACATATAGTATATTCTTTATTCGCTTGAATCCTTGAGCCACGTGTCGGGGTCAATTATCCCACAAGCAAGAGCTCTGGGCGGGCCAGGGAGGACTATATAAGGGCGGATTTGAGGCCTTGTAACATACTTACCTGGACGGGGCTAATCCGTGATCAGGAAGGCGGATAGCCTAGGTGAGGTCCTCCCATTGCACTCGGCTGGGCCCGCCTACCAACTTCCCAAGTGGAGGTGTGGACGTCATAATTTGTGGAAGCTGAGGGCTCGCGTTCGCGCGGCCCTCTCCGAATTGAAAGCCCTAAATTATATTTAATTAATAATCTTTTTAAAGAATATTAATAATTAAATCATTTAATAATTTTCTCCTTGTATCCTTTTAATCAGCTTCTAAGGAGGCTAATGAACGGGTGATAGTTGTGCACGAGAGGTTATTACAGCAAATGCCAAGAAAGGACATATTGATGTATATGATATTATCTTATATAAAGTTTAATATATTGTCGAACAAAATGCCTACTGGAGATGCGGTGGTCCCGTGGGCACATCAGGGAACTACTATGGATTGAAATGCTTTGTTACTGGCATATACCCAAGCATGATGTCCGGACACATTTCAAAGTTTCTAGGTAGCTCTTTATGAAGCACACGCGGGCACACACATATGTATAGAAGCGTCTGTAAGAAATATGTAGAAATGATTACATCTCTTAATTAACTAATCGGAGGCTTTGCTCACTTTCAATTTTGAAATAAGTGGAACTAGTGTGCTCTGTCACTGGCATTTGCCTGCTCTAGAGCATTTGCTACTGCAGTCATGGTGGGTCTAGCTCTGGAGCCAACTCTAGCACACTAGACAATGCAAATCCACACTCCTCACTGCCATCAAGTATACTCTCGTATACAAGTGCACAACCCGAACCTTCTTCAACCTAAGCGCTTCATGCTCTTCGATAGCGCGCCTACTCGTGAGAAGCTCCAAAAGGACAACACCAAAGCTATAAAAATCGCTCTTGGTGCTGAAGTTCATCGTCTGTACGCACTCTGGGTCAGCGAGCCAGCAACTGTGACAAAGCTCACATGAGTAACATCGTATCCAGTCTTGAGAAGAGACAGTCCGAAGTCCGATATGTGTGCATTCTAATTCTTGTCCAGTAAAACATTTGCCGCCTTGACATCTCTGTGCAGTATCGTTGGAGTAGCGTACACATGCAAGTACTCTAGACCTCGAGCTTCTTGTGCTGCGATCTGGATTCTTCTCCTCCAGTCAAGCTTCACCCACGGCTTCTTAGACATATACTCGAAAGCTCCCCAGGGCAACACCCAACAAGGTTGACGAGGTGCATCTCGAGCTCCTTTACCATCGTTTTGTCGTCGCTGATCCCAAATTTCTTCACAGCCAGAGCTTGCCCACTGAGGAGAATCGCTTTGCACACAACCCCAAACCCTCCTCTTCCAAGAATCATGTCCGGACTGTAGCTCTTTGTGGCTTTCGCAAGCTCCGAGCTGCTAAACGTGATTATCCGACTCGCAAGACTCTCCCACTCCTGTGTGTTCATCTTTCAGACATGTCTTGTACACCAGTAACAGCATAACACCTCATGAGATTCCTACTCTCTTGTGTTAGACGAAGCGCGTGGAGGGTTCCTGAGGCAGAGCTTGTCACTGGGCACCGGGCATTGCCCGGTACCTCCCACATCAAACTGTCCGTCACTGCATGAATCTTTACTGCAAATACCCAGACTCACTTTGATATCTGTCAGTGTACACAACAGAGTTTCCCCAGCACCGGACCTTCTGTAGACTCGTTAAACTGACCCCACAAGTGTAGAAGTCGGATGCTGCTAGTGACGAGAACGTCTCGTTCTTCGGAGCATCGCTCACCTGCCGGAACATGTCGTCTACCCAGCAAACCACATTGCCTTTGTCCTTCACAATGCCACGTTTGGAGGAGATAGGGGAACGTCCCCGAGCAGTTGGGAGTGAGTGTTCCTGCTTGGTGTACACACATCGAGAAAGAGTTGTGTACAGGGAACATCTGTTGTGTTTATGCGGTATGACGCCCACATGGGACCGAGAGAACCTACCTTTGAACAGTATACCGCCTGAGTAAGCAACATTACTAGCATCTGAAGAAGGAACTCCATTTGTTACCGTCAGACAGTTGCATTAATCTCTTACCTGCCATACTCTGTGATATTAGCTACTGGTTTAGCGGGTGACTATTTCAAGTAGTGAAAATGGACCATTAAATATATACACACGCAAACGCAGAGTAACACACGTGTGTCTGTATTCACATGATAAAATTATTACTAGACTTATTAAAAGAAAATTTATATTGTGGAATACAAAAAATTCTTTTTGGAAATGAAAATCCCTCTTATGAAGGAAAAACTTATATTTATAATAATTTAAATATTGAGGTTTTACTTGTGTTATAATATATTTTCATTCTTTAAATATTTTAAATAAAAACTAATTAAATACTTATTGTTTTCGTATAAAGTTTATTTGTTATGAAAATATAAAATTAAAATCAGATGAGATCTTCCCGTTGCAATATGGATAACTTGCCTAGCAATTTCCTAAGTTAAGTTTAATTGTTTAATTTAAAATCAATAAAATTATAGTAAGATAAAAAATATATAACATCATTATTTTTTATATATAGAAAGCTACTTAGAATTTATATTATGTGTTTAAGTATATTCATGGCATATTCTGAAATTGATATATAGGAATCTACGTGGAATTTATGTATTTAAGTATATTCATGGCATATTCTGAGATTATATTCACGTGTTTCTATTAGGTTTAGTTTTAGGGCGAGCTATGGCGGACCTGAACAGCAAGCTGAACAAGTTTAAGCAGCAGCATGAGAAGGTACAACAGGTTCTCACAGATGTCGCCTCCTCCAAGAGACCCTCCAAGAAGAAGGTCGCCGCTGCTCCGCCGCTCAATTCGGGTCCACAGCCCCAGAATATCGCCAGTCTTACCTTCCAGAATGACAAAGAGAAGCTTCAGCTCATCAATCAGGTACGCACACACAAACAGGAACAATATGCCTTTAAATTGTATTCATCTATGAGCATCATATGAAATGCCTGAATGGATATATCTGAGCCCTACCATATATACACACATAGAAGAAAGCGGTGTTCAAATTATGTATAATAAGCAAAATATTTATGTTCATAAGCGACTTAAAATACAGTCTTAGACGCCTTGTATTGATAATCTGAGACCAATTCAATGACCTGTTAACTGCTACACACACACACAGTGTCTGTACATTACTGGCGATGTGTATGTGTAATGTACAATGTATTGTAACACTATTGTATACAAAAGAAGAATTAATAATATAGATATTTTGTTCCACTTTTGTGAAGAAAACGAGTTTTATAAAGTAGTTTTTGATAGTGTAATAGACAATTGCAAGTGCCTTGTATACATTACTCACGGCAAGGAAATGCAGGTGCGGAGATCACCAACAATGGCACAGGTGAAGCGAGTGATAGACCTGCTGCTGGAAACACGAAAGCACTTCTTCCAGACGAAATTAACACACATTTGCTTTGTCGATGTGACCAACAACAAGGAGGTTTTCGACACTCTGAAGAACAATGTCAAGGTTTCATATGATGGGCACCGGTTCTCGTACAAAGCTAAGCACCTACTCCAGAACAAACAGGAGCTCCTCGTGCAGCTCCGGAAGCAGACGGAAGGTATACACGTATATAAAACGTAAGATTTCTATAAAGTCAAGAACCTATAAGGTTGTGGGAATGTATGTACGTCGTGTGTGTGTGCGAACGAACCTTGCACATGCTTTCTATTTCGGCCTGTAGATGTCTGTATGTGTACATACACACATAAAAGCAACTTCAATGCTCTCTCTCTCTTTGCGCTGTGTATGTATATATATACGCCTCTGTGTGTGTGTTGTGTGTACACACAGACACACACACAACAAAACATTGAACAAAATATTGCAGGTATGGCACTATCGGAGTTGAAGACGCATATCCAGGAATAGTGAACGATGTGCAGGAGTTAAAAGCAGGGGGAGATATACGGGTTATGTGCAACACGGACTCACAGGAGGAGATACTTATCCTGACGATCCACGTGTGAAGATCAAGGTTGACGATGACGTGGCGAAGCTGGTGAGGAGTACCGAACTGCCGACGGATTTTCTGGTCATTGAGCGGGAACTGCAGAAGATTGGAATTAAACCGCTGACTAACTCCGCAGCAAAGAGGAGAGGGTTAATCTTTTGAATCCGCAGCAGCTACCAAGCAGAAGAAGAAAAAGAGGAACAGTAAAATCCAGAAATTCACCAACAAACACTTGCCGGAGCTGTTTAACATTATTCCTCCCGATATTTAACGAATGTATGTTCATAAATTGTCTATTATGAATTTTTTCAAAATTCATTCTCTGTATGTGTGTGTGTGTGTGTGTGCGTGTGTGTTCTCTTAAACGTGGAAAATCTTCGAGCAAATGTTTGTTTAGGCTTTGGAGGTTTTCGAAAGTAGAAGGCGGGAAACTTTTTTATCCATGGGACAGATGCTTAGACATCACTTAAATTAAATTATTTATAGCAAAATATTCAAGATTATATTAATTAATATTATATGCAATTATAATTTATTAATTTATTTTAAATATAACGTAAATTCATTAAATTATATATTTTAAAACCCGGACATAAGACGAATATACTTCAGGTTGAAAGTGCATACAGGGTAAAAATGTGTGTGTGTGCATGAGTATATGTACATGTATTACTAAGTGAGGAAAGAAACAGTCTTAATGACATTAATATTTAAGTTAACTTAGATAATCTAAAAGTTTACATATGTGTAATTAAACTAAACTAACAAAGAACCTTCGAACAGTGGCTACAGACATGTTGGTTTTCTTGAGACTTTGGCCTTCTTTGGAAGTAAGCCAAGAATTCAACATTCCCGTCAGCACCTTTTATCGGCGACTCTATCCACCCTTGACAGGAGAATCCAAACTTCTCAACGCCTTCAATTACTTTCTCTCACGAACCTATCAAAATATATTATGACAGAGATAGAGAGAAAGACACACACAGACACGCACCTCCTTGTGCACTTCGGGCTTTCTCACAATACCCCCACCGCCGACCTGTAGGATTAAGTGTTAATCTTCCAAAGAATTAGCAGTGTATGTAGCACTAACCTGAGACTTTGAGGCTTCAAATTGCGGTTTAATGAGTGTGATCATACTTGAGTCCGGCTTCATCACGGAACACAAACAGCAGCATTACCTAATAAGTAAAAAATACTTCATTGAAATGCTTTGGTAGAACGAACACACAAAAGGACTACATGGAAAGTGTGTATATGTAATCACTAGAATAAGAACGCAAACATCTCTCTCGCAAGCTTACCAGCAAAATAGAGATGAAACACAAATCCAACGTCACGAAATCCACTAGCTCAGGAAGACGAGTCAAAAGCCGTAGATTTGTCCTTTCCATCACAAAACTCTCGTATTTGTCCTAATCTTCTCAGCAACCTAGTCAATGGTATAAGCATACATTCATACATACAAACACATTATATTCATATTAAGAAATAACAAGAGTTCAATACAAATATGTTAACCAAATAAATATCAGCTTACTTGTCCATAGCCAACATCTACTCCGAATACTCGAGCAGCACCTCGTTGCAGCATACAATCTGTGAAACCTCCAGTAGAAAGTCCAGAATCCAACACCACTTTACCATTCAAATCACAACCAAAGTGCTCAATTGCTGCCTCAAGTTTCCCCTGCCTGAATATAATACATATACATATATATATAAAGAATAACTTGCCTGCAAACGTATTTAGGAGGCTGTGCTGTGATTTCTATGTTTGAAGTTTGTGCAACTTGCATTCCGGATTTTAACCCGGTTTGCCATCCACGGTAACTTTACCTATCACAGATATGAACTATATCACACACATACATAATACATATATATAATTTTCCATATCCTACCCCAAAGATCAAAAACAACTTTACATTGAATATGCCCTTTTGTGTATAAGTAATAGACACACACCTTGTATTATCCAAGACTGAATGACATTTCTTGCATACTGTGGGTAGCGCTCCACACATAGCTCATCCAATCTCCTTTTCTTCTTTAATCTGAGGAAGAATGTAACGAGTTTTATGCACATTCTTTATAAATTATCAGATCTTACCCACTTTTTCAGCTCTATCTGATCGTCTTCAAAAGCTCTACAATGCATTCTCCGCTGCCAATTTGAAATTCGAATTCTGGAAATGGTTGCGCCTTCAGCTCCTGACAGCAGAGCCATTCCACGGAACAACACCCGCATTGCATAAACCCTAATCTAAATTATTCCGGAATTTAACTCACTCTGTTTTTCTAGGTTTGCATAAACCCTAACTAACCTAAGCATGAGGAGAGTCCACAGAAATGTTAACCAAATAAATATCAACTTACTTGTCCACCGTATACTCGAGCAGCACCTCGCTGCAGCAGACAATCTGTGAAACCTCCAGTAGAAAGTCCAGAATCCAACACCATTTTACCATTCAAAGTGCTCAATTGCTGCTTCAAGTTTACCTGAATATAATACATGCAAGCGTATTTAGGAGGCTGATTTCTATGTTTAATTTTGCGCAATTTGCTTTAACCACGGTTTGCCAACTTTACCTAGTACACCATTAATTACAGCGTTATTGGTCTATCTGATATAATATTCTCCGCTGCCAATTTGAGCCTTCAGAGCAGAGCGCGTAAACCCTAATCTAAGGTTTAGGGCTCCGGAATTGTATCTGATCTTCCTGTATATTACCACAACAATGTGTATTTACGTGTATACGGTATGTGTATAGGTCTATAGGTATCTACTAACATACAGACACGACCATAGTATGGTACAATAATTCACAGCAGACAAATGTAAACTTATACTCTGGTTTAGTGCGCTGCATTCGGGGATGACTTCTGCTGCAGGAATTTATCGAATTTACTGGTGGAGATGTATGGAAAGTGCAGGGAGCATGAGTGATGTAAAAGCAGTGTTTTGAAACTACATTCCCAAGAATAAATTCTTGTGGACCATCATGCTTACTGCATATGCCAGAACGGGCATTTCTGGAAGGCCAGAAAGATCTTCGACGAGAGCGTTTTAGTTACGGATGCTGACTGCATATACCAACATGGGCATCTCAAAGAAGCCAGAAGTGTATACGATGACATACATCGAATGCAATGCTTGCTGCATATACCCAGGCAGGCTTGTTCCTCCATGTACACTGAGCAGTTATCAAATGAGGAGGCCAAGAGTATATTTTCCAGAATGTATTTTCCCATCACTTGGAATATTATGTTTATTTCCCTGAATTATGAAATCTTTAATAATCAAATTAGGGTTTAAATTTTGGAGAGGGCCGCGCGAACGCGAGCCCTCAGCTTCCACAAATTATGACGTCCACACCTCCACTTGGGAAGTTGGTAGGCGGGCCCAGCCGTAGTGCAATGGGAGGACCTCACCTAGGCCATCCGCCTTCCTGATCACGGATTAACCCCGTCCAGGTAAGTATGTTACAAAGCCCGAATCCGCCGTTATATAGTCCCTCTCTGGCCCGAGCCCTCGAGCTCTTGCTTGTGGATAATTGACCCCGACACGTGGCGCAAGGATTCAAGCGAATAAAGAATATATCGGCATTAGCCCAGTATAAACAGTCTCCTGCAAATGCCCTTTTCGGCATTTGCTGTAAGAATGGTAGTCCATGTCTCGTCCCGGAATAATTTTCATACCCGCTCTCAGCCTTCTGAAGAGGACTTATACTCCAATTAGTATGAGTTTTCCAGGGAACCAACTCTCTCTCTCTCTCTCTCGCACACACGCGCACAACACACCGACGTGTATACAAATACATGTAAATACAGATTGAGAACATAATATATAGTTAGATGATCAAATATGCAATATACTTCCATATATTACTATAGATAATATTTACTGACTATGTTACTTCTATATTAATTAAATAAATCGTGGGTACAGAAAAATTATCTAATTATATTATATATTAATTATATTAAAACTTTTATTTATCAATTATATATTACATAAATCAGTATTAGTTAACTTATATATAATATAATTAATTGATGCATGCATATATATTAGCTTGAATATCAAATATTATTAAAATATTTTCCGATTAATGAATCTAAGCCCCTTCTTAAACATAGAATTTATTAAAATATTTTAGTTTTTTCCTAATTTTAAATAAAATTAAAAGCTAAAGTAAAATCTAATAAAGAGAAATAGAATATATAACACTATTTACTGTGCACTTACACAATTACACATGCGACATACAAAACATAAATATATGTATCGATCGTATTAGATGTAATTATATATATGAGCACATTACCTTGAAAACGTCTTCATCGTAGTGGTCAGGAGACTTCTGTAAGGCATGGGTCATTAAAAGCCCACGTCTAACCACAGTAAGCCCCATATCTTCACCGTGGTTAAGCACAGGTTTAACTCTGGATCTGCTTACATCATCCAGTATGAATTCCATCCGTTGCACATACATGCATGCATGTACATGTATACATACCATTTAGCTTGACAGGGAGTTATACATTGCCATGCTTCAACATATGATGCGACAGACAATGATATGATTGTCCCATGTTACTAATAAGATTTGAATTCCAACTTTATAATAAGAAAATTGCTTTAATATTCTTTTGTAATATTAATAATAATAATTATAAGTTATGCACAGTGTGTTAAGGATTTATATTGAAATGGTTAATGAAAACTTTGAAGTTAAAAAACAAATTATATTTAAGAGGATAAATACATAAAGATTAATAAGTATACGTATTTAATATTACTAAAGAACAAGAAAATTTTATTCTCACATTGTCCTGAAGTATATGTAACTTATGTCACAATGCAGATATTATACAAGTTGCATTATCCGATGAATTTGAAATTATATAAGCATTACGGACATATATATACAATAAGATATGATACGGTGTGGAGAAAGAAAAATTGTTTATACGAGTATAAATGTTATTAATACATGTACATTACTTAATACAATTGAATGTTACAATATCAATGTCCAATATATTATTAATATATTAAATTATTATTTTTAAAATATTAAAATAAAACTTTAAATAAATTATTTAACTAAAACATTTTTGAACAATATTACAGGGTAAGTTCTGTTATACATGCCCCTTCCTTAATATAATTAATTAATTTAATTATTTTAATGATTTTATATTCATTTAGAGAATATAAATGAAAAAGACTTTCAAGGTTAATGCATTTCATCTATACACGATTGGGTAAATTTTAAATATATATATATATTTTTAATTTTAGTATTTGTTAATTAATTAAGTTTTAATTAATTATCACAACCATAATCGTCTCAATATTACATTACAAATTTGAAATCTCCTTTTAAAAGTTAAGTTGCCTATGAAATAAAAATTAATATATTAAAACCCAAGTGAACAGAATATATGCTATTTATTTGTAAATAAGATATTAATTTAATAGATAGAATTTTTGTTTAATTCATTGAGTTAAATTGAAATAATGAATCATATTAATTATTTATTTAAATGCTTTATCCAACATACATATAAAAAATGTACACATTTGTACATAGATGTATGTAAATATAAAATTGCCCTTATAATTTGGATAATTATGAAATGCCTTTTTAATTTTTTTCTAGAAAATACAAATTTACCCTTCATGTATTGTATTTTTAAGAAAACATGTATGAGGATTATATTATAATAAAACTAATTAATTGTTTGGGAAATTAATATAAATATTTTTAAGAAATATAATTAAGAATACTTCAATAATTAATAATAAACAAAATTAAAACTGATATATAAATTTCGAACTATTTAATTATGGTGTCAAAAGTCTTTAATAGGATTTTTCAAAAAACTAGTATTTTACATACATGTGAAATAATAATAATTATATCAGAGCGATATATATTCTAGCATATAATGAGAGCATTGGTTAAATAGGCTGCTTTTTTGTATAATATTTTTTAAATAAATTGTGTTTAAAAGTTATAAAATCCATTATTTTTAAAAAATAAGATTTTTAAGTTTTATTTTAATATTTAATCAATCGTATTATATCCATAGATTATAATCATATAAATGGTTTTTTCTTCTTAAAAACTAAAAATCTTAACCAGACACATTAAATTTCGTTTATATTATGGAAAATAAAAATTCCACTGTAATTAAATCTTAATCAGGGTTTTTAGTTATTAAATCTTAATTAGGGTTTAAATTTTGGAGAGGGCCGCGCGAACGCGAGCCCTCAACTTCCACAAATTATGACGTCCACACCTCCACTTGGGAAGTTGGTAGGCGGGCCCAGCCGGAGTGCAATGGGAGGACCTCACCTAGGCTATCCGCCTTCCTGATCACGGATTAGCCCCGTCCAGGTAAGTATGTTACAAGGCCTCAAATCCCACTATATAGTCCCTCCCTGGCCCGCCCCAGAGCTCTTGCTTGTGGGATAATTGACCCCGACACGTGGCTCAAGGATTCAAGCGAATAAAGAATATACTGTTTGCTATGTCGGCGAATGGTCATTTCATTGAGTCAAGCATTCTTCTCTCATATAAGAAAGATTTCTCTCAGTTAATTTTGAAATACGACTAAAACCAATTCGATCGGGCCTGAGCGGGCAAACTAACTAGAGAGATGAATTCACTTAAGCTACTTTGCATGCATATATATATATATATATATACACAGCATACGTATATCAGTGTGTGCAATTGGTGCGTGCATGCGTGCTCTTGAAACTACTTCAATGAAGAGTCTTATCCACTTTCATTACATTTGAATATGTGCTCTGTGTTGATACACATGTCGTACGTATACGCATACATTGAAGGTTAAGTACCTCAGGTTTTGATGGAAGTGTGAAACTCAATGGGTTGTACATTTTGAGAAATTAAATTTTACATACTAAGATTCCTACAAATATACACTCCCAATTTAAGTCTAGAAATTACAAAACTCAAATATGTGATTCTTACTTACATAAAACTATTACCTTTAATATACTATTATCATTTTACATGTTTAAAATTATGCAACATGTATAATATATAGTGAGTTTCAAAAGTTAGGCACATATAGCTTTGAAACTTCAATAAAAAAATTAGTATATTTAATTTTTAAAATTATAATAATTAATTAAAGAAATAAATTTAATTCATATCAATAGAATAGAAAATTTATTAGGTGGTCCTTAGTAAATTATTATAAAATAAGCAAATTGTTAGTAAATATCATAATTTTTTTAATGAATTATATTTAATTACTTGTGTTTTGGAGTTACAAATTGATTAAATATTTTATTTTATTTTTAATTTAGAAGTTTTAAATTAAACTATCAATGTTATATATGTAAGTTTAAAATCAAAGTAATCTTACATAATTTAGGGCAAATTGTTATCCACATTTTTGAAGATTGGCTATGGCGCCTGCCTTGTTTAGGGCAAATTGTTATCCACATTTTTGAAGCTTGGCTATGGCGACACTGACAGTGTCATCCCTCTCCCTCAAGCCGTCCTCTGGCACAGAGCATCTACGGGTAAGTGGATTGGCACGACAGGTAAACAGTACCGGCTTGATCCAGATCGAGTGTTCATCGAGGCCACAGAAGAAGGCAACTGCACACCATGTGAAGACGAGGCCGAAGAAGAAGGGATATGACAAGAGAAGGCAAGGGCCGACCACTTATCCTCCTCTCCGCGAGCGTCCACCAATTTGGGATTACCTGGCTGCAAAGCCCACTGCCATACGTGCTCTTGGTGTAGAGCCCCCTTCTGTCTGCCTGTTGAGGCCGCCATCTTCTTCTTCTGCTGATGTCGTTGATGTGGAGGCAAATCCTGTTGTTCTCGATGCTCCCCAGTTGTGAGTTTTACAAATCTCAATTAATTTGCAGAGTTCTCTCTCCCACACGCACGCACACACTCACACACACTCAATGCATAATAATGCATGTCTACTCTTAATAGATGCATTATATTGATATCTACAGCAGGCATAACTAGATATATACAAGCGTGTGTGTTTGACAGCACAGTTACAATGAAAAGATTGTATATAATATGTATAGATTTTCTACCGTAATACACCATCATTTGGCTATGCATCATCTGAAGATATGAATACCTTGTACAGAGGAAAACTTTGCGTAACTATACTGCATGTTAGCTTATGATTTGCAGGACCATAAGCTTGTGAAGCACCAAAAACATGAATGAGCTCCTGCTCTGGATAGTGCTCTATTTTACCACCGCCCATTGCCTCAACCTGTAAGATAACTTAGAACATGTATACATAGACATACACAAATAGATATATGTGTGCGACAGCATATATAACTTAATCTTCATATGTTTGATAAGACCTCACATTTGTACATTGACTTAGATAATATATATGTAATCAGTACGTATATGGATATGTGTACCTGCAGTCCCAAGGGAGTAACTTGCTTTCCTAAAGTTTCCAGAATATTCACATGGAAAGGCATGTCTTTGTTTCCCCTCACGACCTGAAAACCAGATATAAACGATATAAACCAACACACACACACACACACACACAGTACAGCTTTTGGTTTCCATTTGCATCCTTCAGGCGAATGAGCACATATTTGAATTTCCCTGTAATAGTAGTAGAATGTGATCTCTCGCTCTCTCTCTTCTTCATCTTACCTTCATCGATTTCAGTTGTGGGTACATCTTTCCCAGCCCATGAGCTGTTGCTATCACTTTCTATCCATTTCTCCATAAGGTAACGAGCAATTGCATGCTTTCCAGGAACACTGAACTTACAAGGTGTTTTACTCATAAACAAGCTCTTTAAAAAGTCTTGGTGTATCCATTTAGCATCCTAATACAGTCATGTGCATTTATATCAAGTCCCTTATTCTTTACATTGTGTGCGTGTGCGCGCGCGCGTGTTGTATTTTAACGCGTTTTGAAATAAATACTAGTCGGGAATATTAGGAGTGTCTATGTTAATTTATACGTTTGAATATGTAGATATTTATTTATACATCTAGTTGATATTTACCTCTAACTCGGCTGACTTTGTGGAAATCTTAGGCAGGGACTCGAACTCATCAACTCCAGACACGAGTCCATCGTTTGAGGAATTGATTTCGTTATATTTCTTTTTGACCTCTCCAACAAAACCAATCATCAGTGATGAAGGAAATGGCCATGGTTGATTCGCTACATACCTGACAAGGAGCTTGGTTTTATACACCATATATATACTCTCTATACAGATAGTTGTGAATGTGTGTTTATGCACCCATACGCACACGTACAGACATAGTGTGTGTGTATGTGTGTTGATACATATACAGATTCATGAGGGAGTTGATCGCACAAACAAACACAGGCATTTAACATATACATACCGAATACATACATTATAGCTTACTTGATACTAGAGACCTCTACGTCGATATCTGCCTCTTCTTTGACTTCTCTAACAACAGCTTGTTCAAAAGTCTCACCAACTTCTACAAATCCTGCAAGCAGAGAGTACCGGCCCTGCTCCCACTTTTTCTGTAAAAGAAGCAACGTGTGTGTAGCATGTTTAGCATAAGTTTCATTCGTGACGTGTAAACAAATAGTATGTTATGTGTTTAAATATACCATACATAATATAGACACTATGCGCGAAATAGAAAAACCTGTCGACCAAGTAATATGTAGTCGCCACACGAAACAAGAACTATAATAGCTGGATCCTGAAACATTTCACGTGAACATTCTGTAAGTTTGAGAGGGAGAGAGCTTATATACCAGCCGAGGATAAACAGAGTTCTGGCACGAGGAGCATTTAAGCTATGACCTGCGTCATTGGAGATCATTCGAGATCCACAGGTTGCGCAGAATTTCTGCATTTAATCACAATAAGAATACTACTACCTATAAGGTGTAAGTTTTAAACTCATAAAATCGCAGTGTAGCGTGTGTGTATGTGCGTGTGTGTATGAATATTATCATTGTATGTATGTGGAACTTACATTTTTTGAGTTCCACTCCACCATCCCACGGGCATAAGCAAGTAGTCCCGCATCAGTAGACTGGAGTTCAGGACCATACTTTCGAAGGTCCACCCATTCTCCTTCTCTTTGCCACTCGTTATCTGTACTGTTTCCAGAATTCATGCATAAGACAATTCACACGCACACGCACACACATTATCTATATATATATATATATATTATAGGTGTACCTACGTATTTACTCTATCATATGTGCGTGTTCACACATATTACCAAGAAATATTTTTTACGTCCACAGCAAAAACTGGGAGACGATCTGTAGTTGTCAAACCCAGGAAGATGAAGCTGGTGATATCTGCGACAAACTTTTCTGAAGGAAGTAGAACAGCTTTCCCATGTTGCACAATGTTCTTGCTTGCCAACACTGGAACCACCTGGAACATACAAAACATTCATATAACGTATAAAATCGTATGTGTGTGTGTGTATATAGATAGATAGATAGATAGAGACACACACACACATACATATGCATGCTATATACACATCTAGTGAATTACAAGAGCTTTTGGGTCGCTGATGGCTTGACTTATCCATTTAGAATCCATACGCAGCTCAGTTGCTCGATCAATCTCAGAATCTGCATAAAACGTCTGGTACATAAACAAAGTTCTTGGTTTATTCTTGAAAACACACACGCACGCACACACAACTGATTAAGATTAAAGAGTGCACCTTGGAAGAATGCTCTCCAGTTGAAACTCTAATTAATCTCTCGCGTACTGCGGGTTTAGAAAACATTCTGCAGCTTCGCAACGAAAGAGAGCTCCTTACTGATAGCCAGATGCATCTTGAAACCGGAGTATGGGATATAATGCACCCACACCGCAGCATTGCTATCGCCATTGTACCAAAGTCTAGACCTAACCCTAGCTTCTTCATAATTAACTTAACCTAATTTTGCCCTAACTAATTAAATAAAGTAATGAATCGAAATTTTTATATTAATACTTTTAAGTAGATCGAAATTCAACTGCATTGATATAATTTTGTCGGTATCTGTAGTTAGAGATAAAATAATCAATTTTTTAGGGTTGTTGTTGGCCCCCGAGAACAATGCGCCTCCTCACTTGACAAGCGTCGTCTTGGGCGCCTTTGAACACAACATGTGTACAAATCAATTGCGTGATCCACTGCCACTGGCGTGCAGAGAAGGTATTCAAATGATTCGAGCAGCATATCACTGTAATTCCATCCCAAGAACAATGTTTGGATTCATAGATGATATAATCAAGAAGATTGAGGACTGGATTACAGGCCACAGCACGACGACGACGAGCAGAATTTGCTGCCTGTTCTTCTTGTCCCAGGAATTGGTGCCTCCATACTTAATGCTGTTGATATTGATAATAGCCACTGTGTTGAGCGTGTTTGGGTTCGACTCCTCTTTGCTGATCATGAATTCAAGGAGAAATTATGGTCCCTCTTCGACCCAGAGACAGGTACACACACAGCTCTCTCTCTCTTTCTATATATCTACATATATATGCACACACACACACATATACATACACAGGAACTCAAGAATAATGTTATACACACAGATATCAAGTGTTTATAATTTACCATTTCTAATGGTTATACATGGACTTTGCGTGTAACAGGTAGAACTGTTTCGCTGAATCCGAAAACTCATATTGAAGTTCCTGATGACAACTATGGATTGTTTTCTTGTGACATACTGGATCCTTCTGTGGTAAGGAACCATATGGAAACTATGTTTATATATATATATATATATATATATATACACATGTACGTGTGTGTTTATATGGTGTCATAATGATGAGATGATCTGTGCAGTTTATCCGGCTGAACGTTGTGTACAATTTCCACGATTTGATTGAACAGTTAAAGAACTGGGGATACAAGGAAGACAAAACACTCTTCGGTTATGGATATGACTTTCGGCAAAGTAACAGGTTATATTTGATATATTCGTACATGCAAGTGTGTGTGTGTGTGTGTGTTATTCAAGAGAATATAATATGAGTATTGAATGTGCTTATATTCTGAAGAGAAGCAGGATTTGAACAGGCTACCAGAAGCAGTGGAAGGCCTTAAAAAGAGGCTGGAGGCCATACATAAGATTTCAGGTGGGAAGAAAGTGAATGTTATTTCTCACTCAATGGGTGGGCTTTTAGTGAGATCCTTCTTGGCACTTCATCCTCAAGTAAGAATTAATATTAACATTTTTTATTATTTTATTCAACTTAACTAATACTTCGTTTTTCTTTAGCTTTTTGAGAAACTTGTGGATAGCTGGACTACAATCTCCACACCGTTTCAAGGTTTGCATACAACATATTTGTACACACGCACACGCACACACTTCAAATGCAGGTGCACCAGCCTTCATTACGGATTGTCTTTTGACTGGGGTGGAGTTTCTTAAAGGATGGCAAAAGGAGCTCTGGGTTGCTAAGTGGAGCACACATCAGATGGTAAGCCTGTCACGCATATTATATAGACAATGCGTATATGTATACACCATGTGTGTGTATTGATAACATGTATTTCAGCTTGTGGAGTGTCCCTCAGTATATGAAATGATGGCGTCTGTAACATATGAATGGGAAAGACCACCACAATTACGGGTATGGTGCAAAAGCAAGGATGAAAATGAGGGCTGCACTGCCGAATTACATTCATTTGGACCTCTGCGAAGTGTTTCTCTTATGGAAGCTGCTCTTAAAGATAACAAGGTAATGTTTAATAATTTCTATATTATTGTTTCATTCTTAACCGTGTTTTATTATTATTTTTTTGATTTAGTTATGCTACAATGGGAAGTGGATACATGTGCCATTTAATAGATCCATACTTGCATGGTCAAATGCTTCAAGAGATCTATGGTGTTCTGCTAAACTTCCTGAGGGGTTCAAGTTTTACAACATTTATGGAACTTCATGTGACACTCCATTTGATGTGTGGTACTCTCTCTCTCTCTCTCTCCACACACACACACACATACACACACACTAATGACGAGTGTTTATAAGCTATGGTAGCAAGGAGAATCCCATCATTGAACTGAAAGAGATTCTACACACGGAGGTATTGAGTTGTTTAGAGTATTAATATTATTGAATATTTGTAAACACTATTATTTGCTCGGTATCACATTGCAGGCTGACTTTGTGTGTGTGGACGGCGATGGGACTGTGCCTTCTGAATCTTCAAAGGTATTTGTTGTAGATACATACCTACGTATACACATGTATACGAACACATACACATAGTTTTACATTAATCCTAGTTATACATATATAAAGAAACTACATTGGTGTGTGTGTTGTGAATATGTTTTTAATAAATTGTTATTACAGGCAGATGGGTTTAATGCAAAAGGAAGATATGGTGTTCCAGGAGACCACAGAGGGTTGTTAAGATCAAAGGAAGTGTTCTTAATTATCAAAGACATACTACAAATTAAGGGAGATAAACCATCTCTTAAAATTTGCTAATGCTTATGCCAGAGCAAGCTATACACGATGAGCAACACTTCTGCATTCCTGTTACAGATAAACTACATGACCACTTCAATAGTAATTGGGATGCAATATCTGAAGACAGTCAGGATTACAATAATACAGAGGTAATAATCATAATAACTCTCTCTCTCTCTCTCTCGCACACACACAGACACCTATGCATTATGCATGGACACGTTCAGGCATAATAATTTATATTTAATACTTAATATATATATATATATATATATATATATATATATATAATAATTTATTTATTTATTTATTAATGATTATACTTATGAAAGTATTATTATACAGGATGCTGTGGTTGTGATACAAATGGAGAATGCTAGAGCTCAGGCTCGAACGAGCGCAGTACTACACGATTCCCACGAGGGTTTTGAGGAGTCGCATGTGAGGATTTCGACTGTTGGAGTGGGCGAAGGTGTAAACAATGAACAGGTTATTGCGGTACTTAAACAGGCTATGGATTCAGCGGCTGCCAAGTTTAAACAAATGCACCTCTAAACACGTTGTTTAGACGTTAGGTTGTACATATTTATAAGGAATATAAAATTTAAAGAAATTATCAAACTGTATTGTATAAATTTTTAATACAAGTAGGTTTTTAATATTGTTTGGTTATATATTATATACTATTTGTTATTAAGTTGAGTAAGTTATTCAATAAGTGTACTTAAAATCAAGTTATTAGTAGTATATTTAATTTTATATTATTATTATTATTTAAAAGTATTATACACATTTAGCATACGCGTGTACATTTATATTATTTCTTGATACTACTTTACAAATGTATATATTTAAGTTTAACAAAACCTTAAACTGAAATATTTAATAATATATTAATTTACTTTTTTATCTTTATGTTTTAATCAGAATAGCATATATGCACTTTGATATTTAAGAACGAGATACATAAAAAAAATATAAGATATTTTCCATTGATCAACTGCATAAGGTTTTAGAGATTAGCAAACGAGAAGCAAAATCATCAATCCACTTCCTGAAGAGGAGCAGCAACTTCATCGGAATTGAATTTACCCTTCCCCTTCTCCGCAGCACGGCCTTTGCCCTTCCTGTCCAAAAGGGCTTTCCTGTCCTTGTCCAGCTTCAACTTGGTTACCATCACCTTCGACGGATGTATCCCCACGTTCACAGTCGCACCTGCATAATTACAAACATTCAATCATATACACATTATGTAATGGAGCTGATATAGAAAGATCTAATATATAATAGTTTACGTGCATACCATTGACCTTCTCGCGAGTGACCCGTTCGATGTGGATAACCCATTTCTTGCGGTAAACCTGCACCACTTTGCCATCTCTGCCTTTGAACGAGCCCCGAACAATGTGCACCCGTCGTCCTTGCGTACAGGAACAGACCGCACCTGCATATTGTTCAAATATTATAAAAGAGATTCTTAGTTGATAAAACCCAAATCCTCACAATTCCACATATATAGTATACTTGTGTGTGACGTACATTGTATTTGTTCCTCAGATCGGAGGAGAGTGGGGCGCTCATGAGGATGCGGCGGACGCTCGAAGGCGCAGAAAAATGCGCCTTGCGAGATTTGCGCCTGGAGCTGCTCACGGCTGCACAAAAAAGAAGCGTCAGAGACAAAAGAGAGAGAGGAGAGTGCGATTTACCTGGATTGAACTTCATCGCTCTCTCTGTCGCCGCCGCCGCCGAAGAACCCTAGAAAATCGATTAGGGCTTAAAAGTATAAACCCTAACACTAGTCTTTACTTCTCAAATCTGACGCGGCACGTTTTGAACCGTCAATTATATCAACGGCTGAAATTAAATATATTCATCAAATTATACTGTACATATATATATGCTCGAGTTTAGCTTGTTAATGTCGCTTCTTAGGTTCATTGCTCACTAAACAGTCAAATCGTTATCTTAGCCATACTTCCAATGAAACATGATATATACCCATTAAATTGCATATATACATCTAAAAGTCAATATATGCATACAATATATATAATATATAGTAACAGACACCATATCTGTCACCACATGACTCTACATTCATATCCATACGCACATTGTCTATCATAATAAGAGTTTTAAAGTCAACATTTACTTTGATCACAAAGTCTACATCTACTCCTAGACTTTATCATATATATACAACAAGAGAAACACATTGACATCAAAAAACAAGAATTTATTTAAAACTTTATTAAATATTTCTCATTTCAATCATCATGAGATCCAATAAAACTTCTTTAGTTCTCATTCTCTTTTATCATTGCTTCAGAGTATGTATATGTGAATCGAGCACAACAGACGCAATCCTTGGTTCGGATCCAGAACACTTGTCCGTATCCCGTGTGGCCCGTGTGGATCTCCTACTCTAAAGATCCGGAAATCTCCGGGGCATCCGGTCGATCACTAGATAGTGGTGGCTCGTTTTACCTGTATGCACCGTGGGGATGGTACGGGAGAATATGGGGAAGGACTGGTTGCAACTGGACAACTAATGGCCAGACTAGTAAGTTCACATGCAAAACAGGAGACTGTGGCGATTACAGTTGCGGTTCTCGGCGGGGGACTTCGGCAACTGTGGCTGAGTTTGTCCCTTTGGGAGATCCCAAGACTGACAGGACTATTACGACGTCTCCATAGTTGATGGTTTCAACTTTCCTATCCAGATCTCTCCCTCGAACTCAAAAACTTCCTGTCCAAATGCTTTGTGTGCTTCTAAAGACGGTACTGCTGTAAGTCTGCCAAGTGTAAGAATGTTTCTTCGTGCCCTTCTGGACCAGATTACACTGTTAAGTTCTGTGCTTGATCTTCTACAGGCATAGACTTTGAAGAAAAATAAATCAAAACTTCTTAATTTATGTTTAAGCAAGATTAGCCCAAATCTAATTATTGTAAAGCTTTCTCATCAACGCAAGTTCGGATAGTATTGCTTATTATACTTACTACTTACCACATCGCCCCAACAGCTAGCCTGATTCGCGCCATTCTTGCTGCCCAAATAGAAATTAGGGTTATGCTCAAATAGAAATTAGGGCTCTTAAATTTAGGGTTCTTCATACGTGGTTAAGATGTAATGCGTGCACAGAGGCATGTTTTGAGAAGACTCCGTGAGGCCGGATCGAATGCAAGTACAGGTGAAGCTTTATGGGTTAATTCCTGCCCAATACGGTTGTTTTTGGAGGGTGGAGTTAGAAACAAGGATTTTAATAGCTACACTACAGTACAAGGAATACAAAAGAGTGCTTCCGAGTTTGTTGCTGCATTAAAGGAATGCGGAAAGACAAGGAGCTTGGAAAACGGGAGAAAACTGCATTCGGATGCTTAAGGCCGGCTTGCACACAGATAAACGTGTAGCTAGCGCTCTGATTGGCATGTACAGCAAATGCAGGAGCATTTCTCTTGCCAAGGAGGTGTTTCACAGCGCGGTCCATCGGGATGTCGTTATGTGGACTTCTCTTATACTGGGATACGTGGAGAATGGGGAGAGCTTTGTGGCTATGGAGCTGTTCATGAATATGGACTGTGAACCCAACGGCTTTACATTTGCTGCTGCACTCAAGGCATGTGCAGGTTTGGCTATCACCAAAGGGTCAGATAAGCAGTCTTGTCTGGAGAAGGGGATGGCCATTCATAGAAGTGTCAAGGAGAGCGGGCTCGGTTTGATGTAGTTATACAAACCGCCTTGGTAGACATGTATAGCAAGTGCGGAAGCATGGAGCGTGCGTACGGTGTTTTCAAGAAGATGACCCGCCGGAATGTTATTACATGGACATGTCTCATTCTGGGATACGTGGAACATGGGGATAACGCTAAGGCTCTGGATTTGTTCACAAGAATGGATTGTCCACCGGACAATGTTATATATGTTGCTGCACTCAAGGCGTGTTCAGGTTTGGCTACTGACAAGGAGTCGAATAAGCAGTCGTGTCTAGAGAAAGGAATAGGCATCCACGAGCAAGTCAAAGAGCATCGATTCGAATCAAACATAACCGTGGTAACTGCTTTGGTGGATATGTACAGCAGATGCGGGAGCATGCAACTTGCTAGAGAGATCTTCGAGAGGATAGTCCAGAAGAACGTTGTCACCTGGAACTGTCTCATTCTGGGATACGTGGAGAATGGGGAAAGCTCAATAGCGCTGGAGTTGTTCCTGAACATGGACTGTGAACCGACACATGTCACATATATTGCTGCACTCAAGGCCTGCGGTTGTTTATCTGATCTACCAGTCGGACAGCAGATTCATGCTAGAATCTCTAAGCTCGGGTTAGAGCATTCTCAAGACCAATCGGTAGCAAGCACCTTGCTGGATTTCTATGGGAAGTGTGGCAGCGTAACTAGAGCTGAAGAGTTCTTTAACAGTATGTACGCTCCCAATATAGTTTGCTGGAACGCCTTGTTAGCAGGGTACAGTTCAGTCGGGGACTCACCTCAGGTGTTTCATTGGGCAACGCAGTTACAGGAAGCCGGTCTTGGAATGAACGGTGTCACGTTTCTATGTATTCTTACGGCTTGCAGTCACGCGGGGTTGGTGGATAAGGGGAAAATGTACCTCGAATCGATGCCAGAATATGGTGTATCCTCCACTGTGGAGCACTATAATTGCATGGTTGACATGCTGGGGAGAGCTAACAGACTGGAGGAGGCATTGTCACTTGCTAATGACATGCCATTTGGTGCTGACATTGTTACATGGAGGACTCTGCTTAGTGCGTGTAGGAAATGGACCAATGTAAGAGTGGGTAAAGCTGCATTTAATAAGTTAGTTGGTTTCAACCAAGGAGATGCACTTGCTTATGTAATGATGCGTGAGATATACGAGAAGCTTGGTTTGTGGCAAGACTTAGAACAGATCGATGCTACAAGATAGACACACATAGAGCAACTCAAAAACTCTTCTAAGTGTGTGTGTTTATGTAAACACACGCGCACACACACAAGGTAGAGGTTACAACTTTCCCGTTTACATAAACAGATATGTTGTTCATTGAATTCAGGTACTGAGTCACTGTTGCTAAAACGTTGTAGAAATAGTCCTATAATGTCATATATATAATATATGTGCGTGTTGTTACGCCTATTATTGATACTTCGAATATTTAAACGTGGGCATATATTAGCCATCGGATCGGTCACGGAAGATCTAAGACCGTAGATCGCGGTGCATCGGACGGTAAGAGAAAAAAAAAGCGACGACCGTGGATTCGTTCCATCCGACGGTAGATTTTGATGTACGGACTTTTTTCACGGCAGGAGATTTTATATGTAAATAAGGGTAATCCCTATACGGACAGGCTAGGGTAGGAACCTAGCCCGAGATCTCTCTTAGTTTCGGGGATTTTGATTCATCGATCCGCCTCAGGTGTGCGCGGAGATCGAGAATTCTCTGTAGATTTCCTTCTAGGAGCAGCGCGGCGCTGTTCTTCCCTGTTCTAGGCGAGCGGAAATCGGTTGCGTGTTAAGAATTCTGTCTGCAGGGCAGCGGGGCGTCTACTTCCGTGTTGTGGGCGAGTGATTTTTGCCTGTGCATATTATTAGGTTTGAGGAAGCAGAAAGGAGAGGGATGGTCGGAGGAGCAACGAAGAAAGACAATGGATTGCCGGTAAGCACCACGAACATCTTCGCTGCACTCGAGAGCCGCCGGCGCAAGAAGAAATCGACAAAGGTAAGGATAAGGAGCGAAGAGCGAGGTGAAAGAGGAGCAGGCGGCTTCATTCTGGGCCCCTGCTCCTGTGACCGTCAAATCCTGGGCCGATGTCGAGGAAGATGATGACGATTACTATGAAACCACTGCCCCTTCCACCGACATGGCAGACTCAGGAGCAGCAGACAAAGGAGAGATTGACCTCTTAAGCCATGGCGAGGTAAGAATACACCAAATTTGCATGCGCGACATATAAAAGCTTTTAGAACACACAAATCTATTTTTAAAATTCGTTGTCCGTGTCCGTATCTATGTATTCATTGTATTCATGTAACGTTGCATAAACAAACATACATTATTTATTTACCAGTTTGGAGTTTTATGTTATAAAGGTATATACTTTACTGCATAGGCAAACATAGAACATGTACTATGTATTTGTTTTATATAGTTCATATATACAAAATAATTATTTACAGGAGAGCGAGGGTGATGACGACGTGGAAGATGACGGAGAAGACGAGGAGGCAGAGAACGAAGAGACTGCGGAAGAGGCTGCACCGGAAGCTGTTTCGAGGCTGTCTGCCCCACCGACGCCTGTTGTCCGTGAGCCTGACAGGCAGCTCTCCAAGAAGGAAATGAAGAAGAAGGAGCTCGCTGAGCTTGATGCAGTTCTCGCTGAGTTGGGAATTGCTAAAGAGACAAGTAAGCATAATCAGTCCTTTCTAGGAAGCACTATATATACATATTATGTATATAATTGTTTGTGATTCTATAAGTTGACTGTGATAGTCGTATGTGAACATACTGTTGCATGAGCTTATACCAAGTCACTGTGCAGAACCCTTGGAACCGGTAGGCGAGGAGAAGACGGAGGGAGTGCCAGAGGAGACAAACGGGAGGTAGAGGGCGTCAAGGAGGAACTCAAGTCGGCTAAGAAAAAGAAACCGAAAAAGGAAGTCATTCAAGGAGCCGAGCACGGAAGCCGAGGCGGAACCGAGCTCGGTTAAGGAGTCCGGTGAGGAGGTGAACGGACAGGTCCAGGACCCGAAGGAGGTACTAAAGAAGCTTGCATCAATGAAGAAGAAAAAGTCTGCTAAGGAGGGAGACATGGCTGCAAAGGCAGCCGCTGAGGCTGCAGCGAGAGCACAGAAGCTAGCAGCGGCAAAGAAGGGAGAAACTACAACCAGCAGCCAGCACGATGAACACACACGCACACACAGGTGTTTATTACCACGGTTTTTGGACTCTTTTTTTTTCTCCTTTTTTTTTTTTTTTTTTACACCAGAGATTGGTAAAAAAAAGTGATGTTTTTGGTTAAACGCAGGCTTCGAAGCTATGGAGTGAAACTCCGTGTTTGGATGATCGGCGGATGTTAGGTGTAAACTTGGGAGTTTTTCTGTCTTCTTAGTGTTTGTTGCTTCTATAGACAGTGATGTTTCCTATATTTGATCATTATTCTTATCTATTCTGTAATAAAATGCTTAAGTATTTTTTGCAGTAACTTGGTGGCTGGCACTTGCATCTCCGTTGACAACTTATAAGGATGATAATGGTAAATGTTTTAAGGCCATTATTAACTTAACCTTAGCAAGGGATTACACCAATACGGGTAATGCTTTCACACCATCCTAGCAATATATTATTTAATTGTTGCCATTTGGACTATTATTATTATTATATAATAAAATACAAATTATTTTATAATTTGATAAGAATAAATTGTAAAATAATATATATTATATATGACTATATATAAGTAAACATATATAAATACATGTCTATGTGTAATAAGCTTTATCTACAAAGTTTCCGTTATTTTTAAATTAACATTTTTATTTAAATAATTATCAAATAATGATAAATTAATATAGTATTAAACGATAGTTTCGAATTTGAAATTCTTTACGTATCGTAATTAATAAGAAATTATTACTAGGAAAATATTATCAAACGCAAACATATACTTTGATAGATTGTATATACTGCATGTGTGTGTGTGTGTGTGAAGACATACCCTAAAACAAGATTGTAAGTATATAGTATATACTATATATACCACATACAGCACACACACACCTTGTATGGCCACCCACCAGTAAACTGTATATGTATGTAGACACACAGACAAATCTCCGTGGCACTTGCAAATGCCAGACCTTGTGTTGTGTATAGGCATTTTGTCAAAGAGGAGCGTGTTCCATGATATGTAGTTGCGCTCGGCATTGAGTGTGAAAATGCCCATTTCGGCATATGCAGTAATAAGTGTGTTCCACGAGACGACGTCCCTGTGGGCATCCGTTTCGCAAATGACAGTTCACCAACCAAGTGCGAGGCCAGAGATCTCGTAGATTGCTTCGCCTTCATGCAAATGCCCCACTGAAAGCATTGAAGTCATGAAAATGCGTGTTCATGGGCATTTCTGAAGCACACACCGAGCAAGATGTTCCAAGAGTAGACATTCGGATAGAGAATCCGATCGAAAATAGGTTGTACCCATGTTGCCAAGGATTGCATCAGTGCGGCATCCGTTGCATATATCTGTGCGTGGACAAGACGGGATTCCGCTGGCATCTCTCCAGTGTCTCATTGAACCAAATTCGTCCTGCATTTGTCAGACACGCTGCTACATGAGTAGTATCTATGTCTGAATCCTTAAGAAAAAATTACATAATATATAACATATTTTTTATCTTTAATGCAAAATTATCCAGTTGTAAGGTGAGGGAATAACATTATATTTATTAATTAAAAATTATTAAAAAAAAATAAAAATAAAGGAATTATTTTTATTACAGAAACATCCAATTTAGGGTGATAATTTGGAGAGGGCCGCGCGAACGCGAGCCCTCAGCTTCCACAAATTATGACGTCCACACCTCCACTTGGAAGTTGGTAGGCGGGCCCAGCCGTAGTGCAATGGGAGAACCTCACCTAGGCTATCCGCCTTCTTTGATCACGGATTAGCCCCGTCCAGGTAAGTATGTTACAAAGCCTCAAATCCGCCTTATATAGTCCTCCCTGCCCGCCCGCAGCTCTTGCTTTGTGGTAATTGACCCCGACACGTGGCGCAAGGATTCGAGCGAATAAAGAATATACCGTATGTTTTGTCCTGAATGGGCATTCGAAGCGAGAGTTCAAGTGAAATACTTTAGAATATGAAATGATGAGGCCATTTTATTTGGTGAGGAGTATGTCTACAAGAAAGTTATTGGCTTAAGATGAACAGAGTAGCTTGGACCATCTTAACCAGCGCATATGCCCAGAACAGGCAAAAGGCGTTAAAGAACATGTACTTTGATACTCTGATGAAGGCATGATATATATAATACATCATATATAATCATTTGAATTATTTATTTGAAATATTATAAAATACTTAAATAGTATAATTCAAACATGGTCTATATTCTTTATATAAATGTATGTAATATACTTTTATAAGTAAACCCTAATTTAAGTTAAGAGTTATTCATTACATAATAACTTATTATTGAATCAGTTAGTGTATTTATATTTTATTCTCTACATTCATTATCATCATTTTATTTATTCTGTAGCAAAAATTCGAGTGTCTATACACACCACACACACACACACACGTCTGTGTGTGTGTGTATAGAGAAGAGAGAGAGAGAGAGAGAGAGAATAGCGTTGAGGCACTTCCAAGAGTGACGACTTTGCTTGCTACTTTGATTCTGTATGTTTTACTCATTTCTGGGTATGTTACGCAAAGTACATTGAGTTTTGTTAGTATTTATTATTTATTATATTAAATAATAATTAAACGGTAAATAGATAAGATCGATACTTTACCAATAATTATTTCCAAGAGTCTTTGATGTTTAAAAATCTAATTTTAATTAATCTATTTTCTTGTTAACTATACTCTAGCATTTAATTAAAATAATGCCATTTGGACATTGTAAAAGCTCTCACTGATAACGAACATGTTAGAAAGCTTGCGGAAGATATATTAGAGATGATATCTGAAGGGCTTGGTTTAAAGTCAAAACACATTTTTAAAACTCTGTATAACGAGGATGATATGTTAATACCAAACCGTATACATAGGTATGTACGTATGTATAGATGATTCCAGCAGAGGAAACGCTACAGGTTAATTCCCGTCCAAGATGGGTGCAAGGAAAGGTAGAGAACAGAGTTAAAGGAAAGAGTGTAATACTGGCTGCATTGAAAGAGTGCAGCAAGAAGCGCGACTTGGAAGCAGGGAAAGCATTGCATTCGGAAGCAGTCGAGGCTGGCTGTGACGCCCACGTATATGTTGCTACTGCTCTTGTCACCATGTACAGCAAGTGTGGTAGCATGCAGGACGCAAAGGCTGCATTCGATAAGATACCTCGTAAAGACGCCCCTCTTTGGAACAGTCTGCTTCTGGGATACGTGGAGAATGGGGAGAGCGTTCTAGCCATGGAGTTATTCACGAGCATGGACTGTGAGCCGAGCTCCGTCACGTTTCTAGCTGCACTCAAGGCGTGTGCGGACTCAGCAAAGCTGTTAGACACGGAGCTTTGTTTAGAGAACGGGATGGAGTTTCATAGACGAGCCGGAGAGCTTGGATTTGATACAGACCTGTTTGTGGCAAACACCTTGGTTCATATGTATAGCAACTGCAAGAACATGTTATGTGCACAGGCTGTTTTCGACAAGATGCTCCAGCGTGACTCTGTGTCGTGGAATAATCTCATTTTGGGATATGTGGAGAATGGGGAAGGACTTGTCGCTCTGGAGATCTTCACGAGGATGGACCGTGAGCCGGACCGTGTAACTTTATTGCTGTACTGAAGGCATGTGCGGATTTGGCTAAGCAGTCCGACTGGCAGATTGGTTGGAGAAAGGCATGAGCATTCATAGACAAGCCAGGGAACGCGGACTGGATACGGATTTATTCGTGACAAACACCTTGATAGACATGTATATTAAGTGCGGAAGCATGTTGCGTCTCGCGAATGTTTCAGCACAATGACACTCGTGACACTTGTCTCCTGGAACATCCTCTTCTGGGATACGTGGAGAATGGGGAAAGTGATGCTGCATTAGAGTTATTTAGAAGAATGGATTGTCAAAAAACTGCAATACGTTCGTTACACTACTCAAGGCATGTATAAACTTGGCTACTCAGAAGCCATCCGATAGAGAGCCTATTCTGAAACTGGGATGGCCATTCATGAACAATGTAAAGAACATGGATTTGATACAGAGTTAATCCTGGTAAACACCTTGGTGGACATGTACAGCAGTTGTGGAAGTACAGATCATGCCCGAGCTGTGTTTGAGAATTGGAACAGTTCCATCATGGGTTGCAAACGAAACTCTGCTGCAATAGTGTCTGCACTGAAGGCCTGCACAAACTTAGCTACTCAAAAGCAAGCAGAAAAACACATTTACTTGAAGACAGGGATGGCTATTCATAGGCAGGCCACTGAGGCGGGCACATTCGTGTTGAACGCGCTGATAGACATGTATAGCAAGTGCGGAAGTATGACCCATGCGCAGTCCGTCTTCGACAGCATGAGTTACCGAGATGTTTTCTCCTGGACGAGTCTCGTATTAGGATACGTGGAAAATGGAGAAAGCTTTCTGGCTATGGACTTATTTGTGAAGATGGACTGTGAGCCCGACTCTATTACATTCGTGGCTGCACTTAAGGCTTGTGGGAGTTCAGGAATAGTATCAGCTGGAAGAAATATACATCTACAGATATGCAAGCTTGGCATGGAAGGAGACCAAGTTGTAGCAAACAGCTTGGTGGATCTGTATGTCAAGTGTGGTAACATGGCTATGGCTGAGAGGGTCTTTGATGGGATGACGTTTTGGAATGTAGTGTCTTGGAACACATTACTTACGGGCTACAACTCAGTGGAGACAGTACTCGAGTTCTAAGTATGGTCGAGAATATGCAAGAAACAGGTTTACAGATGGATGATGTTACATTTGTATTAGTTCTAACGTCTTGTAGTCAGGCTGGGATGGTGGAGGAAGGCAAACAGTACTTTAAATGCATCCCAAAGTATGGTATTACTCTGAATGTGGAACACTACCACTGTATGATTGACATGCTGGGGAGAGCGAACAGACTACAGGAAGCACTAGACATGATTGTAAGCATGCCTTTCAAGGACAAGAGTGTTGCGTGGACTACTTTGCTGGGAGCGTGTAGATCCACGAGTAACTTAGAAATTGGCAAGGTTGCGTTTGATTCATTGGTGGCTTGTAATGTGCATGATGCTGCTCCTGCTTACGTTTTGATGCGAGATATATACACTAAATTGGGTATATTGCAGGAGATTGATGGTTTAAATGAGTCTCTCAAGTGTGAACTGAACACCGTTCCACACTAAAGACGTGGGTACAAACGTATTGTGTGTGTACTTAAATAATATGATGGCATCTGCTAACTCTGTATAGAACTAGTTCATACTAATATAAGTTCAAAATGGTAATAATTCATTTAACTCATACAGTAAAACATACCTGCAGTATACAACCTGCTAGTTCAAGAGATCGTAATCGTCAAGCTTGTTGTTGTACTGCAGCACCTTTCTCTTGATCTTGGACGTGTCCACCCATGTGACAAAGTCCTCCATGTTTCTTGTCACAAGGAAAGCCGGGTCTGTGACCGTCTCTGGTCCTACTCTAATGTCTGTCGTAGCTAATTGTCAAGGAACCTTGAGTACACACAGACACATATTTAAAAGAGCAATATGTAAAAGGATACGTCCCTGCTCCACATATGTAACAGCATCCTTGACTGACTCAGCAAAGTGTAGCTTCACTAAAACCACTGATAACCTTCTTCTGCAAATGCAAATCAACATCCACTTCAGTAAATCCATACCAGATACACGGTTCTCAACACAAACGTATATGTGTCCCCCCCCAAAACACACACACACATATAGATAGATAGATAGCAAACCATATATATATATATATACACCTGTGCACCCAACACTGCCCGATAGCTGATATTACTACTTTCATTCCACCAAGATTATAAATCCCTCCCTCTACAGACACGCACATAAACACTAATACATGTAGAGTATATAGTTTTATATGTTTACGCGCGCGAACACACACAATGTACAAGTACCTGCAGAATGCGGAGGCTGAAAGCTTATCACAAAGAGCTAAGCTTTTCTTGGTGGGAATGATGCCCATGTTGTATCTGCAGAAAGAACTTAAGAGAATAAGAAAGAACGAAAGAAAAAACTCACAATTTGTCCAGTAATTGATCAGTCATCTGTATACGAAATGGGTCCTTGGGATCGAGCTTCTTCAGAATGGTTGCGAGCTTGGTGATCATTCCCGTGAGCTTATTGTATCTGTTCAAAAGGAACGCATTCATCATGTATATGTACGCGCGTATATGTGTGGAGGGACTGAGAGGCTTACTGCTTGTAGTCGTCTCGACCAGTAATGTGGTAGAGGCGCATGACCTGAACCTCCCTGTCGCTCCTCTCCCGCTTCCATTGCAAGAAATTTACCTTCTTTAGCCGCCTCTGCTCATGGTACTTGAGCTTCCTCATTCTTCTCTGTAAACCCTAAACCTATAAGGGAAATTTAGGGTTTAGGGTTTATATAAATAATCTAGATAATAATTAATCTACATACGCTTTTAACTTTTAATAATAATTTGCTACACAAGCACAAATAAAATTAAGGAAAAAAAGAGGATAACAATGTATAGTTACCAGTTTATTACAAGGTTGTGGTAAACCTAGTTATGCTTATTTAAATATATATAGAAGGTTACAGAAATATTATACAGTTCCATACTTAGTGTCTGTTGTTCTTGGCCTAGTGCTACTGCGAGCTGCACCGTCCGAGTTTGGTACGTCCTCTGCAGGTCGATACCCATCTGAACGAGCTCGTCCACTTGCCTATAGTAATAAGATAGTAAACTATAATCTCATTTTCTGAAGCTTAAAACACACACACACACACAACATATCTACATATCTTACAGAATCAAAGTAGTGTGTAAAAGTCGTCACTCCTGGAAGTGCCTCAACACCATACTGATATCCAGGAGAAAACTCGTCAGTGTAGAGAGAGAGAGAGAGAGAGAGAGAGAGAGAGAGAGGTGTACCTTGTGCTCAACTCGAGTATTATAGCAGTAGCCAACACAACAACAGCAACTCACTGAGATAAGAATGCTGACAAAAGAAGAATCAGTTAAAATATAAATGTGCTCAAAACTTAAAGCTGTTAGCCTGTTAGGACTTCACACACACACACACACACTCAACTGTATACATGTGTATACTTACACAAGACAAATAACTCCGAAAGTTGCCCAGCCACTAGAGCCACCCTTGCCGTATTTTTGTTTGTGTTCTGCCATTCACGACCTCAGTACAAATATAAACCTGTGGAGTTTACGTAACACACACACACAGTTACCACATTCTTTTCCCAAATTGAAGATAATCGGATCAAAGCCTTCTGCTGGAACAGTGACAGTGACAAGGTAAGGACCCCCAGTGGATTTCTCACCTGAAGGCAAGGAATAAATCAAACACAAGAGTATTATAATAAACAATAACAGTATACAATATAGAATATTAAATACATATCACTCCTTGACGTACACTGCCATTCCACTCCTAACACTGTGGAGATTCTGTTGTTGGAGGTTCTCCATTTGCAGCAGATTCACTAAGTTTAACCTTTAACCCCTTATTGGGTTTCACCTGATAAAACGATTATTATACAATAGTTACGTGGTACGATTAACTTATATAATTGATATATTGGTAGTAAGATTAAGATCATAATATATGAACTTTGTATACTCACTGTGAATGATGGCTTCTTAACAAGTTTCGAGAAACTAGCGGGTGCTGTAAAGTAAAGTGATACGGCTCTCTGCTCCGTTGCGAAACTGAGAACAACAATGTGATTAGCATAGTATACACTACTCGACTGTCAAGTATATTAAAACCTGTAATCTTCGTGAAATTTATCGTAGCCCCATTGGGTGATGCCATTATCCACCTGTTATCAAAAATAATAAGTTTAATGCGCTTTTGATATATGGTCTTTAATCAGAACTAACATGGTTTACTCCACTTTAATATGTGTCTTCCAAACGCATTTTGGTATCATGCATGCACACATACACATGTATACGCATACATACATCCTACGTAAGATACTTATCTAGGACGTACTTTCCTTTCCGCGTGGAGTGAAACCCACTGTGAAACCTTTAAGGACACGAGGACCTGCTTGGACGCATTTCACAGCAAGTATAATGTCTGTCCTGCAGGTTTACAAACATAAAAAACATCTTCATAATAATAGATGAACTATCAGAAGTTATACTTACCTACAAGTTGAAGGATTTGTAGTCGCGTTGCAAATACATCCAAACTTATCTAAAAACGTTAAAGCACGCCATAAGAAAATTATATATATGTACAGGGAAAACTGTGTGTGTCTACCTGTGCATGACGAGCTGCCACTACAGCTTCCGCAAATTATAGACACCTGAAAACAACGAGTTTATATATCTTAATTTTTAAGTGCATAACAAACCTGTGAATCTCGACCAGACATATCATGTGTGTTTTGACAACCGTGCAAATCACCTTGGTCGTATTGCTGCGTAATTTGTAAAATGTGTAATGTATACACACACATTATGTATATTTGTAAATATATAGCTTACTTGATGAAAGTGTAAACTCTCACTTGAGGAGAAAAGGACAGGCTCGAATCGACCATAGTTTGTGTATCCCTGCAAAACAGTATATGAGGACAATATACACCCATTGTTTAATTTGTTTTATGATAAGATTTATCTTTATATACATAAGTACAAACAACCTCATTAGCTCTCAGTTGGACATCTTTACAAAATCGCAACACAAGATCTCCACTCTGTATATAACAATAACAATGGTTAACAATCATCAAACATAAATACTACTATTATACCTCAATGGTGTGTTCAAACTCGTGACCAATCCATTCTGTCTAAACAAACCTCGTTAAGAATGCAATGTGAAGTAAATATAATATACTATAATGTGAAGTAAATATGACATAAATCAAGGATACAAAATCATGGAGCCGATAATCACTATCCAACGCATAGCAATTCGATCTCGGAGGCGAGAATGCGATCGCCGGAGCAGCAAAAAAGCCAGAAACAACACACAACACAATGTCGGATCCATAAGAACCCTAAACCATGACAAGAGCCCTAAACAGAGTATTAGGGTTTCAATCCATCCGACGACTGGGGCTGGTCCACGCGGCGCATATAGCCGTCATCTGGAATCTCATTATTTATTAGGTTAAAACCTATTCTGTGGAGGAAGAAGCAGGGCGATGGCTGGGCGCCTCTTGTTCTGATTGCTGATGTTCCTGTCCGGCGTCCAGATCTAGCCTCGCACAGGGATCAACGTTCTCAGTCGATGTCTACGCCGGCGAGGAAGCGGCTCATGAGAGATTTCAAGCGCCTGCAGCATGATCCGCCCGCGGGAATCAGTGGCGCGCCGCAGGACAACAATATCATGCTCTGGAATGCTGTGATCTTCGGGTATGGAGAGAGAGAGGGAGAGTTTTTTGAAAATCTGACTTGGGTTTTGCCCCTTTTATGCAGGCCAGATGATACACCATGGGATGGAGGTAATTTAGTATTTTAAGTTACAAAGACCATGAAAAAATGATACCCATTACAGGTACGTTCAAGCTTACTTTGCAATTCACAGAGGATTACCCAAACAAGCCGCCGACAGTTCGATTTGTCTCCAAGATGTTCCATCCCAACAGTAAGTTATATATATAATATATAATATATATATATATTATATATATATATATATATATTATATTTATTATTTATATTTATTTTTTATGATGCTTATAAACGGAAATGTTTTGCAGTTTATGCAGATGGAAGCATTTGTCTTGATATTCTCCAAAACCAGTGGAGTCCAATTTATGATGTAGCAGCCATACTTACATCAATCCAGGTATGTTAATTAATCCAATAGACTCCTTGAGGTCCTCTACTTTAAATAAAGTATGGTACATGCTTTAGATATTATACACCTAAAGAATATGTGTAGTGTGTTTGCTTGTGTATGATGCAAGTTATAGAGGATCCATTATATTGATTCTGTCCAGATTCCTATCCGCAGGCTTAATAGTATTATACTGTTCCTAAAGTACTACTAGTATTATACTGTTCCTAAAATATTACATATTTGTTTTTTTGTTGGTCTCAAAAGCAATACATTTTTGTTTTTTGTTTTTTACTTGTTGATGCATTTTTTGTTTCTTAACCCATATGACGCTCCCCCAACGCCGCCGTTGCTCTCTCTGTTCTCTAATGGGAGACGTGAGCAGGTTTAACACTATCACTGAACATTATTATGTATTCTTGTTATGTATTTGGTAAATTTAGTATATACGGAAAGCCTGTGTATTGATGGGTGTGTATGATTTTTGTGTGGGTTTTGCAGTCTTTGTTGTGTGATCCAAATCCGAATTCACCAGCAAACTCAGAGGCAGCGCGGATGTACAACGAGAACAGGAGAGAGTATAACAAGAGGGTGAGGGAGATTGTAGAGCAGAGCTGGACAGCTGAATGAACATATTTGCACGGGGATTCTCTGCGACTTCTATATAAAAAAGTAGTTTGTCTCCTGTGTACCATGGTAAGAGAAGGTTTACTTTTCTTTTTAACTTTAAAAAACAACAAAAAACCACTGCAAAACTTCTTGTATTACTCTTCTCTAGATTTCAATATGTATATTGCATTGCCTGTTAGTTTAAATATGTTTTATGTCATATTATCTAAAGACATTTACTCTTTCTAACAGCTAAAACATTATAGTCGTCATTAAATTTAAATTTATGTAATATCAGAAAGCAAAATAATATTTCGTCTGTATTAAAATGGATTTTCTTTTTTGAGAAATGAAAATAAAATATATACTTGAAAGTAAAGAAACTCGGCATATGAATATATATAGTATATAGTATTATTAATTGGATGATTAAAAATTCTAAACTTTATTTAGAAAATAATAATAAGTGTGTAAGGTAACCTACGTATTTACCGTAGTTACCGTGCTATTTTTAAAATATAGTTTAACTGAAAGATTTAAATTTTATTTATGTTTAAATAAATATGCAAAATAATTTTTAATATAAATGTGCATATGTGTGATTTGTTATTTATAACAACCAATGTTAAAACCCAACTGTTGTAAGTTTTGTGTTGTAAGTTTTGTTTAGAAAAAATAATAATCATACGAGATCAAAATATTTTAATAACATTCAAAGTACTATATATAAATCACACACACACACATATATATATATATATAAACGTTATATGAAATATTTAACTAAATTAAAACTGCAAACATGCATATTAACTAATTAATATAAACTGTAACATAAGGACGTTCAATCCGTTGTTGGGTGTGGTATGAGGTTGGACACACTGAAATATTTATATTAATTTAAGATCGAATTGAGATACCTGAGTTACATAAATATATTTCAAATATATTATTTTAATATGCTTAGTCTACATTAGAACTCTTCTCCCTATATTTAGTGTTTGCTCATCTAAATTAACCACAATCATTCCATTCTTCATGTACACCTTGTTGTTATTGGACTATCCATATTGGGGACTCACGAACTTGTCATTTAGGAGCACTTTGAAACATTCTAGTGGGAGCTTCACATCTCTTTCCCCCATGGCCTCCTCCTCAAAACTTAAAAAAAATACATGTGCACATGAGTAAATTTTAGACTCACAAAAAAGTAAGAATAACACAAGATTAGTACCTAAGGTGTGCCTTCATGAACATCATTTCTATTTGTCCGATTCAAATCTATAACACTAAGTATTAGCAGATGAACCATACTTATAAATGTCATCATATATATGCCCTCTTCCAAAAGCATGCATAAGAATTGATTGAGGAGCACTAAATAATTGAAACCAAAGAATTTCAACCATGCTACAGTACTCGTGCATAAGGTCCAATGTCTCCACGGTCCATCCAAAGCTTCTCCAATCGAAAATAACCCTCATTAACTTAGTAAGCAAGTAAGATAACCAAAAGTGTTATGTGTCAAGAAGTTCGTCCAAGATGTATGTGTGGTATCATTGAATGTAATGTTGGTGTTCATGTGCTTTCTAGAAGCCCAAACGTGTAAGCGGATGGTTAGGTTGACAACCCTTTTTCATACAACTTGTGTTGTGGTTCAACAAAGAAGTCATTTGTGATGTCACAGTGCTTGAATGACCCCTATCCTAAATTGCAAAGAATGTGTTCTCATTGAACACTTTCAAAACATTTAAGCACCAAAGGTGCATCATATCAAATGTTGATACATCTAGCAAGTTTAACCTAGTAATCACATTGAAAGCAAAGTAAAAAGTGGCTTACTAAATGAGAAATTGACTATTGCATACCTATAAATGTTGAATAGCCGATGGAGGCGGGTTTCTTTGCGTACTCCACTATCCCATTGTAACTTTTGCTTGTGAGATGCATTCGTGGTAATTCAAGCTCTGATATGGATGCATAAATCTCATTAAGGCTTCTTTCTTTCATGGGCTTCATTGAGTTGCGCAAAATATCATTGTGTTTCCCATAGGAGTTTTGCATTTCCTACAAGAAGATTTCCCACCTAGTATAAATAGTTAAAGGCATCCGTAAGTTGCTCAAGTAAGCAAACCACAAACATTAGAAATCTAAATACTTGCAAATAGTTTCAACAACTCGCACTGGGTTAGATGATCAACCGAAATGACAAGAACCAAAACTCTTTGTTTGAATTTTATGGGCAGACCACCATATTCTTGCAGATGAAGTGCATACTCCACTTCCACACCCTCGACAAACAACTTGATCAACTCCTTCACAAGTAGGTCGAGGAATGCATCTAGATTGTCTATTCCAGCTTCGAATTCAAACATGATTGGTAGAGTCATGGTTGTTGCTAAAGTGCCCTTCAGCCTAGGATTCCAAACCTTCACATTCATTGCTCCAAAACTTCTTTGTTTAGTTCTTGCAAACTGAAAGCCATCCCAATGTAGTTGCATCACTAGGTTCCGTGGATCTCCTATAAGCAACCAATGTGCTACCTAAAAGCTAGATAGATAATGTGGGCATCGAATGTTGTACATACCCTTGCCATCAGTTGAAGAGATTGCATGCAAGCATCTGTGACTGGCCACATGCGGATTTGTTCTTCACAAGATGGACATTGAATCGGTAATTCGTATTGTTGACCTGGGTCAAAGAAAGCTTGGTATTGCCTCCAAATACTTCCCTCCCAAATTTTGATATTCTAGGCGGTGCTTCAAAAAACAACCCTACCTCTCCATGCATCTCTTGCTCTCCATGGACGGAGATCCTCCCAGTAGATAGATTTTACCTTCGATCTAAGGCGCAAACGTGATGCTATGGGGATGTAGTAGCAGGAGACTACACTGGTGATTCCCACTCCACAAAATGTACACTCCTTGCAAACTGCACAACTTAGTCTTGGAACCCTAATTCGTTGCAAATAGTAAAGTAAAACTCAACAACACCAGTTTTTCACTTACCTGCACTCCAATGATCAAGTCTATCTCCAAAAGTGTAAGCTAGCAAAAGTGTAAGCTGGCATGTTCTTGTGACAACACAGTGCATGTCTCATTGGCTTCGGCATTCCTAGATTGAGAAGCAAATGATCCAATGATCTGGAAGAGCAAGGCACCTTCAATTCCCCCAATCTACCACTCCATGAAGAACAAAATACTTGGCTTACTTCCCCTATCCCAAATAGAGCATATAGAATCTTAGACCGCAACACTTCTGAGACGTGACCATTAGTGAGTTCCATGAGTGGAAGTACACGCTTGGAGAAGTCTTGTATGAATCGTCTATAGAAGTTTGCAAAGCCAAGGAAACATTGTATGTCTCAAATAGACTTGGGCCTCTCCCTTTCCACGATAGTCATCACCTTGTGCATGTCCATGGAAACGCCAGCAGGAGAGATGATGTAGCCCAAGAACTCCACAATATCCCTGTCAAAAAACACTTCTCCAACTTTGTATACATGTCATGCTTGCGAAGCTTCTGTAGAACTAGTCGTACATTCTTGTCATGTGTTGTCTGGTCCTTGGAGAAAATCAAAATGTCATCGAGGTAGATCACCACAAACTGGTCTAAGATGTCGCGAAAGATGTTTTTCACCATGTGTTGGAACATGGCTGGGGCATTTGTAAGTCTGAAAGGCATCACCGTGTACTCGAAATGTCCATACCTTGTACGAAAGGCAGTCTCCACTCATTGCCTGGATGAATCCGTACAAGATTATAAGCTTCTCGTAAGTCGATCTTTGTGAACACCTTTACTTCTCATAGCCGATCGAGAAGTTCCAGGATCAATAACAATGGGTATCGGTTTCGATGGTGACTTGATTCAAACCCCTGTAATCCACAACCAAACCCAAACTCTCATCTTTCTTCTTGACAAAGAAGGTAAGTGCTCATGCAGGGATTTTCAGTGACGAATGAAGCCGGATGCCAAGTTGTCCTCAATGTACTGACGAAGAACCTCCAATTCTGTAGGTGACAGTGCATAAATTGGTCCGAACGGTGGAGTCTTCCCTTCCGCAAGATCGATAGGACAGTCGTAGGATCTGTGAATAGGAAGAACTGCAGCCTTGTGCTTATCAAAAATGTCTGAAAGGAGTGATACTTAAATGGCAGGGAAGAAATAGGAGAAGGAGAAGGAGATTAAAAAATAGAAGAGTCAGATACAGAAAAGGTAGAAGAGGATGTAGGAGTTACTTGAAAAGCAAAAAGATGAAAAGGAGCAGGATTAGTGGCAAGTTCATGCATAGTAGTGGTAAGAACGCAGAGAGGAGAAGGAGGGAGCTATGAATGAAAAAGAGGAAGGATCATGGGAGATGGAACAGAAGCAGAGTAATGAAAAGAGACAGGATTGGAGAAAACTTGTGCTGATGTTGACGAGTGTACAGAATTGGAAGAGTGAATGCACAGGAATGAGGAGAGCCTGCGAATGTGCTAACAAACTGACAGGAGGTGAATCCTATTGAGGAGGAACCTTCGACACTAATACAGGATTGAAGAACCATGTACAGGAATTTGTGAACTTACAGGAGTGGAGAGAGCCTGCGAATGTGTTGATGAATTGACATGAGGTGAATCCTGTCGAGGAGGAGTCTTCAACACTGATACAGGAATAGGCACGGTCAATCCTGTAGCTTGTACCACCTTAAACACTAAGGTCATATCCTGCACACAGGAAGGTACAGGATTAATCCTGGCTGCCGAAGAGGAAAACATAAGTGTCTTAGACCTCCAGTCGATCTGAGGATTTGCAACCACAAACCATAGCATGCCCAAAACGATGAGAGTCATCCGAGTCTTGATCAAGTTGAAGGAAATCGAATAGTTAAATGCGCCATGAGTGCAAGAGAAAGGTGTGGTAGCATAGGTAACTGCACTAGAAGCAATCAGACGACCATCTGCAACCTTTATAGGAACTGCACGCTTCAACTTCACCACCGGAATGCCATGTTGAGTTGCAAAAGTGTCATCCATGAAGCATGCATTTGCACCAGTGTCCAACAGGGCAAACTCCTTGAGCTGTCAATTATTGAGGCGAATGTGTACAGAAAACTTGAGTGATGGAATGGTGTGAACAGCACTAATGGAGCCTGCACCTACGTCCAACTTCGCAACTCCTAGACGAAGTGGACATTCAAGTTTTCTGACTGAACTTCAGCTTTAATTTCATGCGTCTTGAACTTCCTGACTTTAATAAGACATTTTGCCCGCCATAGGAACTACTCCAAAAGATGTCGTAGGAATATGTTTGCTACAGCTACAAGATTGGTTTGCAGGAACTGTTGATGGGATTTTTCCTGACGACGCTCGAACAAACGGTTATCGCAATGAACGGCATGTTGCATGATCTCCGCTAAGGTTTGGGCATCAGGTAACGTAAGGAGAAGGTCCTTCATGTCATCCCTCAACCCAAAATGGAAGTGTTCAATCAATGCAATCTCATCCCATGGAATGTTCATGCAAAGTTGCTGAAATTCGGATGCATAAACGGAAGTTAGTCGGAATCTTTGTGTGAGTTTCCTTAACTTCGTGCACGGAACAGTACTTATCAGGATCTCCAAAGCAGGCTTCAAAGGCAGCCACGAATCCTTCAAAGTCTTCCATCAATGGGTCATCACGCACCAGCAAAGGGGTAACCTAAGCCCGTGGGGATCCAATAGTAAGGATGTCAAAAGGCCAACCTTTTGTGCATCAGTCGAGTAGCGGCATGGTTACATGCGAATCAAAAGCCTAATATGATTAAGAAAATCTTAGAAATTGGCACGATTGCCACTGAACTTCTCTGGCATGCTAATCTTTGGCTGAAGAAGAGTTTGATGAAGAAGAAACACGGATGCTTAAGAGAGAGCTTGCGCAGCAGCCTTGGAGGATGCATCAGCAGCTACATGCGCTGCGTTAGTGGAAACTTGCAGATTTATGACCACTTGGCGCAAAGTGGCCAGCTCATGAAGCAACATTTGGTGCTTGCGTTGAAATTGCTCAAAATTTGCCATGATCCATGAAAGAAAGAAGGAAAACAAGGGAGAAAAGTTAAGGAAAAAAAAGTAACTGAAAATCGAGGAGCTATGAAATCAATTACTATATCAAACTATCAAGCTATGATCCAAGAGTAAGGAGGCTTGACTCAAGAGCAGGATAAGAATTAGGAACAAGACGAGAACATGAGGTAAGAAGCGAGATAAAAACAAGACAAGAATGATTGTAGAATGACTGATGTTGATAATAACTGATTGTACAACAATTAGGTCGGAGCTTTTATGCTCACAACTCCAAGAGCTAATCTAAGCATGAGCTAAAAATATACTCCAAGAGCTAATCTAGTTATGAGTTAAAAATAATGTCCCTTATCCTATAGGCATATCCTGTATCCTGTATTGGGTTGTTGTAGGTATTTCCTGTAGGCATATCCTATATCCCGTATCTGTATCCTGTATCGGGTCGTGATGTATCCTGTATTCTGTATCCTGTATTGGTCGTGACACCAACTTAGTGGCCTGTCGTGATGTATCCCATATCCTGTATCTTATATCGGGTCATGACACCAACCTTAGTGGCCTGAGTTTCATGTGTACAAGGTCTATTTAGGGTCTATTTAGGTAAAGACAAGTGCGCCAACCTTAGTGGCCTGAGCTTCATGGTTGTACACATGTGATCTGAACTTCATGGTTGTACACATGTGATCAAGGGGTCTATTTAGGTAAAGACAAGTGCGCCAACCTTAGTAAACTGAGCTTCATGGTTGTACACATGTGATCGAGGGGTTTATTTAGGTAAAGACAAGTGCGCCAACCTTAGTAAATTGAGCTTCATGGTTGTACACATGTGATCGAGGGGTCTATTTAAGTAAAGACAAGATCGAGGGGTCTATTTAGGTAAAGACAAGTGCGCCAACCTTAGTAAACTGAGCTTCATGGTTGTACACATGTGATCGAGGGGTCTATTTAGGTAAAGACAAGTGCGCCAACCTTAGTAAACTGAGCTTCATGGTTGTACACATGTGATCGAGGGGTCTATTTAGGTAAAGACAAGTGCGCCAACCTTAGTAAACTAAGCTTCATGGTTGTACACATGTGATCGAGGGGTCTATTTAGGTAAAGACAAGTGCGTCAACCTTAGTAAACTAAGCTTCATGGTTGTACACATGTGATCGAGGGTCTATTTAAGTAAAGACAAGATCGAGGGGTCTATTTAGGTAAAGACAAGTGCGCCAACCTTAGTAAACTGAGCTTCATGGTTGTACATAAGTGATCGAGGGGTTTATTTAGGTAAAGACAAGTTTGCTAACCTTAATGGCTTGAGCTTAACTCACAAGTTCACCCTTGATGGAAATTGAACTTGAGACCACTCTAATATCAAATGTTAGAACTTTTCCCTCTCCCCTTAAACCAGCTAGACAAAGGGCCAATTGGTGTTTATGAGAGGGCCCCTGGTCATGATGACCCAATTACACTTGAGTCTTTCCCACATATCTCACAATCTTTACCCATGTGGTCAACCCACAAGGTTAGAACTATGACAATAGATGTCATAGGTACAAATGAATTCTTCCATCAATTAACATAGTCATTGTTACGGCTGATCAGTTCCGCTATTTTCATAACACCAAAGTGACTAGTAAGCGGAGTGTCATGATGAGATTACAGCACTTGAAGTCAAGCATCACTGGTGAAACATAAACCAAGTCATTACGGAGAATCAAACTATTGACAATTTGAAACAAATCATAATCGAGTCATGAGACGGATGGAGTGTTACTTGCGAGGTGACTCAAGATATCCTGAGCTAGTGGATTAGAGACAAGTTCAGAGTAGATAGTGTTGAGAAGGCCAAAGCCAAAGAGTGCAACATGAACTGCAAGTGCTTGGAGGCGTTTAAGACTAAGTACCACTTGCTTTTGTTTGTCAAACTCAACGTCACTAGCATGTGGTGCCAAATACATTCATGGGAAAGCACGTCGGTTTGAACTTGCTGAGTGCCGAATTGATATTTGACCTCAAAGTTAAACCCAGAGAGGATCTAATGGGTCCAACAAACTTAATGTCGATTCAAAACTTAAGCTTGAGAGAAATATATCAAGTTTTAGTGATGTTGGTTACTTGTGTGGGGAGCCTTTAAGAAACCTTCACCACTCTTGAAAGCAATCCACAAGAGTTAGAAGTTCTTTATCATGAATCTCATAATTAATCTCCATAGTTATGAACTTGCGTGAGTGGAATACTACAAGGTGTAGATCGCTATCAGAGCCGTACTAATAAAGAATACCACTCAAAGCAAAATTAGATGCATTTGTCTTCATCACAAAGGGTTTGGTCGAGTCTGGGTGAAGCAAGATCAGAGCTGAGGTAAAAGCAAACTTAAGCGTGATAAATGCGTTCTCAGCCTTCATAAACCACTTGAACAAAATCTTCTTCTTGATGAACTGATTCAATAAAAGCACAATTTTGGAGAAGTCCTTGATGAAGTGCCAGTAAAAATTGGCAAAGTTGACGAAATATTTGACCTAAATTCAATATTTCCCACTCAAGAATTGTGTGCACCTTGGCTAGGTCCATGGAGATTCCAATGTGTGACACTATGTATCCCAAAAACTTGAATTGTTCATGATGAAACTGACATTTCTTCAACTTGGCATAGAGACCATGTTATCAAAATCTTTTCAGAACTTGATGGACATTTTGCTGATGTTCCTCCTCCGTCTTTGACAAAATAAAAATGTTGTCCAAGTAGATAATCACAAACTAGTCAAGAAAGTCACGAAAAATGTTGTTGGCCATATATTAAAGGCATCACCGTGTATTTAAAATGCCCATAGCATGTACGAAAAGCAGTTTTTCATTCGTCACTAGGGCATAGATAATAAACACCTTCATTGACAAGGTCAATCTTCATAAGTAATGGGCCCCATGAAGATGCTTAAGAATCTCGGAGATAAGAGATAAAGGATATTGATTATGAATGATGATCTTGTTCAACTTGTAATAGTCAACCACCAATCAAAGAAAGCCATCCTTTTACGTGACAAAGAAGATAGAAGCGCTAGTTGGAGACTTGGAATGACGAATGAAATCGATAGCTAGGTTGTCGTTAATGTATTCTCGCAAAGCTTCAAGCTTAAGTGGAGAAAGATTATAGTTTGGACCAAACGAAAGTGTCTTATCTTTAATAGTATCAATTGGACAATCATATAGACGATGTTCAGGAAGATGATTGGTTTGGACCTTGTTGAATACATTTATAAACTCATGGTACGCAGACAGTAAGGAACTAAAAGCAAATGTCAAAAATGGAATCACCATCATGACAAAAATCGTGTTGGATTGAGTACGGCTAGCATAGATAAATTTTACCAAAGAAATAGTCGAGATACTTATTGGGGATGTCATTGGAGTTGAATTCGAAGTTGATGTCGATCGAGATGCAAGACATTGCTAGGCTGAAGTCATGGCTAGAGCCAGAGATGGTGATGAAGTCAGAATCAAAGTCGAAGTCAGAGTCAGAGTTAAAGTCAAAGTTGAAGCCAAAGATGGAGATACAAAAGTGTTGCTAGGAACTAGAGGTGCTAAAATGTGGTCAGGAGTCAAGTTGCAGAGGTAGTGCTAGCAGTTAGAGTTGCCAAGATACAACCAAGAGTTGGAAAGAACAGAAGCTAAAGCAAAAACAACTAAGCTACAAATTGCCCAATCATTATGTTGATTAAGGGTCTCAAACCAAGGAAGACCAAGAATAATAAGAGTGTCGAGAATTGAAGTGATGTTGAAGGAGACCAAACACAAGATATTACCAAGGGTGACCATGAGGGGCACCATTTCTTTAGTAATATTGTCGGACGTCATTGGTCTTCCATCAATAACCATCAACTCAATCAAATTGAACGTGAATGAAGCTTCAAATTATGTTGTTGGATGAAGAGGCAATCCATCAAGTTGCTAGTTGCACTATTGTCAAGTAGAGTTGCTACATTAACTTGAATACCGTTAGATGTCGAGATAGTAATCAAACAAAGAAAGGGCTTGCTAGTGTTCATTGTCGTGATCACAGGTAAAACTACCATCAAAGAAGAAATATTTGGAGCAAACTTGTAACGGTTCAATTGGAATGCTCCTATTTGGACTGGACCTTCTCATTTTTCAACTTGGCCAAGGGACCATCCACTACCTTAGCTTGAATTCATTGTCAATTTGGGCACTTAACAATTTGGTGTTTGTCCTTACCATATTAAAACCACAAGTTTACTTGAAGATGTCATTGTCACTCAGCTTGTGTCAATGGTCCTCATGGTCGAAGAACATCCACTTGCATTGGTTTGGCATTAGAAGATAGAGTGGTCAGTGACTCTTGCACTATTAGAGTTGGAGTACAAAATATTTGTTAAGAACATTTCTCTTGACATCACTCAAAAAGTCAATTGTCGCAACGCTGCTTGAGCAACAGCTTTGTTTAAAGAATTTGAGTCTTCAAGAGTGAGTAGAAAATCCTTGATATTGTCACAAAGATCTTCCCTGAATTGATCACAAAGGGCAGTGTCATCCCAAATGATGTCACATGAAAATAAAAAGCATATTTGAATGCTATGCAGGAACCTTGCCGTAATTGTTGAAGCTTGGTTACCACCATGCACTCACGGTCAAGATCACTGAAGGTAGCTTCAAAGGCTTGGAAAAACGTATCCCATGAGTTCAAGAGTGATGAGTCCTTCTCAAGTAAAGGTGTAAACCACTTTAAAGTTGCATTGGTGAGGAGTGTGCCTACAAGACCCACTTATGCTATAGTTGTAAGGTACCAATGCAATGTAATCGAAAGACCAATTAAACTTGATTCATAAAACCCCAAATTGTGACCTTGAGTCATCAAACTTGGCTAGTAAGTTGACTTTTGATTCTGAAACCCATGATGAGGATGACTGTTGCTATAGATTTTGTTGCAGTCATTGATTTGCAAGCTGTAGCTGTAGTTCAAATTGTTAGGAACCAAGCTGAGAAGACAGAAAGAAGTTGGATTACAAAGATTGGAATAAAATAAAAGGTTTAGCTCTTAAATTGGCGTTGAACCATAACCTTGATCACGTCCACCCTTATGTACTTGGCTAACTTTAGTGACCCTTATCTATATCCATATTCTTATCCTAAACTTTAGTGATCCTTATCAATATCTGTATTCATAACTTTATAAGTATCTATATCCATGTGACGTAGTCAGATCATCACACCCAGTAGCTTTTGGGTACTTAAATTCAACCACACTAGAAATGGCTCTTAAAGTTAAAAAGAAAAGGTTTCATGTTGATTAACCAACCAAAACAATAGCTTTTCAAAACTATGTTTTTTGTAATGTTCATATATAAGAGTAGTCTCATCGGCAATATTAAAGTATGACATGTGATATATATGTAATCCAATCAGATGGCCATTTTGCTTATAAATGGTACTATAGTGTTCTTAGCATAGTCCCTTAGTATTACACATTATATAATACACATCAGTGCAATTAGACACATGTAAGAATTTACATACTTATAATTACATAAAAGGGTCTCCCAAAACCATAGGAACCCTTCAAAGGGTACTTTGCCCTTCAAATAGATGTAAAAAAATATTAAACCTTCAGTAAAGGGAAATGATATTTAATAAAACCTTCATTAGGAAAAACATTTAAATTACAACCCTTTAAAAGAATGGCTAAGTAATTATAAAAATATTAAGGCTAATTTGGGTTTAATTAGTGAATAAATAATTTTGATTAAAGAAAATAAATGAATGACTAAGATTAGTTTCAATTTAGAGGAGCGACAATGCCTGCATCGTGTGCCACACCCAACAATGACACAATGCCCAAAAGATGGGGAGGCCTAAAAAGGACACCATGCATGCTGATTTGAGTAAGTTTTTTAGCTCTAATAGCTTAGTTAAAGAAAGAAGATAGAGAAAGGGAAAAGATGAATTAGTCACTAAGAAGCCTATAAGATTTAAGAAGACTTGATTGATTAGTTATCCATGGCTTCAACAAGTTGACATTTATCCAAATGAAAGAATGAAATGCTCTTATTACTTGAAGCAAAAATGGATAATGTGTTCATTAAAGAGGGATGCAAGAAAGGAGTTATGAGGACCCATGCAGACTCAGAAAATCATAAGAGAGCAACATTTCTTCATCAAGCTAAATCTAAAGCACTTGCAGAGAGAGCTGTTCCAAACTATTTAAAGACCATGAATTTACAAAAACAATAACAGGTCATTGCTTTATTAAGATAGCTTATCAAGTTACTTAACAACGGGATTCCTTGGAAAGATTTTTAATGGATTGTTTTTCCATAGATTCATGGAGACTCATGTGATACTCAGCTTATACAAATACAAAAGCAAGTAAAGCTTTTCTATTTGTTGCACACATGGCTTATTATCAAAAATTAAGTCCCTTCTTTGGTTTTTAGTGGATGACTCCACTAATAATAGGCTGGAACACCATTTGATTTTCTACGTGAGATTTTTATTAGATGATAAGGAAGTACTTGAAGCTTGTAGCTTATAGCTTGTGTAGATGGAACAACAAGTACACTTTATAATAAAATGCTTTCATGCATTGAGGAGTCGGGGTTATCTATGGAGAAGTTTATTGGTATTGCTATAGATGGTTGTAGCACCATGTGAGGTCAAAGAGCAGGTTTGGTTACACTATTGAAGCTCATCTTGTGATAATGCATTGTGTGGGTCATAAGGAAGCTTTAGTTGCAAACGATTCTTCCAACTTCTTTCTAATTTTCAAGCAACTTGAAACTTTAGCATGAAAAGTAGGAAGCTTGGTTGGCAACACAAAGGCTATAGCTTCTTCATTCTGCTCAACAAATCTATAAGCTTAAGAAGTTGAACTTACTTCAGATACTCACGTGTGATGACTTTCAACATAAAAGACAAAGTTAATTCAATCCTTAAAAAAACAAAAAACTACAAGCTCTTCCAAGTTGGAGCATGCCTAAAACAATGTTAAAGGAAATCAATTAGTAAGAATAACCCCTTATTAAAATTAATCTACTTTTACCAATATTAGTGATACTATTTACCATAAAAATGTAAAATAAAATAATATTTTCCAAAATTAAATCAAATTACCAAAAAATAGAATTATAATTTACATTTATAATTTTTAATAAATTTGAACTTCATGAGAAGAAAATCATATATATAAGTTTAGTTGGAATGGGGAATATTTTAAGAAAAACTAAATTTTACTAACTTTAAAAGATTTTAAAGATAATGATTAATTAACTAATTTAAACCTAATCTTTTAAATAATCAGTTCACTAATCTTTTTAGAAACTTTTTTGAATATAACCTTTTTTTCCCCTATAAATACATAACATGTATTATGGTTGCGTACTAAGATGGATGCATATGTACCTGCTATAGTAACATGTGGTTTGGTTGGATTTTGGTTTTCTTTAAGTGTTGAATGATAAGCATGAGAAGATAAAGATGATGGATCTATACAATATCGAAGCAGATAAATGTTCTAAGGACGCAAAGAGGAAAATTAAAAAAATAAAAGAAATCGAAAAGAAATATAAGATGTTGGAGTTAATAGTTTTAGAAGTTCCAGTTTAAAATATATAATATTTAAAAATATGTTCTAATAATTATAATTTTGTTTAAGATTTTTTTTAAATGGTCTTAACTATTTATCTTAAATGTTATTAATAACAATAAATTTAAAATTATTAATAATATGGTAAAAGTTATTTCTTAGCCTAAGTATATTAATTGTGTATCATCAAACCACCTTTAATATATTACTTTTAATTAATAAGATTTGTAAAAACATAACTTTAGAAATTTGCATGTGCATTTATATATTTTTTAGTATTACACTAATTACACCTATACATAGTGTGGATTATATATATAGTATTCATAAACAAAAGAGACACACTCGCACAAGACAACCAAGATAGCCTAAGTTTGTCAAACAACACACACACTCAAGTCCATATATTTGAACATGTACATAGAGCATATATCACATTATAATGGGCTAAATTCACACATGGTCAAAATTATTAAATTTCTAGATTTATTTATTTTCTTAAAACACATCTAAAGGAAACAATTCTAAATGCATTAATGATTCTATTAATTCTAATGCATTAACATATTTGTTTCACATACATGGGTTTAGACTCAAATTTTTAAAAGATTCTATATATTTAATACAATGGTGATATCAAATTAAATAATAAATTTTAATGAATAAGTTGCCGATGCAAACCTACTTAATATGAAAATTTATAAGAGCAATATACACACACACACACACATATAATAGATACACACACAAAGGTTTTATTCTGGGTAGTTTTTATAACTCTTAAATACCCAAAATAATTTTAGTAAATGTATACCCTTATGATATTTCATACCAATTATTTTTTTAAATTTTTAATTTTTAATCTAAACAGAAGATTGTTAATATAATTAATTGAAGGTATAAATAAAAATCTTTTATAAATTTTAATTTCACATTAATATCTTAATAAGTGTAAGGAATTTTAATTTGTAATATCTTTAATCCTTTTACATTATATGGCCATTCAAATATCATACCTAACTATATTGTATATACTTCTAAAGTATCGTATTCATAAATTTAATTTTATATACCTTAGTTATTAAGTACAGTAAATATTATTTTTATAATTAAAAAAAACCCTTGAAATGCACCCACCTACTCTATACACCTTAACATAATGAATTTCCTCAAAATAGATTGTGTCACAAATCACCAGAATATATCAATGATAACACTATAATATGTCTTGGGAACTAATACCAAAATATGCTTTGGGAGTTGATACTAGAATATAGCTTAGGATATTCATTGTATAATAAATTTACATAACAGTCTCAAATCTTGTTATACATGCAATTTACCATGTCATACATGCAATATAGCATATGCCTTGGGGTTCATTTATCCCATATTAAAAGGAATGACCTAAAAGCAATATATAAAGATACCCAGAATAAAGATAAAAGCATTTTAATTCAACACAAGTTATGGATTGTTATTGTGTTTAATTAATTATTTTTTATTATCTTTTCTGTTTATAAAAAGATTTGATATTCTAATTCATATTCTTTTTTGGTTCAGCCTTAACAGTTTATATTGGAATTTTAAAAATCAAATTAAATTTTTATTACTAAGGCATTGATTATAATAATTTAACAAGATTATAATCGTATGATTTCCAAATTGGATTATTTGCACACCAAGTTTAATGGTTTAGAATAAGACAATTAACAATTCATGGTACAAAAAAAGAGTTACAACTCATTCACATCAAGGAGTGGCGAGATTAAAAGAGTTAAAAATTGATTAGGTTAGTAGAGGAGCTATCAAAACAAGTGTGACAACTTCAAGGTAAGCCCTCAAACTTGGGTGCTATTACAGGCACATGTGAGTTTAAGGTCAGCTTACCAGAGAAGTTCAATGATAATAAGTTTCATTTCCGTGAATTTATAAATTAAATTTGCTTGATTATCCAAATGAATCTTAATTGTTACTTTGACAATCAATTAAAAGTAGGCTTGGTCAATTTATAGCTCATTAGGACTGCACAATCATGGTTCATCCCCTTTTAGAAAAAAAGTTTCCCCTACTGGACAATTTTGAGAAATTTGTTTAAGAGATGAAGAATTACTTGGTAAAACCTATAATGTTCACACTATAGTCAACAAAATCTATCAATTCACCTAAAGTAATCATTATATATTTGTGTATGTTTTCTTTTAACATGTGATATACTATAGAGTGAGGAAGTCTAGATGGATTAGTTTCAAAAAGAATTATGTAATAATGTGAAAGACTTTCTATTAACATACATGAGAAATCAAAGTCCCTTATTAAAGTCATTAATCATGTCGTTCAATGTGATTTAAGTATTACTTAAAATCTCAATTAAAACTTGAATATACTTATGTAACAGTAGTAGCATCACCATTAGTACCACAAATGGTAGCTCATGCCCCAATGTTCAGTTCCCAGAATGCTATAAACCTTTAATTGTAACCAAGAAGGAACATTGTAAAATTAATGTTGGTGGTTTTGGTTACATTGTGATAAATTGCCTCAATAAGCCAAACACACAATCAACTCTACCCTAGGGACCTAGACATGTTTATGTTGTAACCCACCATAGAAACATGCCTTGCCCATATCTCCATGATATAGTTAAGGCATCATGACCCCTTGAGGAATCACCCTCATTCAGGAGTACAAGGGTACCTTAACCCATGATTAATTCTTAAAAATTTATGAGACTAATGCCTAAACTAGGGTTAATATTTAATAACAACGTGGGTGTACGTCTAAGATAAACTTAAATATTGTGTTAAGACTAAGTTTAAACAACCTTAACTATATATATCTTAAAAACGACTCTTGTTAACGAACTCAAGTTCTTCACATATTCATATATTCCTAATAAGAACACTCTTATCCAAGTGTGCCAATTATATGAATGTATTATAATTAAAGAACATTATAAATCTGAATACAACAATTTTTAAGTATTTTAAATTGTGTGAAAAGGTGCTTATAAAAAAGATTCTTTTTTACTATGGATATTTTTAATTAAATAATTACAAAAAGCAAACTAATTACAATGGTAAAGGATTACGAAAAATGTAATTAATAAAAAAAAATGAAAAATGTGTTAAAAATAATAATTACTTATAGGTATAAGACACACATAGAGTTAAAGATGAAAGTAGAAAATTAGAAATGTGACAATTTTAAACTTAAAATAAACAGTAAAACAAAAATACAATTTAATAAACAACTATAGGAATTGCATGTTCCACAAATTAATGTTTAAAAGTCTAACGTCTTCGTATGTACAAAAATCAAATATCCTTTTTGTTATATTTAAACATTATAATTTGGATGTTTGGTTATTAAAGATATAATTTTTAAACTCAAGACTTATTCAATAACTGAATGTTTAAAATTTAAAACGTTAAATTTTTAAACATTAAATTGTTAAACATGTAATTGATTATAATTTATTGAATTTAATTACGTTTGTTTTTTGAATACCTTTATAACTACTTTTAAATTTGAAAGCTTAAAGACTGACATCCCATTTCTTTATTTTTGTTTTGACTTTTATTTCAACCATATTCCATTGTGTGTTTTTCACTTAGCATGTTATTTAATTATTTTCGTTAAGTCTTTACCACTACAACCATGCTATTGCTTTTTGGTTATGAACATCAGATTCATTCCTCATTGACTTTGTTAGATGAATATGCCCCCCCCCCGCCACACACACACATATACTTTACATGACCTTCATCGTCGCAACATTCATTGTGTGCGTATATACATAAGAAACTTTTGCTAGTTATAATATAGTACATCAAAGATGGAAGGCTAGTTACGTATGTCAATAAAATATGAAATGAAAATATGTCCAAATATATTCTTCTTTGTGTCCTACAAAAAGCATACCTCAAAGCTCATCTCGGACAATTTCGGCCTCATCCTCCACTGGAACTTCTCCTGCTGTGATTGTTCTTTGCTAGCTTCAGACTCCTTCTGTGGAGCATCAGACTCGTTCCCAACCTTCGTAGCCTTCTCCACCTTCGCCTTGGGCTTCGGCTGCTTACCAGTCTTCATAACAACCAACCTGAGCTTCTCAATCCTGTCGTACACTTCAGTAGATGAAAACACCGGTTCATCATAGTTAGAAAGCTGATTCTGCACTCCCTCCTTGGTGTTCAGCCACTCTTTAAACCCATCTATGTCCTTTCTAACCTCACTGTCGGATATCCACGGCTTGTTCTGTTTCCAATCCTCAATACTTGCCTCAGCCTCAGTTATCGACTTCCTAGCCGCTTCAACAGCAGCCGGTCTAGCCATCATCTGCTCGAGTCTGAAGAACATCGGATCACCCACCGCTTTCAGCTCCTCAAGTCGTTTCTGAAACTCCCAGCACCGGCACTCTCCCCATCCGAGTACAACCACTCCTCAGCATCGTTCAGCTTCGACATGAAGTCCTCCCTCTGCTGTGCCGTGGACACTTTGGATAGATCCTCGATGCTGTCCAGCATCTCCTTGGTTGTGTATATAATGACTCCAGGTTGTTCTTCGACTCCTCAGCCAGCCTTCTCATCGTCTATCAGCTTCAGCTTAAGCAGCCGGCTCCGGAAGTGAGTAACCTCCTTCTCAGCAGCTGCACCGGGTCCCTGAGCACCTCAATCTTCAGGGGAACTCTGATTGTCCTCTTCCTCAGCTTCTTCTCAACTTCCGGAGCTTGCTCTTTCTCGGTCGAGTTGCTTGTATTCAGATCCTCTAGAGTGGAGTTGCTCGTCGAGTTGTTCTTGGGTGGAACAACTTCTACCCACCCATGACTTCAACCACTGCTTCCGCTCGCTCTAAGGAAATCACACCACTTCGGCTCAGTCCGAAGTGGAGCACGGACTTGATGGGAGCCGAGAGATTGTAAGTCGTGTATCTGGAAGCAGCTTCTGTGAGGCCCGTGATTTTGAAGGCAGCGATCTCTCCCTCTCGAATCCCAGGGGGCAACTCACCCTCGGGATCGTAAAACAGGGACACCTGATAATCCTCCTGCTTCTTCACCGCTCTTGCTAACTTGATTCCCAGCCTCTTTAACCTTGGAACCACGAGCTCGTAAGAGTCCTCGTCCACCTTCATAACCAGCCCGTATGTAGCTCCATCAACCATCCCAATCTTCCTGTTTAGCTTGATTCCATCACTGATATTGGCAGCGTGCAATGCAGCTCCAAGAGTGATAGCCTCATCTGCATCAAGGTGCCTCTCCAAGCCTTTCTTACCAGAACACTAGTCAGAACCTGTTGCACCTTTGGTACCCGAGTTCCCCACCGAGCAACTCCACGGCATAAAGCTGGTCAGGAGTAACAGAAACGTCCGCGAGTACCTTCTTCAGAGGAACAACAGCTCGTTCCCATATATCGCTGCAGAGCTCCTCGAATGCCTTCCTTGTGATATGGCTCTTGAAGTCCCGGTCGTCATGGAGAGAGTCGGCGAAGAACGGGGCCTCCGTGTTGGCACTAAGTATCTCCTTCGTTCTCTTTGCTTGCTTCTTCAGCTTGGCCATAGCTTTTGGAATCCCTCACATTGATCCCGGTCTGCTGCTCAAACTCCTTTGCAAAATGCTCCACAATCGCATTTCAATCGTCTGCCCACCAAGCTCTGCATCCCATCTAATCCCTTGGAGCTCAAATGCATTGTGTGAGACGTTCTTCCCGAGCTCCTTCACCGTGTAGGAGAAGAAACGAACCACAGCAGCAAACGTGTTACTGGAACCCATGTCATAGAAGAGAACCAACCTAGACTCCGAGGAGAAATCCTTGTCTATACCGTACTGAAGAGCAGCAGCAGCATGCTCATTCATGAGAGACAACACGTTGATCCCGCAGCCTGAGCAGCAGCTAGAACCGCCCGTCTCTCGGAGTGTCCAAAATATGGCGGGACAGTGATTACCGCGTCCTTGACAATGGATTTCGTATTTGCCTCGGCCAGATCCTGGCAGTAGCCCAGTATCATACCCAGAAGCTCCTCGGATCTGTATGTCTCCTGATTATCAACACGGATGCTCCACGAGCCGGATTCCTCTACAAACTCATACGGAAGTGCGCTCCGCGTTGCAATCTCTTGTGCAGAATCCAGAGGCTTGCCAACCATGTCCTGATTCTTGAATAGACCCTTTCCGGATACCTGGCCGCAATTCCTATAGCCTCTTCAGCAAGCAGCCGGCTTCCGCCTGAAAAGCTACGACCGATGGAGATTTCCGCTTGGACATCTCGTTGAGGGCTACACTGATCGGACTCTGCCCAGGCTTCACGTCTACAACTGCGACTTTCATCCATTCCGAGCCGAGATCGACACTGAACACAGCTGAATGACCGACTGTATGAGTGCCAGACCGAGAATCACGAAGAACACTGCTGTTTCATGGTGATCTGCTCCATTCTCGTGGAAATTTCTCGATCTAATCTGTATTACATTACCTTGTGATCGCGCTTCGACGAAGAGGGCGCTCTCCGCAGCTCGGGAGTTCTTCCCTAACCCTTGAAAAACCTAACTCTTGAAAACCCACGAGCGTCAATCTGGAACGTCCCTTTTCTAAGTACTCCAATCCATGCCGTCCGAAGATTTAGAATCCAACGCTTAATACTTTCCGAGCCACGTCACAGTGACCGTGTTCTCAGCCGTCGATTTGTTAGAATATAACTTAACCTTTAAGGTTGCCCTTTAAAATCTTTATCGGTTGCCCTAATTTTAACTGAAACACATCTTAAACATCCCATAGTGTAGATTAAGCATGTTAAAATAAAATATTTTAAAATTATTATACATATTCCATGTGTCACACTCAGTTTGATTGTATATCTATATATAATATATTTATATATAAAGTATGTGTATTTATATATAGTACTTTGAATATTATTTAAATATTTTGATCTCATTATTATTTTTCTAAACAAAATTTACACACGTAACATAATCATAAATATTAATTGGGTTTTAACCCAGGCGCACATCACAAGTAGAGTGCGCACATCAATGTCTGTACAGCCGTATTAACATTCCCGTACATGATTCTTAACATTTTTAATAAAATTTATGTATTATAAGACTACATATTTAAACAATGTTGTCCAATGTATTTGTAATGATGTCATCTTTAATGTCAAGGATATGTATATTATGTAAAAACATCAATTACATATTTTAAATGATAAGTGGACTTACATACCAATATATTTATGTTCTAAGAAAAACAAAAGAGAATGTTTATATAAATCATATTTAACAAAAGTAAAAATAAAAAAATTATGTTTTATGTTGCTTTTGATTCAAAATAAAATTTTAAATCCCACATATGCACTCATGTCAAGTTGCCTCTTGTCATCTTAATAAAAAAATTAATTATACTTGACATTGAGGATGTTATATGTAAATGTGTATAATCTAATTTATTCTTCCACCCCAAAGGATGGTGCATATACAAAATCGAACCTCGTTGCGGTCATGCATAAATCTTTTATTAAAAAGGGGATTAAACTCAAACATGTAAGACTAGAAGGTTGTGAGTTCGAACTTTGTTGAATTATGAATTAATCTTTTACTAAAAAGAAATCGAAAAGACTTTTAAATTTGGGCCATGTATTAACCTTTTACAAAAAGGAATGAATTTGCACCTTATAGGGGCATGCACCATCCTCAACATTGAAGATTGAGGCATGGCTCCATAAGGTAGAGTTCAAACTTCTCTGGCTTCATAAAGTGTGAGTTCAAACTTTGGCTCCAAAATGTCAAGTTCAACTTCTCTAAATATATACACTAACCTTTATTAAAAGTAATTTAATGTGCAACTTTTTTATTAAAAAAGAATTGAATTTGCACCTTATGGAGTTATGCATCACCTTTTATTAAATAAGAACCGAAGTTACACCTTATGAAGCCATGCACAATCCTCAACATTGAGAATGATTCATGGCCCCATAAAGTTATGAGTTCAAACCTTTTTAGGCATATACATCAACCTTTGCTAATGAACTTGTAACCTTATTAATTTTTTATTAAAAAGAATTGAACTTGCACTTCACCATCCTTGGTCAACATGCACCTTATAGGGCTATGCATCATCCTCGGCACCAAGGATGATGCATTGCCACGTAAGGTGCGAGTTTAATTCTTCATTGAAGCCATGTACCACTTTTATATAAAAAAATCAAATTCACACTTTATGAAAACATACACCATCTTTGGCATCGAAGATGATGTATTGCCTTATAAAGTGCAAATTTGAACCTCTTTAAACATATGCATCAACTTTTTGTTAAAAAGGAATTAAACTTGTAACCTTTCAATGCATCCTCAGCATTATTGATGTATAACACTATATTTACTATATAGAACATCATAATAGTAGCCATAAGATGAACTAGTTTATTTTACATTGACAATATTGTTATTAATATCACAAAATAATGCATGATTATGTTTGCATGATAGTCAATATTCTCATCAATAATACCATCATTAATATTTTTGTTTTAATTCCTCTGACTAAATTCATTTCTTAATTCACTATCAACTTTATCATTTCATATGACAGTATTTATGCCATGTTGAATGCCTTTTTCAAAGAACATTATGTAAACCACTACATGGTCACTCTTAAAACCAATTAATTTCACTTTTAAAATATCGTTGCAAAATACTAGATTAAATAACTCACAAAATCCAACTAGTAATTGTCACATAAAAGTAGCATTAGTAGTGGCTCCATAATTAGTATTTATAGTGTTCTTGAAAGTACTCCCTATTGAGGCCTGTGAACATAGACATTGGAGATCTCAAACCGTTTGGTCTCCCATGCATCTCCATGTATCTTTAGAACACCTTTTTTGATTGCTCGACTTGAGGATATATGCAATAGCGAAGTACTTCACAACCTTCAGAAAGAGTGCCAATACATGTGTCTCTAAGAACATGGTGGCCAATAGCTTCAAATCCTATACTTTCATTTCTTTCAACCTGGCCTCACAATCTTTGGGTAACTGAAGAAAGACAAGCACCGATTATATGTTATGCAGACAAAAACCTAAAAGAGTGTCTAACTTTATAAATATCATTGACCATATCAGTTGTTTTCTCCTTCTTGACATCCTCCTTTTTTTTATTTTAAAACACAAGTTATTCCTTGGAGTACAACAATATTTCCCAACTTACTTTTAAACTTTTGTCCTCACCATCACAGCGGGATTCTCTTCAGGCACGTCTTGGAAAATGTTTATAGTAAACTTTAATAATCGTCGCAGAAAAAAGGAGTTCAATACCTGGGTTGCATCATCATCCTTCAAAAATGCATTCAAGTCTTGTGTTTCTAAGTCTGACTTGGATAAGTCCCCAGCCTCTGTATAAAAGAAAGTAAATCAAGGCTTTCAATTAGGTCTACCAAACAAGCATATATAAGCCTACTTACCTTCTTTGAGGTATTGGGGCCATATCTTTGAGGGCAGTAGCCCTGGCTACTTCATTAGACCAATTTGATTTGTCTACTTGCATGTTGTTTGCTTTAGAATTTATATTGTTACTCCCAGATTCAATAACCTCTTTCAACAAACAAAAAACGTGAAGAAAACTATTTATTTTGAAGAGAACTAGCAAATACTTTAACTCTTTCTTTTCTCCTTCCTCACAACCTTCATTTTTTGGAGTCTTAGAACAATTGCCTCTATTGGTATTGTTGTCACTCAATCCTCCAGCAAAGTGCAAATCAAAAATATTTACAAACTTAACTTATACAAAATGGAAAATAATACTTACATAATCAAGCTTTATATTGAGTTTTAGTCTTTTGAAGGAGGTGCAACACATATAGACTGTTGATGGTTATCATTGTCCTCCTCATGATTGGAAGTTGCAACAAGCTCATCTTTGTCTTTCAACCTTGTACAACATTCCGGCCACCATACAATTCCCTACAACAAGAGTAATAAGCATGTGTGACAAGGCAAAAAAAAAGCTAACTTAAACATAATTGAACAACTTGTGTCGATTTGCAAATGATGGATGGTCAGGCTCAACAACAGTTAAACCATTCTTAAAGGAATATGTAAGTCTTTAGCTAGTTGCACTTTGCTTAGTATTTTTAGCCGAAGTAGGGGGATAAGAATTTTCTTCTTCCATCCAAGAACAACCACTGTTCCAACTTATGAGCAAGCGACATGTAAAAAAACATAACAAAATGGTCTAAATAGTAAAAGGAGTCACTTACCTTCCTTTCCTGATACCATTGAGGCTCTATCAAATGGGCAACATGTAAATGCTTGAAGAAATCGATGTCTCTAGCTCTCAAAATTCGACCATAAGCATGCAAGTCAACAATGGAATTATCCCAATCGTCGCTCTTATTAAGCTCACCATCTTCTTCAAGTGTTTGTATCTTTTGTGTTATAAAAACGCCTCATACTTGTCAGCTTCAGTCCTAATTCTTTCTCTACATGGGTGCAGGTTTCTTTTGAGCAGTCTACACCATAAAGCTGTTTTACGATCTCTGTTCACTTGGGAAGATACCTGGAAGCATTCTTCCCCTTAAACTTTACAACCCAGAAGTTGGGGAACTCAGCCCTCAAAGCTGCTCGCATTTCCTTTGCAAAAACAACCTTCGGCTCTTTGCTTTTGTTGTTGCCAGAACCCTAGCCTGATGAAATGCTTTGTTGCTACTGCCCCTTGGCTGTTTTGTTCTCACTAGTTGGAAGATGAATTTCATTGACCTCTACCACCTTCAACCGGAGCCATCTATCTTCTCATTGTGTACCAAGTCTTTAAATCAATGCCAAATGCAACATTGATGTCACTCTCCATTGTTCTCACTAGTTGGAAGATAAATTTCAATGCCTACCGCCTTCAACTAGAGCCATCTATCTTCTCATTGTGTACCAAGTCCTTGAAATCAATGCCAAATGCAGCATTGATGTCACTCTCCGCCCATTTGAGAAAGTGGATGCCCTCATCCACAGACTCAAGGGTTGCTACTATGCCTTCCTCCAGAAGGTGTGCAGTTGTGATCGAGGGGTTTAGTTAGGTGCCAACCTTAATGCCTTTCTCCAGAAGGTGTGCAGTCCTCCGCTTGGATGTACACATGTGATCGAGGGGTTTAGTTAGGCAAAGACAAGTGTGCCAACCTTAATGGCGTGTCAAAGTTCATCCCTTGATGAGAATCAAACTCGAGACCGTTCTGATACAAATGTCACAACACCTTATGCCAACTAGGCAAAGGGCTAATTGGTGTTTATGAGAGGGCCCCTGGTCATGATGACCCAGTTACGCTTGAGTCTTTTTGTCTACATATCCCACATATCCCACAATCTTTACCCAGGTAGTCAACTCACCAGGTTAGAACTATGACAATTGAGCTTTGAGTTGGGAAAATCGCCCAACTCATCCACGTCCATCGCTAGCACATAACATACCTTTCTTTTGAGTGAGTCATGCGTGCCCAACGATTAAAAAAACACAAGGAGGAAATGAAAACCCTGAAAAGCTACAACCCTAAACACCAATCTGAATAAGCCTAGCTGCAAACCCTACAAGCAAATTCCAAAGTCTAAGTGGGATTTTCACATTGAATAACGGTTTGTGAATGTGGCAAATACCAAATTGTGTATCTTGAAATGGTGCTAAGCATCCTTCGGTTAATGAACTAGCCGCTAGCCTTCATTAGCATCTATGATTACACAAGAACACCACTAAAACTCAAAATTTATATCTTTATTTAAAATGACTAACAAGCGGAGATAATACATTGTCGATAGGAAACAAGTGATTAGGAGTGCCTAGTGATGGCATCAATAGTGAAAACCACCTATTGAAACAAGTGATTAGGAGTGCCTAGTGATGGCATCAATAGTGAAAGCCACATATCGATCCAGCTCAAGCTATGTTTGTCAATGTTAATTCTGCATAGAAAGTCATGGTATGGAAGGTAGATTTTTCAATAAATCTAGTTTCTATAGGCACCTTCATGCAACACATACTTTCCAACTTGCAAATGTTGAAGCCGAGAAGGCAGAAGAGTGCCACATTTTTATTTAGCCTGAAATGCATCAAGGAGGTGGTGAGGGTGTGGGGCATATCATACAAGCAATCAACAATTTCACCATATACTTCTCTAGTGAAAATGTCAATGGTCCTCTAGATTAGGAGTTCAAAGATCTTTTGTCAAATTCAGATCCCCAAAACGTCAAAGAGATAGAAGAGGAGCGTGTTGTCTTTGAAATTAGTGGATCAACAACAACGCCCCCTTTAGAAACCATAGCGTTGAGGTCCTTGTTCTAATGTGTAAGCGCACATGGGATTTCTCTTGGTCCAATAAGGCGGAACGTGCATTCACAACACTTAAGAACGCCATCACGACAGCTCCAATTTTAGCACATCTTGATCTTTTTGTCCATTCTTCGTTGAAGCATATGCTTTGGACTTTGTAGTAAGTTTTATTCTATTACAAGTTGAAGAAAACAAGTTACTCCATCATATAGCCTTTCACTCTCATAAGTTCCTTTCGGCAAAGATTAATTACAAGATTCATGATAAGGAACTCAAGGCCATTATGGATTGAGTGGCGGCACTTCCTGGAAGGTGCTATACATCCTGTACAAGTTTTTACGGATCACAAGAACCTGGAGTTTTTTCAAACGGCTCGAGTTCTCAATCGGCGACAGACTAGGTGGGCAGAATTCCTATCACGTTTTGATTTTCATTATCTACAGGCCTAGTTTTCGGAATGGCAAAGCGGATGTATTATCTAGGCACTTTTACCTTGCATCGACCTCGGGCGATTCTGCATATGACTATCAAAAGCAAGTGTTGTTGGGTCCTGATCGATTTCGGCTTGCGGCACTACAGGTTCATCAGGCTCCAGCAAATTCAACACTTTTACAGGACATCTATTTGCAATTGGCTACAGACGACTTGGCAAAGAATGTGTTCTCACACATTAATCCTGACATCGCAAGCTCCTCTTCCTCCAGTTCCCATACAGATTACAAGTTGTTTGCCATATAGGACGGACTTCTGTACCGGGAAGGTCTCCTGTACATTCTTCTTGGTGTTATAGGACTCGTGTGGTACAGGATTGTTATGATACCCCAGCTACAACATTTGGTGCGGCCAAGACAGTTGATTTGGTGACTCACAACTATTGGTGGCTGGGTTGCGAGGTTTTGTAGAAAAGTTTATACAGATTTGTGACACCTAACAGGTTGAAGATGCCTCGTCACGCACCCTCTAGTCTTCTTCGCCCTCTTCCTGTTCCCTCTGCTCTTTGGAAATTTATTTCTATGGATTTCCTCACAGATCTTCCTCCTTCTCGTGGATTTGATGTAATTTTTGTGATGGTTGACCATTTCACCAAACATGCTCATTTCCTACCATGTAACAAGACGGCTACATGCCATATAACTATTGAGTTGGTGATCTGCGAAGTGTTCCAACATCATGGTCTTCCTGAGAACATTGTTTCTGATCGAGGCCCATAATTCATGTCTAGATTTTGGCGAGAGCTTCTCCGGAGTTTACAAGTTAAAGTGAATCTTTCTTTAGGATATCATCCGCAAACTGATGGGCAGTCAAAATGCACCATTCAGACCTTGGAGTAGTATCTTTGCTACTTCATCAGTTACTAATAGGACAATTGGTTGGACCTTCTTCCTATGGCGGAGTTTGCTTACAACAACTCCGTTCACGCATTTACAGGCCAGACACCTTTCTTCGCTCTTACAGGCTACCATCCACATTTTGACTTTGCTCCTCATGCTTCTCCTTCTTCCCCTCCTACAGTACAGATCGTCTCCAACATCTTCGTTAGGTACAGGATGATCTCCGAGTTCATCTTCAGCAAGCACAGGAATGGTACAAACGTTATGATGATGCTCATTGTCAGCCGGCACCTATATACAAGATTGGTGATCTCGTGTGGCTTCTTCGTCGACATATTTACACCAACAGGCCTTCTTTTAAGTTGGATTTTCAACGATTGGGCCCTTACAGGATTGCGACTGAGGTCAATCCTATAGTTTTTTGACTAAAGCTACCATCTACTATGAAACTTCATCCTATATTTTACACCTCTTTGTTGGAACCGTATCATCCTTCTTCTCTTCCTGGTCGTGCTTCTTCTTCCTCCCCTTCATGTGGTCATTGACAATGAACCTAAATACAAAGTTGCAGCCATCTTGATTCTCGTCTTCATCGCGACCAACTTTAATACTTGGTGGATTGGAAAGGTTATTTGCCTACCAATCGCACTTGGGAACCTGCATTAATTTACTCCATGCTTCTTCTAAGGTTGCTGCCTTTCATCGATGTTATCCACTAAACCAGGTCTTAGGACTCGTGGAACTCATCCTTAGGGAGGAGGTGCTGTCATGACCCAATACAAGATACATGATACGGGATACATGATATGCCTACAGGATATACCTACAATGACTTAATACAGGATACAAGATACGAAGATACAGGATATGCTTAAAATATACTTACAGGATATGCTTACAGGATATAAGGGACATTATTTTTAGCTCATGACTAAATTAGCTCTTGGAGTATATTTTTAGCTCATGCCTAGATTAGCTCTTGGTGTTGTGAGCATAAAAGCTCCGACCTAATTATTGTACAATTAGTTACTATCAACACTAGTCATTCTATAATCATTCTTGTTTTGTTCTTGTTTCGCTCCTTGCCTCCTATTCTTATCTTGTTCCTAGTTTTTATATTGCTCTTGAGTCAAGCCTCCTTGCTCTTGGATTATGGCTTGACAATTGGCGCACTTGTCTTTACCTAAATAGACCCCTCAATCATATGTGTACAACCATGCGTCTCTAAGATCGCTTTTGGCCTAACCATGGTGCACTTGTCTTTACCTAAATAGACCCCTCAATCACATGTGTACAACCATGCGTCTGTAAGATCACTTCTGGCCTAACCATGGCGCACTTGTCTTTACCTAAATAAACCTCGATCACATGTGTACAATCATGCGTCTCTGAGATCGTCTTTGGCCCAATGGTAAGGATTAAGAGTTTGATATGTTTGTATTTACGTAAACGGCCGCATTATGTGCATTACATACTTGTATGTGTGCTTGTTTATATATTTGTGCTCGATGCTCAATCACATGTGTACAACCATGTGTCTTTGAAATTGCCTTTGGCCCAATGGTAAGTGTCACGACCCGATACATGATACAAAATTCCGGATACAAGATACATGATACATGATACAGGATATGCCTTCAGGATATTCCTATAGGATATACCTACAGAGTATTCTTAAAGATATGCCTACAAGATATTCCTACAGGATATACTACAGGATATGCCTAGAGGATAAAGGACATGTAGATTCGTTTTAGCCTCTACATGCATATAGCCACTTTTAGATGCATGCAACCACTTTTAGCACTCATGCCTAGATTAGTTCTTGGAGTTGTGAGCATAAAAGCTCCAACCTAATTGTTGTACAATTAGTTACTATCAACACTAGTCATTCTACGATTATTCTTATTCTTTGTTCTTATCTTGTTCTTGTCTTGCTCTTGTCTTATTCCTGGTTCCCATCCTACTCCTAGTTCCTGTTCCAGTTCCTATCCTGCTCCTTGTCCTGCTATCCTGCTCCAGTTCCTATCATGCTCCTTGTTTTGCTATCCTGCTCCAGTTCCTATCCTGCTCCTTGTCCTGTTATCATGCTCCAGTTCCTATCCTGCTCCTTGTTTTTACTATCCTGTTCCAGTTCCTATCCTGCTCCTTGTTCTACTATCCTGTTCCAGTTCTTATCTTGTTCCAGTTCCTATCCATGCTCCTTGTCCTGCTCCTAAGTTCTTAGTTCCTGTCCTGTTCCTTGTCCTGCTCCTGAGTCAAGTTCTCTTGTCCTACTTCTGATTCCTGAGTTCCTAGTTCCTGTCATGCTCCTAAGTTCCTAGTTCCTTGTCCTCCTCCTGAGTTCTTAGTTCCTGTCTTGCTCCTTGTCTTGCTCCTGAGTCAAGCTCCCTTGTCCTCAAAATCCTGCTCACTTCCTTGTTCCTGGATCATGGCTTGACAGTTTGATAGTAATTGCTTTCATAGCTCTCTGATTCCCAGTTATTTTTTTTCCCTTCTTTTTCCTTTCATAGATCATGACCAATTTTGAGCACTTTCAATGCGAGCACCAAATGTTGCTTCATGAGCTGGCCACTTTGCGCCAAGTGGTCACAGATCTGCAAGGTTTCACTAACGCAGCGCATGCAATTACTAATGCATCCTCCAAGGCTGTTGCGCAAGCTCTCTCTCAAGCATCCGTGGTTTCTTCTCCATCGAACTCTTCTTCAGAGCCAAAGATCAGCATGCCAGAGAAGTTCAATGGCAATCATGCCATTTTCCAAGGTTTCCTAAATTTGATCAGGCTTTTGATCCGCATGCAACCATGCCACTACTCAATTGATGCACAAAAGGTTGGCCTTTTGGCATCCCTACTAGTTGGATCTCCATGGACTTGGGTTGCCCCTTTGCTGGAGCATGACGACCCTTTGATGGAAGACTTTGAAGGATTCGTGACTGTCTTTGAAGCCTGCTTTGGAGATCCTGATAAGTACCATTCCGCATGCACGAAGTTACGCAAGCTTACACAAGAATCCAGACTAGTTTCTGTCTATGCATCTGAATTTCAGCAACTTTGCACGAACGTTCTATGGGACGAGACTGCATTGATCGAACATTTCCATTTTGGGTTGAGGGATGACGTGAAGGACCTTCTCCTTACGTTACCGGATGCCCAAACCTTAGCGGAGATCATGCAACAGGCCGTTCGCTATGACAACCGTTTGTTCGAGTGTCGTTAAAAAAAAATCCCGTCAGCAATTCCTGCAAGTCAATCTTGTAGCTGTAGCACATGTTCCTGGACACCTTCTGGAGTAGTCCCTATGGAGGTTGAGAAATACAAGCATGGACCACTTTCAGATGCGGAAAAGCAACGCCGTCGCAGTGAGAACTTATGCTTGTATTGTGGTGAAGTAGGACACAAGGTGGCGGAATGTCCTGCTAAAGCCAGGAAGTTCAAGATGTGCGAAGTTGAAGCCGAAGTTCAATGTCCACTCCATCTAGGAGCTGCGAAGTTGGACGTAGGTGCAGGCTCCATTGGTGTTGCTCATACCATTTCATCACTCAAGTTTCCTATACACATTCGCCTCAACAATCGAGAGCTCAAGGAGTTTGCCCTATTAGACACTGGTGCAAATGCATGGTTCATGGATGACACTTGTGCAACTCAACATGGCATTCGGTGGTGAAGTTGAAGTGTGCAGTTCCTATAGAGGTGGCCGATGGTCGTCTAATTGCTTCAGGCGTAGTTACTCATGCTACCACACCTCTCTCTTGCAGTCATGGCGCATTTAACTATTCGATTTCCTTTAACTTGATCAAGACTCAGTCGACTCCCATCATTTTGGGCATGCCATGGTTCGTGGTTGCAAATCCTCAAATTGACTGGAGGTCTAGGACGTTCATGTTTTCCTCTCCAGTAGCCAGGATCAATCTTGTACCTTCCTACATCCTTAGTGTCCGAGGCAGTACAAGCTACAGGATTGATCGTGCCTGTTCCTATATCAGTGTTGAAGACTCCTCCTCAACAGGATTCACCTCATGTCAATTCCTTAGCACATCCACAGGCTTTCTCCACTCCTGTTTCACCTCATGTCAGTTCCTCAGTACATCCACAGGCTGTCAAGCCACGATCCAGGAAACAGGAAGTGAGCAGGATTCCAAGAGTAGGAAGGCTTGACTCAGGAGCAGGATAGGAAACAAGACAGGAACTAGGAACTCAGGAATAAGACAAGACGCAGGACAGGATCCAGGAGTAGGACAGGAACAGGAGGATCTAGGAGCAGATAGGAACAGAAGGATCCAGGAGCGAGACAAGAGAGGAGGCAAGGAGCAAGACAAGACAAGAACAAGACAAGAACAAGAATGATCGTAGAAAGACTGGTGTTGATAGTAACTGATTGTACAACAATTAGGTCGGAGCTTTTATGCTCACAACTCCAAGCTAATCTAGTCATGAGTCTAATCTAGTCATGAGCTAAGAATAGTGTCCCTTATCCTCTAGGCATATCCTGTAGCATATCCTATAGGCATATCCTATAGGAATATCCTATAGGATATCCTGCAGGCATATCCTGTAACCCGTATCCTGTATCCGATCCTGCATCCTGTATCCTGTATCCGGAAACCTGTATCCTGCATCCTGTATCCTGTATCGGGTTGTGACAGCACCTCCTCCCTAAGGACGAGTTCCACGAGTCTTAGGCCTGGTTTAGCAGGATAATGCCGATGGAAGGCAGCAACTTTGGAAGAAGCATGGAGTAAGTTGGATGCAGGTTCCCAAGTGCGATCGGTAGGCAAATAACCTTTCCAATCCACCAAGTATTGAAGTTGGCGGCGATGAAGACGAGAATCAAGGATGGCTGCAACTTCGTACTCAGGTTCACCAGCAATGACCACAGGAGGGGGAGGAGAAGAAGCACGACCAGGAAGAGAAGAAGATATACGGCTCCAACAAGGAGGTGTGAAACACAGGATGAAGTTTCACCGTGGATGGTAACTCGAGTCGGAAAGCTACAGGATTTACCTCCGCCACGATCCTGTAAGGGCCCAATCGTTGAAAATCCAACTTAGAAGAAGGCCTGTTGGTGCGAATGTGTCGACGAAGAAGCCACACGAGATCACCAATCTTGTATGCAGGTGCCGGCTGACGGTGAGCATCAGCATGATGCTTGTACCGTTCCTGTGCCTGCTGAAGGTGAACCTGGAGATCATCCTGTACCTGCCGAAGATGCTGGAGACGATCCTGTACTGCAGGAGCGGAAGAAGGAGAAGCGGAGGAGCAAAGTCAAAACGTGGATGGTGGCCTGAAGAGCAAAGAAAGGTGTCTGGCCTGTAGATGCGTGAACGGAGTTGTTAGGCAAACTCCGCCATAGGAAGAAGGTCCAACCAATTATCCTGTTGGTAACTGATGAAGCAGCGAAGATATTGCTCCAAGGTCTGAATTGTGCGTTCTGACTGCCCATCGTTTGCGGGTGATATCCTGAAGAAAGATCCGCTTTAACCTGTAGACTCCGAAGAAGCTCTCGCCAAAACTTGGACATGAATTGTGGACCTCGATCGGAAACAATGCTCTCAGGAAGACCATGATGTCGGAACACCTCGCGGATCACCAACTCGCAGTTGTCTGACCTGTAGCTGTCTTGTTGCAGGGTAGGAAATGAGCCTGCTTGGTGAAACGGTCAACCACCACAAGAACTGCATCAATCCACGAGAAGGAGGAAGATCTGTGAGGAAATCCATAGAAATGGATCTCCAAGGAGCAGAAGGAACAGGAAGAGGACGAAGAAGACCAGAGGGTGCATGATGAGGCATCTTCGACCTGTTGCAGGTGTCACAACTCCGTACAAACCTTTCCACAAAACCTCGCAACCCAGGCCACCAATAGTTGCGAGTCACCAACTCAACTGTCTTGGCCACACCAAAATGTCCTGTAGCCGGGGTATCATGACAATCCTGTACCACACGAGTCCTGCAAACACCAACAGGAACGTACAGGAGACCTTCCCGGTACAGGAGTCCGTCCTGTATGGCAAACAGCGTGTAGTCTGAACGGGAACTGGAGGAAGAGGAGCTTGCAATGTCAGGACTAATGTGTGAGAACACATTCCTTGCCAAATCGTCTGTAGCCAACTGCGAACGGATGTCCTGTAGAAGTGTTGAATCTGCTGGAGCCTGATGAACCTGTAGTGCTGATGAACGGAAAGAGGTGAATCCTGTCGAGGAGGAACCTTCGACACTAATACAGGATTGGAAGAACCCTGTACAGGAATCCGCGACCTTACAGGAATGGAGAAAGCCTGCGGATGTGCTGAGGAACTGACATGAGGTGAATCTTGCCGAGGAAGAGTCTTCAACACTGATACAGGATTGGAAGAACCCTGTACAGGAATCGCGAACTTACAGGAGTGGAGAAAGCCTGCGGATGTGCTGAGGAACCAACAGGAGGTGGATCCTGTTGAGGAGGAACTTTCGACACTGATACAGGATTGGAAGAACCCTGTACAGGAATCCGCAAACTTACAGGAGTGGAGAGAGCCTGCGGATGTGCTGAGGAGCTGACATGAGGTGAATCCTGTCGAGGAGGAGTCTTCAACACTGATACAGGAACAGGCACAGTCAATCCTGTAGCTTGTACTGCCTCAGACACCAAGGATGTATCCTGCACGCAGGAAGGTACAGGATTGATCTTGGCTGCTGGAGAGGAAAACGTGAGCGTCCTAGACCTCCAGTCGATCTGCGGATTTGCAACAACGAACCATGGCATGCCAAAAATGATGGGAGTCGACCGAGTCTTGATCAAGTTGAAGGAAATCGAACAGTTGAATGCGCCATGACTGCAAGAAGAGGTGTGGTAGCGTGGGTAACTGCGCCAGAAGCAATCAAACGACCATCGGCCACCTCTACAGGAACTGCACGCTTCAACTTCACCACCGGAATGCCATGCTGAGCTGCAAAAGTGTCATCCATGAAACATGCATTTGCACCAGTGTCTAACAGGGCAAACTCCTTGAGCTCTCGGTTATTGAGGCGAATGTGTACAGGAAACTTGAGTGATGAAATGGTATGAGCAACACCAATGGAGCCTGCACTTACGTCCAACTTCGCGGCTCCTAGACGGAGTGGACATTGAACTTCGGCTTCAACTTCGCACGTCTTGAACTTCTTGGCTTTAGCAGGACATTCCGCCACCTTGTGTCCTACTTCACCACAATACAAGCATAAGTTCTCACTACGACGGCGTTGCTTTTCCGCAGCTGAAAGTGGACCACGCTTGTATTTCTCAACCTCCATAGGGACTACTCCAGAAGGTGTCACAGGAACATGTGCTACAGCTGCAGGATTGACTTGCAGGAACTGCTGACGAGATTTTTCCTGACGACGTTTGAACAAACGGTTGTCACAGCGAACGGCCTGTTGGATGATCTCTGCTAAGGTTTGGGCATCCGGTAACGTAAGGAGAAGGTCCTTCACGTCATCCCTCAACCCAAAACGGAAATGTTCATCAATGCAGTCTCATCCCATGGAACGTTCGTGCAAAGTTGTTGAAATTCGGATGCATAAACAGAAACTGGTCGGGATCCTTGTGTGAGCTTGCGTAACTTCTGCATGCGAATGGTACTTATCAGGATCTCCAAAGCAGGCTTCAAAGGCAGCCACGAATCCTTCAAAATCTTCCATCAATGGATCGTCACGTTCCAGCAAAGGGGCAACCCAAGCCCGGGAGATCCACTTAGTAAGGATGCCAAAAGGCCAACCTTTTGTGCATCAGTCGAGTAGCGGCGTGGTTGCATGCGGATCAAGAGCCGGATCTGATTCAGGAAACCTTGGAAATCGGCACGGTTGCCACTGAACTTTTCTGGCATGCTGATCTTTGGCTCGAAGAAAAGTTCGATGAAGAAGGAACCACTGATGCTTGAGAGAGAGCCTGCGCAGCAGCCTTGGAGGATGCATCAGCAGCTGCATGTGCCGCATGGGTGGAGCCTTGCAGATCGGTGACCACTTGGCGCAAAGTGGCCAGCTCATGAAGCAACATTTGGTGCTCGCGTTGAATTGCTCAAAAACGGCCATGATCTATGAAAGAAAGAAGGAAGGAAACAAAGGAGAAGAACCAAGGGGAAAAAAAAATAATCGAAAATCGGGAGCTATGAAAGCAGTTACTATCAAACTATCAAGCCACGATCCAGAAACAGGAAGTGAGCAGGATTCCAAGAGTAGGAAGGCTTGACTCAGGAGCAGGATAGGAAACAAGACAGGAACTAGGAACTCAGGAACAAGACAAGACGCAGGACAGGATCCAGGAGTAGGACTGGATCTAGGAGCGAGATATGAATAGGACAGGATCCATGAGCGAGACAAGAGCACGAGGCAAAGGAGCAACACAAGACAAGAACAAGAATGATAGTAGAAAGACTGGTGTTGATAATAACTGATTGTACAACAATTAGGTCGGAGCTTTTATGCTCACAACTCCAAGCTAATCTAGTCATGAGTCTAATCTAGTCATGAGCTAAGAATAGTGGCCCTTATCCTCTAGGCATATCCTATAGCATATCCTATAGGCATATCCTGTAGGAATATCCTGCAAGCATATCCTGTAACCCGTATCCTGTATCCTGCATCCTGCATCCTGTATCCTGTATCCGGAAACCTGTATCCTGCATCCTGTATCCTGTATCGGGTTGTGACACAGGCTTTCTCCACTCTTGTGAATTTGCGGATTCCTGTACAGGGTTCTTCCAATCCTGTATCAGTGTTAAAGACTCCTCCTCAACAGGATTCACCTCATGTCAGTTCCTCAGCACATTCATAGGCTTTCTCCACTCCTGTAAGTTTGCGGATTCCTGTACAGGGTTCTTCCAATCCTGTATTAGTGTCGAAGGTTCCTCCTCGACAGGATTCACCTCTTGTCAATTCATCAGCACTACAGGTTCATCAGCTCCAGCATATTCAACACTTCTACAGGACATTCATTTGCAGTTGGCTACAGACGACTTGGCAAAGAATGTGTTTTAACATATTAGTCCTGACATCGCAAGTTCCTCTTCCTCCAGTTCCCGTACAAACTACAAGTTGTTTGCCATACAGGACGGACTCCTGTACCGGGAAGGTCTCCTGTACGTTCCTGTTGGTGTTTGCAGGACTCGTGTGGTACAGGATTGTCATGATACCCCGGCTACAGGACATTTTGGTGTGGCCAAAACAGTGAAGTTGATGACTCGCAACTATTGGTGGCCTGGGTTGCAAAGTTTTGTGGAAAGGTTTGTACGGAGCTGTGACACCTGTAACAGGTCGAAGATGCCTCGTCATGCACCCTCTGGTCTTCTTTGTCCTCTTCCTGTTCCTTCTGCTCCTTGGAGATTCATTTCTATGGATTTCCTCATAGATCTTCCTCCTTCTCGTGGATTTGATGCATTTTTTATGGTGATTGACCGTTTCACCAAACAGGCTCATTTCCTACCTTGCAATAAGACAGCTACAGGCCAACAATGGCGAAGTTAGTGATCCGTGAAGTGTTCCAATCATGGTCTTCCTAAGAATATTGTTTCTGATCGAGGCCCATAATTCATGTTCAAGTTTTGGCGAGAGCTTCTCCGAAGTCTACAAGTGAAAGCGGATCTTTCTTCAGGATATCATTCACAAACTGATGGGCAGTCAAAATGCACCATTCAGACCTTGGAGCAATATCTTTGCTGCTTCATCAACAGGACAACTAGTTGGACCTTCTTCCGATGGCGGAGTTTGCCTACAACAACTCCGTTCATGCATCTACAGGCCAGACACCTTTCTTCGCTCTTACAGGCTACCATCCACATTTTGACTTTGCTCCTCCTGCTTCTCCTCTTCCGCTCCTGCAGTACAGATCGTCTCCAGCATCTTCGTCAGGTACAAGATGATCTCCGGGTCCATCTTTAACAGGCACAGGAATGGTACAAGCATCATGCTAATGCTCATCGTCAGCTGGCACCTGCATACAAGATTGGTGATCTCGTGTGGCTTCTTTGTCGACATATTTGCACCAACAAGCCTTCTTCTAAGTTGGATTTTCAGCGATTGGACCCTTACAAGATTGCGGTGAGGTCAACTCTGTAGCTTTCTGACTCGAGTTACCATCCACGGTGAAACTTCATCTTGTGTTTCACACCTCTTTATTGGAGCCATATCATCCTTGTTCTCTTCCTGGTCGTGCTTCTTCTCCTCCCCCTTCTGTGGTCATTGACGATGAACTTGAGTACGAAGTTGCAACCATTCTTGATTCTCGTCTTCATCGCTGCCAACTTCAATACTTAGTGGATTGGAAAGGTTATTTGCCTACCGATCGCACTTGGGAACTTGCATCCAGCTTACTTCATGCTTCTTTCAAAGTTGCTGCCTTCCATCGACATTATCCTGCTAAACTAGGTCTTAAGACTTGTGGAACTCGTCCTTAAGGAGGAGGTGTTGTTATGACCCGATACAGGATACAAAATTCCGGATACAAGATACAGGATACGGATACAGGATATGCCTGCAGGATATTCCTATAGGATATACCTACAGAATATTCCTAAAGGATATGCCTACAGGATATTCCTACAGGATATACTATAGGATATGCCTAGAGGATAAGGGACATGTGGATTCGTTTTAGCCTCTGCATGCATATAGCCACTTTTAGATGCATTCAACCACTTTTAGCACTCATGCCTAGATTAGCTCTTGGAGTTGTGAGCATAAAAGCTCCAACCTAATTGTTATACAATCAGTTACTATCAACACTAGTTATTCTACGATTATTCTTATTCCTTGTTCTTATCTTATTCTTGTTTTGCTCCTTGCCTCCTGCTCTTGTCTTATTCTTGGTTCCCATCTTGCTCCTGGTTCCTAGCTCCTGTCCTGCTCCAGTTTCTATCCTGCTCCTTGTCATGCTATCTTGCTCCAGTTCCTATCCTACTCCTTGTTCTGCTATCCTGCTCCAGTTCCTATTCTGCTCCTTGTCCTGCTATCATGCTCCAGTTCCTATCCTACTCCTTGTTTTGCTATCATGCTCCAGTTCCTATCCTGCTCCTTGTTTTACTATCATGTTCCAGTTCCTATCCTGCTCCTAAGTTCTTAGTTCCTGTCTTGTTTCTTGTCCTGCTCTTGAGTCAAGCTCCCTTGTCCTACTTCTGATTCCTGAGTTCCTAGTTCCTGTCATGCTCCTGAAGTCCTAGTTCCTTATCCTCCTCATGAGTTCCTAGTTCCTGTCTTGCTCCTTGTCTTGCTCCTGAGTCAAGCTCCCTTGTCTTCAAAATCCTGCTCACTTCCTTGTTCCTGGATCGTGGCTTGACAGTAAGGATTAAGAGTTTGATATGTTTGTATTTACGTAAACGGCCGCATTATGTGCATTACATACTTGTATGTGTGCTTGTTTATATATTTGTGCTCGATGCTCGATCACATGTGTACAACCATGCGTCTCTGAGATCGCCTCTTGCCCAATTGACATTTGATGTGAGTACAGACATGCAGTCACACAATGTGTGGACACCTCTAAGCTGCACCTTGTGGAGGAAAGCATAGTAGCAACCCTTTGTCTATACTCACACAATGTGTGGACACCTCTAAGCTGGGTGCTGTCACAACCCGATACAGGATTCTGGATTCCGGATACAGGATACATACAGGATACGGGTTACAGGATATACCTACAGAATATGCATGTAGGATATTCCTACAGGATATACCTACAGGATATTCCTACAGGATATGCCACAGGATATGCTTAGAGGATAAGGGACATGTGGACTCATCTTAGCCTCTGCATGCATGTAACCACTTTTAGCACTCATGCCTAGATTAGCTCTTGGAGTTGTGAGCATAAAAGCTCCGACCTAATTGTTGTACAATTAGTTACTATCAACACCAATCTTACTACGATCATTCTTGTTTTGTCTTGTTCTTGTCTTGCTCCTTGTTTCTTGTTTCACTCTTGGATCCTGTCCTGCTCCTGTCTTGCTCCCGGATCCTATCCTGATCCTGTCTTGCTCCTGGATCCCGTCATGTTCCTGTCTTATTCCTAGTTCCTGTCCTGCTCTCGGTCCTGCTCCTGAGTCAAGCCTTCATGTTCTTGGAATCTTACTCTCTTCCTGGTTCCTAGATCGTGGCTTGACAGTTTGATAGTAACTGCCTTCATAGCTCTCCGTTTCCAGCTAATTTTTTTTTCCTTGATTCTTTTCCTTCATTTTCCTCCTTTCTCTTTCATAGATCATGGCTGATTTTGAGCACTTTCAACGCGAGCACCAAATGTTGCTTCATGAGCTGGCCACTTTGCGCCAAGTGGTCACCGATCTGCAAGGTTCCACCAATGCGGCACATGCAACTGCTGATGCATCCTCCAAGGTTGCTGCGCAGGCTCTCTCTCAGGCATCGGTGGTTCCCTCTTCATCGAACTTTTCTTCGGAGCTGAAGGTTAGCATGCCAAAAAAGTTTAGTGGCAATCGTGCCGATTTCCAAGGTTTCCTGAATCAGATCCGGCTCTTGATCCGCATGCAACCACGCCGCTACTCGACTGATGCACAAAAGGTTGGCCTTTTGGCATCCTTACTAAGTGGATCTCCACGGGCTTGGGTTGCCCCCTTGCTGGAACGTGACGACCCATTGATGGAAGACTTTGAAGGTTTCGTGGCTGCCTTTGAAGCTCTTTGGAGATCCTGATAAGTACCGTTCTGCATGCACGAAGTTACGAAGCTCATCAAGGATCCCGACCAGCTTCTCTATGCATCCGAATTTCAGCAACTTTGCACGAACATTCCATGGGACGAGACTGCATTGATCAACACTTCCGTTTTGGGTTGAGGGATGACGTGAAGGACCTTCTCTTACGTTACCGGATGCCCAAACATTAGCAGATCATGCAACAAGATGTTCGTTGCGATAACCGTTTGTTTGAGCGTTGTCAGGAAAGATCCCGTCAGCAGTTCTGCAAATCCACAGCTGTGGTACATGTTCCTGCACCACCTTCTGGAGTAGTTCCTATGGAGGTTGAGAAATCCAAACGTGGCTCTCTTTCCGCTGCTGAGAAGCAACATCGCCACAGTGAGAACCTATGCTTGTATTGTGGTGAAGCAGGACACAAGGTGGCAGAATGTCCTATCAAAGCCAGGAAGTTCAAGACACGTGAAGTTGAAGCTGAAGTTCAGTCGAAAAACTTCAATGTCCACTTCGTCTAGGAGCCGCGAAGTTGGACGTAGGTGCAGGCTCCATTGGTGCTGCTCATACCATTCCATCACTTAAGTTTCCTGTACACATTCATTTTAATAATCGAGAGCTCAAGGAGTTTGCCCTGTTAGACACTGTGCAAATGCATGTTTCATGGATGACACTTTTGCAACTCAACATGGCATTTCGGTGGTGAAGTTGAAGCGTACAGTTCCTGTGGAGATGGCCGATGGGCGTCTGATTGTTTCTGGCGCAGTTATCCATGCTACCGAACCTCTCTCTTGCAGTCATGGCACATTCAATTGTTCAATTTCCTTCAACTTGATCAAGACTCAGTCAACTCCCCATCATTTTGGGCATGCCATGGTTCGTTGTTGCAAATCCGCAGATCGACTGGAGGTCTAGGACGCTCACGTTTTCCTCTCCGAGCAGGATCAATCCTGTACCTTCCTGCGTGCAGGATACATCCTTAGTATCTGAGGCAGTACAAGCTACAGGATTGACCGTGCCTGTTCCTGTACCAGTGTTGAAGACTCCTCCTCGACAGGATTCACCTCATGTCAGTTCCTCAGCACATCCGCAGGCTCTCTCCACTCCTGTAAGTTTGCGGTTCCTGTACAGGGTTCTTCCAATCCTGTATCAGTGTCGAAGGTTCCTCAACAGGATCCACCTCCTGTTGTTGTCAGCACACTCGCAGGTTTTCCCACTCCTGCGCAACCACGGACTTCTGTACAGGATTCTTCCAATCCTATACATCGTCAATATCCACACAGGTTTTTCCCAATCCCGCCTCTTTCTGTCACTCTGGTTTTCTTCCACCCCCAAGATCCTTCCTCTTTTTCATCACAGCTCCCTCCTTCTCCTCTCCGAGTTCTTACCACTACCATGCATGAACTTGCCACTGATCCTGTTCCTTTCCACCTTTTTGCCTTTCAAGTAACTCCTACGTCCTCTTCTACCTTTCTTGTGTCTGACTCTCCTGTTTTTCAATCTCCTTCTTTTGCTCATTCTCTCTCCTTCTTCCCTACCATCCAAGTATCACTCCTTTCAAGACGTTTTTGATAAGCACAAGGCTGCAGTTCTTCCTATTCACAGGTCCTACGACTATCCTATTGATCTTGCGGAAGGAAAAATTCCACCGTTCGGACCGATTTATGCACTGTCACCCACAAGTTGGAGGTTCTTCGTCAGTACATCGAGGACAACTTAGCATCCGGCTTCGTTCGTCACTCAAAGTCCCCTGCAGAAGCACCTATCTTCTTTGTCAAGAAGAAGGATGGGAGTGTTGTGGACTACAGGGGTTTGAATTAAGTCACCATTCGGAATCAGTACCCGTTGCCATTGATCCCGGAACTTCTCGATCGGCTACAAGGAGTAAAGGTGTTCATGAAGATCGACTTACGAGGGGCCTAAACCTTGTACAGATTCGTCCAGGCGATGAGTGGAAGACTGCCTTTCGTATAAGGTATGGACACTTCAAGTACACGGTGATGCCCTTCGGCCTTACCAATGCCACAGCCGTGTTCCAACACATGGTGAACGACATCTTTCGTGACTTCTTGGACCAGTTTGTGGTGATCTACCTCGACGACATTTTGATTTTCTCCAAGGACCAGGCGGCACATGACAACATGTATGATTAGTTCTACAGCGGCTTCGCGAGCATGGCCTGTATGCGAAGTTGGAGAAGTGTTTTTTTTGATAGGGATTCTGTGGAGTTCTTGGGCTACATCGTCTCTCCTGCTGGCGTTTCCATGGACATGCACAAGGTGAAGACCATCGTGGAGTGGGAGAGGCCCAAGTCTGTACGAGATGTACAATGTTTCCTTGGCTTTGCAAACTTCTACAGGCGGTTCATATAGGACTTCTCCAAGCGTGTACTTCCACTCACGGAACTCACCAAGCACAGGGTTTTCTCTTGGTCCGACAAGGCGGAACATGCATTCACAACACTCAAAGATGCTTTCACGACAGCTCCGATTTTAGCACATCCTGATCCTTCTCGTCATTTCTTCGTTGAAGCAGATGCCTCAGATTTTGCAATAGGATCCGTCCTATCACAAGTTGGAGAAAACAAGTTGCTTCATCCTGTAGCTTTTCACTCTCATAAGTTCCTTTCGGCGGAGTTACGAGATTCACGACAAGGAACTCAAGGCCATTGTGGATTCTTCGAGGAGTGGTGGCATTTTCTGGAAGGTGCTGCGCATCCTGTACAAGTTCTTACGGATCACAAGAACCTGAAGTATTTTCAAATGGCTCGAGTTCTCGTCGTGACAGGCTAGGTGGGCGGGTTCCTATCACGTTTTGATTTCGTCATCGTCTACAAGCTTGGTTTTCGGAATGGCAAGGCGGACGCATTGTCTAGGCACTCTTACCTTGCACCAACCCCGGACAATCCTGCATATGATTATCAAAGACAAGTGTTGTTGGGTCCTGATCGATTCCGGCTTGCGGCACTACAGGTTCATTAGGCTCCAGCAAATTCAACACTCCTACAGGACATCCATTCGCAGTTGGCTATAGATGACCTGGTAAAGAATGTGTTCTCACACATTCATCTTGACATTGCAAGTTCCTCTTCCTCCAGTTCTTGTTCAGACTACAAGTTGTTCACCATACAGGATGGACTCCTGTACCGGGAAGGTCTCATGTACATTCCTGTTGGTATTTTAGGACTCATGTGGTACATGATTGTCATGATACCCTAGCTACATGACATTTTTGTGGCCAAGATAGTGGAGTTGGTGACTCGCAACTATTGGTGGCCTGGGTTGCAAGGTTTTGTGGAAAGGTTTGTACGGAGCTGTAACACTTGTAACAGGTCGAAGATGCCTCATCATGCACCCTCTGGTCTTCTTCGTCCTCTTCCTATTCCTTCTGCTCTTTGGAGATCCATTTCTATGGATTTCCTCACAGATCTTCCTCCTTCTCGTGGATTTGATGCAGTTCTTGTGGTGGTTGACCGCTTCACCAAGCAGGCTCATTTCTACCCTGTAACAAGACAGCTACAGGTCAGACAACTGCTAAGTTGGTGATCCGTGAAGTGTTCCAACATCATGGTCTTCCTGAGAGCATTATTTTTGATCGAGGTCCACAATTCATGTCCAAGTTTTGGCGAGAGCTTCTTCGGAGTTTACAGGTTAAAGCGGATCTTTCTTCAGGATATCATCCGCAAATTGATGGGCATTCAGAACGCACAATTCAGACCTTGGAACAGTACCTTCGTTGCTTCATCAGTTACCAACAAGACAACTGGTTGGACCTTCTTCCAATGCGGAGTTTGCCTACAACAACTCCGTTCACGCATCTACAGGACAGACACCTTTCTTTGCTCTTACAGGCCACCATCCACGTTTTGACTTTGCTCCTCCGCTTCTCCTTCTTCCGCTCCTGCAGTACAGGATCGTCTCCAGCATCTTCATCAGGTACAAGATGATCTTCGGTTCATCTTCAGCAGGCACAGGAACGATACAAGCATCATGCTGATGCTCACCGTTAGCCGGCACCTGCATACAAGGTTGGTGACCTCATTTGGCTTCTTCGTCGACATATTCGCACCAACATGCCTTCTTCTAAGTTGGATTTTCAATGATTGGGCTCTTACAAGATTATGGCAGAGGTCAATCCTGTAACTTTCCGACTCGAGTTACCATCTACAGTGAAACTTCATCTGTGTTTCACACCTCCTTGTTGGAGCCATATCATCCTTCTTCTCTTCCTAGTCGTGCTTCTTCTCCTCCCCCTCCTGTGGTCATTGCCGGTGAACCTGAGTACGAAGTTGCAGCCATCTTTGATTCTCGTCTCCATCACCGCCAACTTGGAACCTGCATCCAACTTACTCCATGCTTCTTCCAAAGTTGCTGCTTTTCATCGGCATTATCCTGCTAAACTAGGTCCCAAAACTCGTGGAACTCGTCCTTAGGGAGGAGGTGTTGTCACAACCCGATACAGGATGCAGGATTTTAGATACAGGATACAGGTTACAAGATATACCTATAGGATATGCCTGCAGGATATTCCTACAGGATATACCTACAGGATATTCCTACAGGATATGCCACAGGATATGCCTAGAGGATAAGGGACATGTGGACTCATCTTAGCCTTTGCATGTATGCAGCCACTTTTACATGCATGCAACCACTTTTAGCACTCATGCCTAGATTAGCTCTTGGAATTGTGAGCATAAAAGCTCTGACCTAATTATTGTACAATCAATTACTATCAACACCAGTCTTACTACGATCATTTTGTTTTGTCTTGTTCTTGTATTGCTCCTTGTTTCTTGTCTCACTCTTGGATCCTGTCCTGCTCCTGTCTTGCTCCCGGATCCCGTCCTGTTCCTGTCTTGTTCCTGGATCTTGTCCTGCGCCTTCCTGTCTTGCTCCCGGATTTTATCCTAATCCTGTCTTGCTCCTGGATCTCGTCCTGTTCTGTCTTATTCCTAGTTCATGTCCTGCTCTCGGTCCTGCTCCTGAGTCAAGCCTTCTTGTTCTTGGAATCCTACTCTCTTCTTGGTTCCTGAATCGTGGCTTGACAGGTGCGAGTCATGATGAGTAGAAACACCTCTAAGCTGCACCTTGTGGAGGAAAGCATAGTAGCAACCCTTGAGTCCATAGATGAGAGCATCCACTTTCTCAAATGAGTGGAGAGTGTCATAGTTTTAACTTGGTGAGTTGCCCACCTGAGTAAAGATTGTGGAATATGTGGGAAAGACTCAAATGTAAACTGGGTCATCATGATTAGGGCCCTCTCATAAACACCAATTGGCCCTTTGCCTAGTTAACTTAAGGGGAGAGGAAAAGGTTGTGACATCTAGGCTCGCTCTAAAATTCCTCATTATCACCCATATGGTCTCTTCTAGCCACTTCTAGCTCCAATAACCCATTGGTTTTCCATCTCAATGGACTTTGTGACTAATTCGCCCCATAGCTCGCTTGCTATCATGTACGAAGATTATCTCTAACAAAGAGACAATTAACTTGGATATGAAGGATGTTTTTTAGTTACATTGACTCCCTAACAACATTGTCAACAATTGTTTATCACCAAGTTTTAGCAACGACTTCCAATATCAAGAGGTTGTTATCTTTGAGTTATCATTCAGAATACAATGATTACACTACCCTTAGTTGAGATCTCCTACAACAACTCCAAGCATGCATCAACTGGTATGTCACCCTTCTATGCCTTGACATGTCAACATCCACGGAGTTTTAATACGTCCAAAGTTTAGTAAATCCATCTACCAAAGATCGACTTGACCATCTCCAGTCTATCTAGGTTATTGCTTCATCAACATCTTTTGAAGGCATAGGAACATTAGAAGACATATGTTGATCGGTATTGTAAGGATAGTCCAGTTTATTAGGCTGGTGAGCAAGTATGACTTCTTCGATGCAACATCAAGACTATACAACCTTGTGAGAAGTTTGATTATCAACACCTTAGTCCGTTTTCAATGGCATCCCATATCAATGATGTGGTCTATCGGTTGGAGCTTCCTTCCTCGATGCACATCCATCCGGTATTCCACGTTTTTCTTCTTGAGCTGTACTATTCGAACACGCTCCTTGGTTAAACTTCATCACCTTCAACTTTAGTTACAATTAACAATGATTTGCGTACGAAGTCAATGAAATCTTGGACTCCAAGTTCCTTCGCTACCAACTCTATTACTTCGTCAATTAGGTTGGCTACCCTTCAAGTGAATGTTCTTGAGAACCCACAACGAATCTTCAACATGCTCGTGATGTTATTAACAAGTTTCATCGCAAGTATCCAGACAAGCTCAACTTGAAGGATGTTGATAATCTGACTATGTCACATGGATATGGATAAGGATATAAGGATAAGGATCATTAAAATTAGCCAACTTTAAGGGTCACTAAAATTAGCCAAATCCAAAATAAGGATACGTATATGGATAAGGGTCACTAAAGCTAGCCAAGTCTAGATTTGGCTTCTGGACATAATCAGGGTTAAGCATTCTGATTCAATATCAATATAGGAGCTAAGCCTCTTGTCTTGTTTCGATCTTTGTAATCTTGTTTTCTCATCTTGGTTCCTAACACTGGGAAAGAACTAGAATGAGGTGCATATATGTGTTAACATGTGCGTGTACGTGTGCTATTGTGTAAGTAAGAAGATTATTAAAGATATATGATACATAAATACATATAAAACAAGATACATAGTACATAATCTATGTTTGAGGTATTATGTTAATCTTGGTGGGGATGAACTTCAATGTCTATGTGACAAGGTGGCTCACTTGTGAGGAGAGAACCAAGCATTACACCTTTAGGTGGTGATGCTTGAGCAAGAAGTGAAGAAACATGCTGCAAAATTCCAAAAGTAAAAGGAAGATAATCCAGAATATCAAGAGGAAGAGCAAGTGAGACCAATGACATGTTGCAATGAGTATATTGCATGGAACAGAGAGAGGAGCATGTTAAGGTAAAAATGCATACATAGAACCTTCTTTCCAAGGGAAGGAATAAAGAGTAAAAAGGTTGGCATAGTAAGAATGTTTTTTTATAGGAAATCCTTCATTGGAGGAAGAACTGTGACGATGACATAGGAAGAACATTTAAAATAATTGAGTTGAGGTGGCATTGGAGGATATGGAAAGAAGTGAAGCATTAGGGAATAGGTTTCCATGCTTGTCTCTTATATGCATTTGTTGTTAATGCAAATGCATTTATATACTTATTTGTGTATTAAGTATTTTATCTCATATATAACCAATACACAAAAGTGAGTGGATAGGCTTTAACACATCAATTGTCTAAACCATCCTTACTCTTAGCCTCGAAGACGTTTCATTGAGAAATTATATATATTAATAAAAGTTAAACTAAGATTTCTCTATCATCCATTATTCATAACAATGAAAGGATGAATTTGTCATCGTGTTACTTAGAGTGAGATCATCAAGATGGTGAAAGTTTAAGTTTATTGCATTTTGCTTTTTACTTTTAATTTAATTATTTTTTTTCTTGAACAGGAGGATTAAATCCTTGCAATCAATGTTGTCATTGGACTTGGGAGAAAACAAGTGAACATCATGTTGAGAAGACAATGAAATACCTTCTAAAACTTGGCTACTATTAATTTTGGGAAGAAGTCCGCAAAAGATACAAGAGTTCATAGTTCATCTTTGTTACTACAATCGTATGACAACTAACATGTTGACATTTTAAAGGACACTATGATCAATGTAATACACTTGTTGGTTTTGAGGGTCATGAAGAAGACAAATGACACCACTTTCAAACACATGAAAAACCAAATTGACAACAAGATATTGTAAGGATGAAAAAAGTAAAAAAGAGTTACAACCCATTTTTGTAAGGTCAAAGGTATCCTTATGATTCATTTAGAAGGTATGGGAATTGGAAAGCAAACAGGCATTAAATGTTTACTCAATTCATGGTCAACACTACTTGCTTTGAACATGTGATCCACAATGGACTTTCCTTTGTTAAATATATTCACATATCTTTGACACAATAGTAATGTCTTTTCCTTGTTCTTCTCAATCCATCCTTGTGTTCTAGTGTAGTCATATAGAATATGAACAATATCCTTCGTTAGTTCCAAAACCTTCAAAACTCCATATAAAGTAAACCATTCATGAGAACATGGCATTTCTTGGACGACATTAAGCATTTTAACACCACACAACTCTTTGTCAAAATTTTAACTCGAAAGGCTAACACGTGGCTGCCAAGTAGCCATTCGGGATCAACACTTTGTGTAAGTAATGTTAAGTCTTTCAAGATGATTACACATTTTAAGGGACTTAGGTTCTTATGCTTATTAGGCATCTAAGTTAGACTCTAACCTTAGAGGATAATTCAGGTAGATTTTAAAATCCTACCCCAAGAAACTTAGACATGCTCTTGCCCTAGCTCCACTAAGGAGACATGCTTTGTGCTACCCCCACGACAGAGTTAAAGCATCATGATTTACACCTTGAAGAATCACTTTCATCCAAAAGTATAACCCCTTTAGGGCGACAAGGGGTACCCTGACACATGACTAATCCTTAAGGGTTTGAGTGGCCAAGTAATACCTTAGACTTAGGGCTAGTACTTAATGAAGATATGCCATATGTAAACACGAGTGTTTTACTAAGCAAACTCCCTAAGGCTAGGTTTGGATAACTCTAAGTACACGACGTTACAAGTGCTTCACAAAAGGGCTCAACCCTTGAATCCCAAGGAGAACACCCCTTAGCCAAGTGTGCCAATAGCGCACCTAGTTACAAGACTTAACCTCCCTTGAGCCGATGCCCAAGACTTAGCACCTTAATGTGAGCACACGCACACTTGCTTTTAGAGTTTTTGACCCCTTGACATTAAGCCCATGAGACAACTCCAAAGAACATGCCTTAGGCGTTGTACCGTGTGCCATATAGTCTAGTGTCATATCTTTATGTAACACTATTTCCAAGATGTGGGCTATCTCGCCATAGTCCCTTAAATTCAAGAGTTACATATGGTGTCACGAATGTGGCTTACAAATGCTAACTCTAGAACTCCCTTCTTTGTGAACCTTTAGGAAAATGGTAAAGAGAACATGTCAACAAGATCCTATGCCCATAGTTGGACAAGAACACGAATATGCCATGCTTAGCTGCAAGTGCTGCTCTTAACTTGACATGGAGGAAAAGGCTGGAGACATGCCTCAACCTCTGACCCTTAGAACGTGTATTTCGATAAGACCTCTCAGGTGTGAATTTATCAACGTTAAGGATAAGCTACTTTAAAAGTAGGACGTACCCTTATTGAGCTTAATTATGAACCTAAGAACTCTCATTACATATCTTACTTAATATATGTGATAGAGCCCCCCTCCCCTTTGTTTTCTTGTTTTGTAAAGTGGGCTAGCACGGAATCTCATTAAGATTCCCATAGAAATATACTTAGCGAGTTTAACCCATTGACCACTAAACTCTAACCCAAGGGGTTTAAGGGCAACCCTAGGGTGTTTCTACCCATATCTGACAAGTCGAACATACCAAAACTAGTTAATAACCCAATCGAGACATAGAAAACAAGGGCAAGAATTTTCTAGATGAAAGTGCTAACTTCATCTAGAGTTTTATGTAAATACCTAATAACACCCATTAAATACCCAAGTGCACTATGCAAGCTTATTTAACACTTAAAGATTGTCAACATAATTCAATAAGTAAGAAAAGTTAACATTTAAAGTAAAGAGTAGTCATATTTTTGATGCTATGGTCATAAAAGATTTTTTATTATTTTAAAATGAATTTTAATTAATAACAAAAACATGTGGAGATAACGTTTCGGATCATGATGAACATGAATCTTTTAACAAGATCATGACCTTGAAGATGAAGGATCAAGATTGGCTATTACCTTCACAATGATGGGAATTAGTAATCAAAAGATGCATTTGCACCAATGCAAATGACCAACAATATTTATGTATATTTGTGTTTATATTTTCATGTAGTAATGAGAAGGAAGGAAGGTCTCTTAAAAATAAAAGTTGTTAAAACTATTAGTTAAGGAGAACAAAATCCTTGTTAACAAAGTGACATAGTGCAAGTTGATATTTATGAAGGGGAAATATTCTCAATAGGAAATTATGTTGCCATAAAACTGGATTTAAAATAAGAGAAATGAATAGCTCAATTGAAGTATATATTACAGCTCAAAATATATTAAATACAATGGGTTTTTTTCTTAGTTGAGTACTTTCAAGCTTCTTTGCTTAATGGAGGCAAAAAGTATATGAAGCAAGTCTCAAGGTTATAATCTCAAGAATGCATTTTTATGATTATGACAAAATTCTTCTTATTAGCAATACTAACAATTTCTAAACATATTATTAAGAGTGAAAAAGATTCGTTTACCTCTTGTTTAACCTTTGGTTAGAGATGTGATTAAAATTTAAGTCACTAAAAATGCAAGTGATGAAGTTTGGTATGCCAAAGTGTTAAATGTTTTTATTAAATATAACTGATGTGGTTAAAGAGAAGCTCTATAATAAGGAAAATAAATAACATTGTACTTAATTTAATTAGAAGATTGAAATGTGAGCATAATAAAGAATATTACAATTCTTAATCAAATAACATTATTTTTTATTTCTTTATCTTTTCAAAGATTTCAACATATTTTTAATTATGAAAATAAAAAATACATTAAAACAAAATACTTAATATAGATGGAAGCAATACATAAATTAATTGCACATTGATAATGATGATAATCAAAATGGTGAATGTATTTACAAATCCATATAATAATTTTTTTTAAAGAATTACGATTTGATAAAGTTATAAAATCATATAAGTAAATAATAACATTTAAAAAAGTTCCATTGTCATTATAATTTCAAACAAAAATTGAAGTTAAAAACTTTTTGATCTTTAAGATTTTTATTACATTCTTTTAAACAAAGAATTGATTGTTCATTTGAACCTTTATATTTATTTCATATATAATTATTTATCCACACGCTATGTAATTTATAAATGCTTTAAGGAAATCACTATAAATATAAAGCCATAATAATGTTAAAAATTATTTACAAATCAAAGATTTAAAGATCGTTTATAAATGAAAGATTTACTTAAATCAATAAAAGTTTATTGACTAAATTACTTACCATTAATAATAATAGACACAAGTAATTCCTTAATTATGATTTAATGATTTGGAGATAACAAATGAACAATTTGATATAGAGTAGTGTACTAATAATTAAAATAAAACATTATAAAATAAATAAATAAATAAATAAATAAAATAAGATATACAAGTGTGAAAAGGAAAGACACAAGTTTATAATTAAAGAAAAAAATATATAAAATTAAATAAATAAATAAATAATAAAAATATATAATTTCTATGTGAAATGAAAATCCCTCACATTTTTTATTGTTTCGTATAAAATTTGGAAGTTGACAATGCCACTTTTTAAAAAGGCATCCTTATAAAAAATCAAATAAATTATAAGTTTATATGCATAATATATATTAGTGAAATGTTAATTTTAAATATAAATTTATAAAAAAAATAAAATTAGTATGAAAAAACTACGTATATAAATATCTAATATACCATAATTAAATATGTCAATTTATGAAACACTCTAACAAAACAAATATTTATGACATAAAAATTATAATTCTAATATGAAATGGTAATTCCTTACATTTTTCATTCTTTTTGTACAAAATTTTGATGTTGAGATGTCACCTTTTAAAAAATACATTTCTTTAAAATTATAAGTTTAAATGCATATTGTATATTAGTGAAATGTTAAATTTGAATATAATTTATCCAAAATCAAATTATATGCAAATTAATAAATATCTATTAAATGTGTCAATTTATGCGACACTCTTTATTACCACATTATTTGTGATGAATAAAACACTTTAAACCCTAGAGTTTAACAAAATCCAAGACGTCTGATGACCCAGGTCCCACCTTGTAGAAATTCCTTATAAACTCCCCACTGGTACATGTTCTATATAAAGCAGGCGTTGTCTCGTTCACAACCTCTGGCAATGGCCCGATCTCGTCGCTGTCTATTGGTCCAAAAAATACGGGGATTGACATACGGGACTTCTCAGAGTTCACTCGTACACGATGCAATGCACTCTTGTACTTCCCATTGCTAAGTATCTGCATATACACGTATACCATATATGTACATGTATGTATGTATACACACGTACCTGCAATGTATCTGCAACGTTAACAACAAAAGCATTTGGAATTGGTTTTACTGAATACCACTTGCCGTCTTTTGAAACTTCTAACCCTCCCACACCATCCTGTAAAAGTATAGTCATTGCACGAACATCCGTGTGTGCGGATTGACCTTTGACAAGCTCAGGAGAATGACATGGAGGGAAATAATTCATCCTCATTATCTGTGTCTGTGTGCACAGCGTTTTAAGATGTGTTTTAGACTTTAAACCAAGCCCTTCAGATATCATCTCTAATATATCTTCCGCAAGCTTTCTAACACGTTCGTTATAGTCTTTCATAATCTTCCTGCCAATATAAATGTTTATATATATACATAATATATAGATATATAGTTCAATACCCAAATGTTGGTGGTTTTTCAGGCCAAACATCGAGCTTGTTTGCTAAACAGTAGTCCATTCTCACATCCTTCCAATCGATTCGTTTCGGTTTGATGTATCTTCCGTATTTATACGCTCCATATGGATCACTTGAGGTGTTCATACCTAAGGAATTAATAGTTTCTTTCTCCTCCAGAGGTAGATCAAAAAAGTCCCTTCCCACTTCCATAGCATTGCCAATGGTCTCAGTTGGAACATCATGGTCTATAACCTGTAACACACACACACACACTTTCAATATGTCTATACTATATGTATATGTCTATAATACATATATACACATATACACATACATAATATACATGTCTGTATGTATGTTATAGAACACATATATATAGAGAGAGAGATAAGTATTTATGAACTGCATATTTGTAAAGTATAATATAACAAATAATGAGTATATGTATATATAACAACGCGACTGTGTACACCAATAGAGACAAGTTCATATAAGAATATTACCTTATAAACAATGGAACGTTATTTCAGGGAGAAATTTAGAAATGAATGCTCTAGTTAGAGAAAGAGTAAGAAATTATCGAATATACCTCTAATATCTGTAGTATTTCATATATTCTATATACCCCTGAAACTTCAATTTAAAATTTTATGCACTCCAAATATATATTGAAGATCAGTTAAAATTTATAATTCATGATAATAACTTCAATATAGTTATCTAAAACTTATTTATTTATTATTGTTAAAAACAAAATATATGTATTATGTAAATGTAAATTTAAAACTTCCAGGGTATAATATGATAAACTTCAAGGAATATTATTGTAATAATATGCACCTGAAAGAAGCCCCATTGGTGACAAGCGTCAGTGAGAGCCTTTACAATGTCCTCGTGACTGCCATATAAGCTGATTACTGGAAATCTCCATCTTCTGATTGTCCAAATCTTTCTTGTTCATTGAAAATATATCTATCTGGAATTTGTCCACTCTCTGCAGCAAGCTTTGCAGCATATACTTCAATTTCACCCATTCTAATAAAGATCAAAGTCAGAACGGGGCATTTAAATAATTCATTTGAAATATTGGACAAAAATGCTACAGCATAGTTCAAAGAAAAACAAACAAGACTATTAGTAAATAATTGATAAATTTTATAATTACATCAAAGACTGGATAATAATCATTTTTATAAGTGTCATCCTTATCTCTCTCCTATTTAATAATAACAAAAAAAGTACAGAATCAAAGTACCAAGCGAAGTACCTCCCCACTATACTGAGATCTTGGAAGTGCCTCCCTACCATACTCACATCCAGGAAAAACTCTTATGTAATATATAAATATATACTGACATCTTGGAAGTGCCTCCCTACCATACTCACATCCAGGAAAAACTCTTATGTAATATATAAATATATGTGTGTGTAGAAAAGAGAGAGAGAGCCTGTTAATGTGATCGACACTTCTGACACACGCTCTACGATTATATTAATGTATGAATTATACTGTTATTTTCTCAATAATACAATTTACATACATAGACTGACATGATATATCAATAAATACACATGTATTTGAAAACCATGTAGTCATATATCCATCATATAATACTTTATATATTAAATTATTTTAAAGTTTTAAAACCTGTGTAGACAATGAGGATGATCCATGTCCTTCTCCTCAGCTTGTGAAAGGTCAATCATATTTATGTGTGTGTGTGTGTATATATATATATATAATATGTCAATAAATACACATGAACATTAAAACAATGTAGTCGTATATCCATCATATATAATACGTAACTTAAATATAATTTAAAATTTATTCTTATATAATAAATTATTATTATTATTATATAGTGCAAGTATGATATTACATGCTACAGGATTTTTAATCCTTTTGTTCATACGTAAACATATGTAATAAAAAAATTCTTAGTTTAATTTATGTCATAATATTAATCCTTTATTAGTGAGAAATAAGAATTTCTCAACGTTTTTAGATATCTTTTTTAAATACTTATTTTAGTTTTAATACATAGGCCGTTAATGACCAACTCCCTGTTGCTAAGCTCTTTCTCGCTTTGCCTGTTCTCTTCCATAAACCAAAGACTTTCTTATGTAATGGACTAATCAATACTAATCATGTCCAAAGTGTTTGATTTGAAGCCGCTTCAAATGCCCAGCCGGGGCAAAACACACGGTATATTCTTTATTCGCTTGAATCCTTGCGCCACGTGTCAAGGTCAATTATCCCACAAGCAAGAGCTCTGGAGCGGGCCTGGAGGACTATATAGTGGCGGATTTGAGGCTTTGTAACATACTTACCTGGGCGGGGCTAATCCGTGATCAGAAAGGCGGATGGCCTAGGTGAGGTCCTCCCATTGCACTACGGCTGGGCCCGCCTACCAACTTCCCAAGTGGAGGTGTGGACGTCATAATTTGTGGAAGTTGAGGGCTCGCGTTCGCGCGGCCCTCTCCAAATTATAAAAACCTTAATTTGAATAACCCCAAACAACGAATATCCCTACCGAGAAGGCAGAAGATTCCCATCGTATGATAGCAGCGAGAACGACATGACTGCCAAATGCAGAGAACGAATTGGTTCAAAGAGGCACTGGAGAGATGCCAGCGGAATCCAAGAGTGGACACAAATGCGTACGCATCGCTGCTGGAGCACTGCGGGAACACAAACTCAATTGCAGAAGGCCGTCTTGTCCACGCACAGATTTCTGCAAACGGATATGACACAGATGCATTCCTTGGCAACATGCTCATGCAGATGTACTCCAAATGCGAATGCCTCCAAGTGGTACAAACCCATCTTCGATCGGATCACTATCCGAATGTCTACTCTTGGAACATCTTGCTCAGAGCGTATGGCCGAGCTGGGGATCTCCATCAAGCATGGTGTGTGTTTCAGAAAATGCCCATTGGAGACGCATTTTCATGGACTTCAATGCTTGCAGTGTATGCCCAGAAGGGGCATTTGCATGAAGCGAAGGCAATCTACGAGAGAATGCCGCAGAGAACAATCTCTTGCACGAATTCCCTGATCTCTGGCCTCACACTGGTCGGGGAGCCCTCATTTGCGAAACGGATGTTCGATGACATGCCCACAGGGACGTCGTCTCGTGGAACACACTTGTTACGGCATATGCCCAGAATGGGCATTTTTCAGACTCGAGAGATGTGTTCGATAAGATGTCATACCATGATCTCATATCATGGAATGCGGTCATACAGGCTTGTACACTGAACTGCTGGACGCTTGATGCAAAGGAGCTCTTTGATCATATGCCCGAGCGCAACTACATATCGTGGAACACACTCATCTCTTCTTACTTGATTTTATATGCACGACGCAAAAGATGTCTTCGACAAAATGCCTATACACAACACAGCATCGTGGAACACACTCATGCAGGTGTATGCCCAGAACGGGCATTTGCAAGTCGCCAGGGAGATTTTTGATGAAATGCCACAGCAGGACCATGTCTCATGGAACATCATGATCATTTCATATACACAAAACAGACGTTTAGAGACAGCCAGGGAGTTCTTTGATAGGATGCCTTACCACAATGATTTCTCATGGAACACATTGTTGCAGGGATACGTAGAAATGAGGGAAATATACAATACGAAAGTGCTTGTTTGACAGAATGCCTGAGCCGGACACTGTCTCGTGGACCACCGTGGTCGGGGCATACTCCCAAGCAGGGGATATGGAGTCCGCTAAGCATATGTTCGATTCAACTCCGAGACGTTCGGTGGTTTCATGGAACTGCCTCTTACAGGGATATGCCCAGAATGGGCATATCCAAGAGATGAACCGCGTCTTTGAGAGGATCCCATATGCAGACAGGCTTTCTTGGTCAATCATACTGACAGCGTATGCCCATGAAGGCGATGTAGGTAAAGCAAACTGTATATATGACCTCATGCCACAGCGAGATGCAGTTTGTTGCAATACAATGATAACCATGTTCATGCAGCTCGTCGAGTACAGGATTGTCACAGTATGTTTGCGAGGATGCCTTATCACAGCTCGGTTTCGTACAACACCTTGCTTAGTGCATATGCCTGTAATGGACATATTTCAGTCGCACGGGAGATGTTCGACTGGATGGACACAAGCGGGATACCACGTCATGGAATGTGATGGTTTCAGCATATGCCAGAACGGGCAACCCCACGAAGCCATGGAGTTCTTCAGGTTAATGGACCTCGATGGAGAGAGACCTGAAGAAATAACATATGCTAGTGTTTTACATGCGTGCTCCAGTGTAAATGCATTCTCTGAGGGAAGGTGTTCCACTCGTTAGCAGCAGATGCGGGGTATGATACTGCAACTGTTGTGGCAACTGCGGTGATTACTCTGTATGTAAAATGTGGAAAGTACGAGCTCGGCAGGAGGTGTTTGATAAGATGCCGGCTCGTGATGTGGCAGCTTGGAACTCTATTATATGTGGAGCCGGTTACGAAGCATCGAACTCTTTTGTAACATGGTTATTGAAGGTTTGAGGTCGGATCAGATAAGTTTTCTAAGTGTTCTTTCCGCTTTGAGCCACACAGGAATGCTGAAAGAGGCCCGGACTTGCTTCCTTTCAATGCAGCAGGTGTGTGCGTGCGTGTGTGTGTGTGAGAGAGAGAGATTAAGCTGTATTTACAGGATTACGGGATAGACCCGAGTGTGGACCATTTCGGCTGCATATTGGATGTGTTGGGACGTGCCGGGAGGGTGAAAGACGCAGAAGAGCTTCTGGGAATATGCCTTATCAACCAGACGTATATTCGTGGATGACGTTACTTAGTGCTTGTCGGTGTCATGGAGACAAGCAGACAGCTAAGCATGCGGCCAAAGGCATTTCGGAGCATCCGGCGAGTTATGTGCTACTCTCCAACACTTAAACACAGATTAACATTAAACTGACCATTAACGCTGTTGTATGTATGCATGTGTGTGCGTGGAATATCGTATTAGGTATCAACGGCAATGATTCGGTGTAAGGGTTGTTGCAAAAGAAGTTGACGGATAGACAAGGACGCTCCAACATTTTCTATTATATAAACTCTACCAGGCCCACACCGACATGCCGTCGGAATAACTCCGGCCGGAAAACCGACGAATGGAGTTACGACACGTCAGTTCATCACGTCGCCGTAATGGCCGGCCGGCTGTCATCATCAACGGTTACCTAGCGCCTGTCACGTTCTTCCCTTTTTTTCTTTTCTTTTCTTTTTACCCATTTTTTTTCATTTCCGATTCGATACCTCGAGAATACACCGCCAGAATGTTCCACTGCCGTCTTGTATAGGGTTTGTAGAATCAAATCGGGAAGATCTGTGCAGCTTAGCCGCACCAGGTACATGAATCCTATCCCGCTACTGCATTTGCCTGCATTCTGGCTAATCCATTCTTGTGTTTTCAGGGTTTTCGATCGAATCAGGGAGATCTGCGGCGACAGGTAAGGCGAAATCTTTGAATCTGCATTTCCACCTCCATTTTCTCGCTCGATTCAATTTCTCGAGCTGATCCGTTCTTGTTCTTTGTTTCCAGGTTTTGAACAAATCAGCGGGCACAGGTAAGGCCTGGATTTCGCGCATCGATTGACGTATTCGTCGAGCTCATGCGTTCTTGTTTTGTGTTCATAGGTTTTTCAATCTAATCGAGGAGATTTACTCTGCGGCAAGGTAAGATGAACACCTGTACGATCTGGTTCTTGAGCTAATCAGTTTTTTTTCTTAGGGTTCTTCGGATCTTAGGGTTCGTTCTTGAGAATGGGTCGCGGCGTGAGCAGCGGTGGAGGACAGAGCTCGTTGGGTACTTGTTCGGATCTAACGAGCCGGCAGCGGCGGCAAAGCCGTCGGGTAGATCAGCAGCACCACCGCCACCACAGGAACAGGCGCCGGCGGCTCCTCAGCCTGCCAGGAATACGCCACCTGTGCAGCCCGCCGCACCGGTTACCAAACACGAGGAGAATTGCGATGGCGGCGTTGTCAAGCTAGGCAGGAACAACAATAACTACCACCGTGCAGATGGCCAGAACACCGGCAATTTCATTACTGTAAGCTACATTCCCCGTTGTCTGAGCAATTGCTTGCGTTTATGGTTGAACTGCATCGTTTTCTTGTATTGATTTTTAGTATGTTCTTGCTGTTGGTTTTTTTTTTGTTATTATTTGAAATTGATTCACACAACACGTTGTGTTGTGTACGTGCGTGTGTCGCTGTGATATTTGTGCTTGTTTGGTTTCTTCTACTGTACTTCATTTTAGATACACGCTGTCTGTTAATGTGTATGGGGTTTGCTCTTGCACCCCAGGTATACAGTTGATTCTCTGTGTGCTTGAGTATACGTGTGCATTTGTGCGTACATCTTGCAGTCTTTCATGTTGGTTATTCGTTCTTGTAGCTTATTCTTGTTGCAGTTATAGTTGTGGTGTGTTTGGGAGAGAGAGAGAGAGAGAGAGAGAGATTAAACTTGTTGATTGGTGCAGGATCGTCCATCGACCAAGGTTCACTCAGCTCCTGGGGGTGGTTCATCGCTTGGGTATCTCTTCGGTGGGAATTAATCAAGTAAAAGTGAGTGCGTTAAGAAAGCATAGTTGGCTAGTGGAAACTTTTCGTTCTGAAAGGTTTGTGACAATATGATGATGGGTTTTTTATGATATGATAAAGAAAAGAACAATATATATATATATATACGAGTCCTTTATATAATTCTGCAATAGTTGACGAAAATATCTCATAAATAAGTTAATTAAAGTGGACCCCAAAATATATATATATATATACACTGCCAAATGAATCACTTAGTACGGAATTTCCTAGCAGCAGTAATTCTCAACTGTCCAAAATAGAAAAGGACACATAAGAATGTGACAAGTGGAACAGGGAGTTGTGACAGGTCTTGAGGAAAGGAGAAAGGCAGTCCAAAGTGCTATTTATATACGTGCCAATGGAAGGAGCCACGTCCGCGATTGCCATGACCGCCACGCCATGCGATTCCTGTTACCACGCGCTCGGCCATTAACAGGATATCACTAATGTCTTGTTAATTTCTAAGTCTTTGGAGCACAGATATCTGTACCGTTATACTCTCTGCTTTGCCCTCACATATTCAAGTTAAAACATTGCTAATTTGAAACTGAAGTTTAAATTTAAGTAAAAAAAAATTCTTACTTTGGTAATAAACTAAGTTAAAACATTGGAAATTATTCCGTGCCTTAGCAGCTTGTGGGATAATTGACCCGACACGTGGCGCAAGAAGTCGAGCGAATGAACAATGTACCGTGTGTTTTGCCCTGAATGGGCATTTGAAGCAGAGTGCAAGTGAAATACAGAATTAATGAGACCATTACATACATTAGTAAGAGAGATAAAAGCAAATGCTGATGAAAGATGAGCAAAGTAGCTTGGACCATTTTAATAATCGGATATGCCCAGAACAGGCCAAGCCAGCAAGAGCTTAAACAGCAACAACAAGCTATAGTTATAAGGTTCTTTTCATAGGCAATCATGCAGATCTGGAAGTTCTATTATAAACTAGACGTATCCTGGCCAGGAGGGTTGATGATTATACCTGTCCATAACGACATATGAACCCGCGTGGGCATACAAAAAAGAGACATCACACACACACACACTGTCGAATGTTCTTTTGAAAGCGAGAATATGCTAAGACCAAGAGTATCTAATCAAACAAGGCTGTCAAATAGGACAGAAAAACTGAGATGAATATAGAGCAGTAGCTTGAGATTATATGCCAGTGTGTATTTATTTATTGAATTAGTTATTCTTACATTTTAAAGTATTTGCGCACACATGTACATATACGAGAGAGAGAAGTTGCAAATTGAGGAAGAACATACCAACAGTCATAAAGAGGTTTATATACATCAACTGAAAGGCTTCGAGCGTGGATTTCTTCAGAGTGACCATAAGAAGTAGTGTCTATGGAGTAAGTGCGTGTCTGTTCACATATATACGTGAGTTTTAGTGTGTATACACAACCTTGCTAAAGACTGTGTACCACTGGTCATATCTACCAAGTTAAGTTTTAAAACTCTCTCTTACAAACTCTCATTGAGACTATGCATGCTTTCATTGGTATGTATGTATACGTATGACATCACACGCTACAATGTAATACAAGTATAACATTTAAGAAGAAAATGTACATTATCTCAATACATTTGGACATGTACAGCTCTGTACTTTCCATCTGCCCACCGTATATTGCCAGCCTTCTCAAGCTCGTAAAGAAGATCAACCAGCTGCTTTTGATCACAATCCGAAAAGATGGCTGCTATCTCCAAAAGGGATGCCTGCAATATAGTTTTACAATGAACTGAGGGTGTCATAACTAAGTGTATACTTAGCATGCATGGGAGAGAGAGAAAGAGATGCTCCACGCAATCATAAACAATACAAAGAGTATAGATACATATACACACTTACACATATACGCACACACACACAAGGGGGTCATACCCCGTCTCTTTGCTGAAGTAGATCCATGAGGCCTTGGTCAAGCAATATTTTCTTATCCCTGGTCACCCTGAAGAAATCCTTACTGATCTTTCTCGAGGTTTGAAGTTCACAGGACACAGCTCGAAGCCTTTCCTCATCGTTCGTGAAATACCCAGGTTGTCCAGAAATCACTGCCCTTATATCATGGATACTAAACCCTCTCTCCAGCATAATACCGCACAGCTGAATTTGTTCATTCGTAACCTGCATACGGATATATATATACCACCAGTTAAAACCCTCTCTCTCTCCAACACAGGCAAGCACGCAAACTTTACCTTTGGAGCCAATTTCTTCAGTGCTGCTGCACTCTTGGCCTTAGAGCGACATTCATAAATTTCATTAGCAGCAGCAAAACTGAGATTGACTTCCTTGCACAGTTCTATCCAGTCAACAGGCTTGCCGTTTTCAATTGCCATCGCAAGCTGCTGAAAAACATTCTCCCTGCTTAACTTCGATTTCTCCTACAAACAAATAACTTCCATTTATATTGTAGTGTGTGTGTGATAATGTAGCTCACCGCAATAGTGTCGAAGTTAAGACCACCAAACTGCCACGATTTCCAGACGTCCTCACTAATAGTGCTCGGTTCCTGCCGCTATTGAAATCGTCTGGTATGATATATGATGATATGCACTTAGTATATGCTCACCTGCATTTTTACTCTGGTTTATGAATGTGATAATATTAGCGTGCGTGCGTGTGTGTATTGTGTGAGAGAGATGCTACCTGGGAAGTTTGAATCCTCCTTGCAAACGCCACAAATGATTTGATTCTACTTGAATGCGCCGCAGTAGAAATGCATATGGCCTTCGGCAAGGCGCTCCTCACGGCAAACATTGCACTGCTTAACCCTAGAGAATTCTCAAGAAGCCCTAAAAACATTAGGGCTCTTGAGTGATCAACGGCGAGGCAAAACGAACGGGTGAGATCTACCGTTGGTAAACCTAACAGACATTCAGCTGAAAGATTCAAGGTTTCTATTTGTTGAAGGAGATTAGGGATGCGAGGAATGTGCGATCAACACAGATTCATATGAGAAAACGATGCACAAAACATGGTTGTGGGGTTGAAGAATGCCGCCAAAAAGAAAGGGAAGAAGGGCAGAAAGGGCAAGAAAAAGAAGGAACCCAAACACGACGCTGGTTGGCAAAAGGTAAATTCACTTCCCAGCAGCTCAATTATTTCAGTTTTACATACACTTATATGTGTGTGTGTGTGTGTTTATGTACTACAAGAGACTCACAGGTTTTCTTATTGATTAGGCTTTAATCAATGGCAAATGGGAAAGACCTTTAGAAGCTTTACCAGATCCCTTTCTCTGGCCAAGTTTTGGTGAGATCCGGGAACATATTCTGCTAGCTTGCCACCTGGTGAGTCACACATCACACGTACATACACAATCTTTGAATAACTCTCTCTCTCTCTCTCTCTCTCTCTCTCTCTCTCTCTCTCTCTCTCTATATATATATATATATAATATATATATAAAAGTTCATCGCTTAATCTAATTGAATAAACTTCATTAGATAAGCATAGCATGGAGCGGCTCAATGCACGATGATTTTATTTTAGAGCTTTTTAGAGTGCCACGGCCAAACCTGGTGAGCAGCCTTCCCTCTATTCAAAGTCAGTTTTCATCTATGTATATGTGTGCGTGTGTGTATACATATTAAAAGCTAAAAGAATGGTTTTTTTCATCAGCCAGGTTACTCTTGAATTGAGGGGCACCAAATATATAACAAGATTTGTCATGTCTCCTCCTTCAGTATGCCCACTCTTGGAAACTCTCGACCTCTCCTGTTGTCCCAACCTTGAATACGCACTCATAGAGGTTGAAAGTTTTGTGTGTGTGTGTGTGTGTTGAATAATATGTTGTGGTTTTTTGTGTAGTCTATGAGTATACGGAGTCTGTCATTTGCAAGGTGTGTTTCTTTAAGGAAAGCTCTGTTGCAAGTGAGGAAGCTCAGGGAATTAAATCTACAGGAAACGAAGAGCCTGGATTGCTTCATGCTGTGGAGTGATGCAATCGAGGAGCTTGTATTTTCTAACAAAAACATGTCCCAACTTGAACTATGCTGCCCCAAACTTGTCACAGTTCAAAGGCCATCTCTCAAGGTATATATATATATATATATATATATATATATGTATTTCTATATTAATATTTAACTTCGTTATTTATTTATTTTTAAACAGGTGATACCGACAGTATATCCTGTTCATCCAGCGGTACTTGATATTGTTCGTGTTGACAATGCTCCCAAAGCGAGGGAATACCACCCTCCTTGTGTTACAGAGGAGTTCAGGCCTTACGTGAGGTGTCCCATTATGCCTCATGCAATACTGCTCTAGATTGTAGTCGTATATATGTATATTGATGGAAATTGTTACATACACGTTGTCACCCTGTGTGAGAGAGAACATAAACTTCTATAAAGTCAAATGTAGGGGGCCCAGATTCTGGAATATACGCTTGTCTGTTAGGCTATGAAGGCAGCACTATCTGGTGTTTCTCCTGCCGCAATTGGCGCATCCCGGTTGCGGAGGATGAGTGGTACCACTCAGCCGGACAACAATCCGAATCCGGATCACAAAACGGTATGTATTAGTATGGTGGCTTTCCACGTATCCCTGTGTGTGTACAGGTGAATGTGAAGATCAAGGGGAAGGTGCAGGGTGTGTTCTACAGGACTGGACGGTGGAGATTGCGAAACAGATGGGGTTGAATGGGTGGGTGCGGAACAGAAGGGATGGGTCTGTGGAAGCCTTATTCTCTGGGAAATCGGATACAGTGGATGCCATGGTTCGGAAGTGTCACCAGGGTCCTCCTGCCGCTAGGGTTACTGCTGTCGAGGCATTGGCTTGGACTGGCTCTGTTCCGGAGGATTCCAGCGCAAAACAAGTGAATAGTTTATTAAAAATAAATTAAAAAATCGTAATCAACCAGATATTAAATTATGTAATAATAGGTGTAATATACATTATCGTTTCATGAAATGTTGAATGAGTTATGTTAGTAATTAATAAATAATTTATTTTCCTTGAAGTTAATTTGAGTTGATGCATTAACTACGAATTCATTTCAATTTTGTATTAACGATTTAATTCTAATCTATTTAGTAATAGAAATTATATTGCATTTTTATTTTGATAAGCTTTTTTTTTTTCCTTTGTTACTGTGTGATTGGGAACAATTTCACAGTCCAGCCGCCTTCTGTATTAATATCAAACTTTGGTAAATATTAAAAACTAATAAAAAATATGTGTTTAAAGAAAATTTATAACTAATTCAAACTCTGATGATCTTTTTAATTTATATCCTTTAAATGTATATAAATCATTAAAATAATTAACTTAATTATTAGATTATGATTAAAGGAGCTAAGGTACATACACAGAGATTAATATTGAGTATATTTAAAATCTTAATTTTCAAAAGAAAGACAGATTAGTTTTTTATATAAAATTTAAAATCTCTTTAAAATATACTCAACATGTACCATGGTTAATCTTTGTATCTACCATGGGTACCTTACAGACTTTAATTTTATTTCAGACTCTATTTTTTCAATTTATGCTTTATATATATATATATAATATATATATATATATATATATATATATATATATATAAACATTTTTCATATATAATTTTACAATATATAAATTTATATGTTATAAATACCACTCATTTTCACCGGTATATACGTATTTACGGCTGACGATGGACTTTCAATACGCTTTATTAAAATGGGCTCCAAACATGATTTTTAAAATATTTTATTCTTATATATTATATGGATAGATATTTTAATTAGATTGTTTAACTTTTTATTTTAATAATGTCATATTTATTTATTTATTTAATTATAATATTTTAATGTTCTATTTAAATTTCGAATATTCGTGATGAGGATATATTCAATTGGATAGCTTAAGTTTTGTTGATACATACGTGTACAAATGTATGTTTATTTAAATTATATATTAAATCTGTTCATACAAAGAAACAATGTGCAAACGACAAATTTAGGAGCATACTCACACTCTTGTTCCGATAGAACACGCATGGACTTGCACAGTAGTACATAATGACACACACGCACACGCGCACGCATATACACACATATGCATATGCATAAACTGGTGTTTCAATCCAGTTGAAATCCTGTTGAATGACATGACGTAATACTAATGTGCCATGTGAAAATGAACTGTACACGTTCCTCACAAGAGAAATACTGCCACGTTTATACTGGTTCTTTCAGAACTTCACATGCACACACACACACACGTGCGTGTGTGTGTGTCCATATACAGATATACCTATATACAGTTCCTTCAAAGGCATGTTATTGACAGCACATAATGTGAAAGATAGATAAGCATTATATGTATTCGTGGTTCTGCGTGCGTGTGTGTATACCAATATGCGTGAACAATCAGTAATATATAAATAAGTCATTGAGAGTCACGCTGGTGACTTTTAAAGTCATTATATTAAAGTCATAAGATGATGACGCACACGACAGTGTTTCGCACAATATCTGCAGGAACGTATGCTTGACAACACACATACACACACACACACACACCTCTTGCATATGTAGTCCATATGAGCAGTTCAAGACTGACTTAGCAAAGCTCTAGTTTAAGCTCTTTTATACTGACACGCACACGCACACGCGCACGCACACACGCACTGGAAAAAATCAAAGAAATACTGTAGAATATGCTTGTGGTCCCATAAAACATACAAATTTCAACGATATCGATAAGAAGTTTTTCCATTTGCAACTCATTAAAAATGACACCTATGTGTACACACGTATATATATAGTATACGTATGTGTATGGTACAAACGCCGGTTGACATACATATATAACAAACAATCCAACACGCTTACCGACAAATTACATATGCTTAATAAATAAATAAAAATATTAAACTAGAATTATAGAAATCACGTAAATATTTATTGGAATGTTCCCGTGCTCGGATCTCTCGGTGGTCGACCGTAGCACGTGTACAAGCAACACGCCACGTGGCCCGATCACCGCCTCCCCATCAATAAAAAGCGTCCACCAGTATAAAAGGGGAAAATTGACCCTTTTTTACCAGGCCTATAAAGTCTCATTTTACTCATCTAATTGTATGTATTTATTAAGTAAATTATAGCTCGTTTGCAACAACCGGTCTATAACTTCGGTAAATGTGGGCACAGTTTAGACGGGCTATATTTAAAAGTTTAAACCTGGCTTCCTTCTCGTTATGTTTTTTTCTGGTGTAGGTAACATAGAATCCCATTTTTGATTAGGGCAAATGATCTCGATCAAGGAATTCCTCACTGGATCAGGTGCAATTTTGAATAATCCACTGATTTCAAGCTGCTGAGAGTTTCACATCGCTTATTGCGTGATTGCGCAATCAGATTCAGAGTATTTCTCTTGTTCTTGCTAAGAATTGCATATATTTAGCAATGAGATAGATTTCATTGTAGGGCATTCTTCACTGTGATTGCCGAATTCAGAGCTTCAAGAAATGGTGAAGGAAATCGCTCTTATATTTCAGTAGGATGAAAGGTATCCAGCGAAATAAGCATCAAACAGAGAAGGATCACTTCCCCAAAGAGTTTAATTACCTGGTATGTGTATATATTTGCTTAATTTTTATTCATTTTATATATATATAATCAACAGAAGCACCATCAAATAAGTATTTTGTTGAGACGTAAGAATCTTGATATAGTTTTTAAGTACGAGCACTTTGTTTTTTTTTATATATATATAATTTTTATTTTAATTGCAGGGGATTTTAAGTTACAAAATGAAAGTGGGAAATGGCCCGGGCCTGCAGGACCAAATGTATTCTTTACGTTCACATTCACGATGCTTACGTTCTTCATATTTAGCAATTTTTTTGTTCATTCACACGAGAATGTAAGTTTAGTATTGTATTTTTTATATTATATACATATACATATGCACTCTTAATTTTTATACTTTGTCAAAGTATAACATGCATGACCTGCTTGAGTATGGTTTAACATATTCAGTTTAGTATAACATACAAATTTAATATTTACCTCTAGTTTAAACAAGCATTGTTGACAGACCCTCTGGAACTGGAGACCGAGTGATCCTGTCGAGCGAACGCTGAAAGTGGCGCATATCCAGGTAGACAAGAACCTCGAGTTGGTCTATGATACATTATTAATGTGCATATTATGTTTAAAGTTAAAATGTGTAGTTTAGTTTAATTTTATGTGTCTTTTTCAGACAGTTGCTCCACAAAAGTGTAATGGGAATCAAGCACGTTCGGGAAAAGACCTACTACCCAAAGGGATTGTACAGGCGACTTCAAATTTTGAGCTTCAACCCCTTGGGAGTTCTCGAAGGCAAAGGTGCGATGATTTTTATGTTTATATCTGCGTGCGTGCGTGCGTGTGTTTGTGTGTATGTATGTGGACGTAGTGTAATGTTAACCACGGTTTCTTTCAGGTTCCAAATAGTTTACTTGCAATACCTGCTGGTATAAAGCAAAAAACGCTTAGTTGACAGAATTGTACAGAAGGTATGAGTTATTTCCTATTTGCCTCTCTCTCTCTCTCTAACCTGTTTCACTCCACCAGTTCCTTCCACATAATTTTACAATCATTTTATTTCACTATGATGGCGTGGTTGACAAATGGCATGATCTTACCTGGAATTCTCAGGCCTTACATATAGTAGCGATCAACCAAACAAAGTGGTCAGTATATTAACATACAGCTATAATTTACGTATATATCAATTGACTCTTTAATAGGTGGTTTGCAAAGCGTTTCCTACATCCTGACGTGGTTGCACCGTATGAGTACATATTTGTATGGGATGAAGATCTTGGTGTTGAGAATTTTCGAGTCGACAGGTAAAGCATATCCAATGCATTTACATTTTAATTTTAATCTAACTTTTAGTTTAGATTTTTGGCTATAATGAAGGAGGAGGATTGGAGATATCTCAACCTGCTCTAGAAGGCAATGCTTCAGAAGTTCATCACCGGATAACAATCCGCAGCAAGAAACACAGAGTGCACAGGTGGGTCACCTTTCATTGTGTGTGTGTGTGTGTGTGTGTAAACGTTTCTTTTATAGGAGGAGTTATAAACCCAAAGGAACTGGCACATTGTGTCTTGGGAATAGTACGGACCCTCCCTGTGGGGTAAGCTATGTTTAAACTGTCTCAATTAATAGTTGTATGCACACACACATACACACACACACGCACACATATACCTACCTTATGCAATGTTTGTATTTAGCTGGGTGGAAGGAATGGCACCAGTATTTAACCGGGATGCTTGGAAATGTGTCTGGCATCTGATACAAGTAAGAACACCAAACATACACACATACACGCACACGTGGTGTATGACAAGGTATTGCTATTTGTGGTTTATTCTGAACATTTGCAGAACGATTTAGTTCATGGATGGGGAATGGATTACAAGCTAGGATATTGCGTGAAGGTATACTTATTATAGTTACTATATCTCGTTAAATTCATTTATAATATGAAAAGTATAGATGAAATGTATACTTGTCGTGTGCGTCATCATCTTTTGACTTATGTCTATATGAACTTATTATATGTCTGTATATACAAATATTATATACTTTTCATATTATATACTACTTTTCTTTATGTCTATATATTTGCATATATATATCGCCCGCACGCACGCATGCACACACTCAGACAAACATCTGTGTTTTCTGTTTAGGATCGAACAAAGAGTGTTGGAGTAATAGATAGCGAGTACATTGTACACAGGGGTATTCCTTCTCTAGGTGGACCAGCCAAGAACAAGGTAAATGAATTATGCATTAGTGACTTCGTATAGTAAACCGGGGGTTAATGAAGGAACAAACATCAATTTGTTTACTCTAACCCCATACTCTGTTAGACTATGCATTCCGTTACTGAAGAACAATATGAGGAAAATATTGCTTCCGAGGTACCGTAATTTCTCTACTTCTTGGGGGCATATGGTATCATAATATCATTTAGTATATAATTTAGTATTTGATGGGAGATGGTACGATGGATAGACTTTATTTATTAATTTTACATATCTATATATAACATTAACAGTTGTCATTGCAGGGCTCTGGAAGTGATGCAAGATCTGAAGTAAGTATTTATGAAGTTTACAATAATAGTAATCAAATATATTTCTAATGCGGAATGTGCAAATGTATTATACTGGTTTATTTTTTAGATTCGAAAACGTTCCTTTGCGGAGTTGAATACGTTCTCACAAAGATGGAGGAAGGCCGTCGAGGAAGATGAATGCTGGAAGGATCCGTATAAGCATCAAATGTACTATGGTAGCCCCGATCCACACGCCGTCCCGGAAGTAGAGTATTCGTTTTTCTTAGTGTTTTTTTTTTTTTTTTTTTTTTTAAGTTACACGAGGTTGTATTCTTTAGAGCACTTAAGTGCTCTTCAAATTCTTTTCCCCCCTCCCCTGTAAATCAAGTTTCCCGCCCAAGTTTTTCAAATGGACTTCATCAGGTAATTATATATATACATACATATATATAACGCATACACATGCATACATGCATGTTGCATGTGTATGTTTCTCCTGACACATCTTTTGTGTGATTTTGAAGGCAAGATAACTGTACAACACGTTGTAGGAAGGACTGTTGTTTTTTGTACACAGGCATCGTACAGAGAAATAGAGCATTCTTTTCTTCACGGGTGTTGGTTTTACTAAATTATAAAACGAAATTTAATCAAGTAAATAACTGGTTTTTATAGTACCAAATTTATTGGTACATGCAGGTTGCAGTTCAGGAAAAGGACACTGGTATCTGGTAGCAGAAGATTGACTGATGGTATGTTTCCAACCTATATCGCATGCGCGTGTGTGGTTCTGCGCATGCGTGCCTGTTTATGGATGTGTGTGTGTGGTTTATACAGATATGACTTAATTGTGTGTGTTATACACATATTTTAGACTTGAACATATATTTGTATGGTTATATATATATATAGCTTAATGCTATATACATCTCTCTCTCTCTCTCTCTCTTACATACCACGTGTATGTACTTGTATAGTTAAACTCTTTGGGTGCGTGTGTACTATTTGTATGTGTGTATGTAACTTAGATTCATTGACTACACGATGCAAGTCTGTGTGTGTGTGTGTGTTATGCATACACATGGATTTATCTGTGTCCATATACATACTAATACGCAGTTTGAAACCTTTCTGCTAATTTAAGTACAAGTAATAAGTATTTATTACGGCTGTAGAAACTTGGTGCATTCAGATAGAGGCCGTTGATCTCCACCTTGACAAAGAAACAGCTGTACAGGGCAACTCTGAAGACAGTTACCCACAAGACTCCCTGTAACCTGTCCTTCTGGTATAGCTAGAAACGGGAAGGCAGCTCTCCAACCAAGAAGTTTGACTCTAAGTAGAGCCTCATTAGAGGTTCAGCACCTATAAGCATCCTTACAGACTTGAGTGCATATTCGATTGAATAAGTCCCATGAACTGGTTATGCCCGAGGGAGAGAGCCGTCAACCTTGTCATCTCGACAAAGAATACAGGAAGTCTGCCCCTCAGCTGGTTATAGCTGAGGTCTATCTCTACAAGCTGACTATCCTTGACATGGTTAAAGGGAGGAGTGCGCCAAACCGGTTATATGCGAGGTTGAGCTGCTGAAGTGATAACCGAAACAAGGACGGTTCTACTGGCCAGTGAGAGAGTTGTGACTTAGATCCAGGACTTCAATCTGCTCGAGTGAAGCCAGTGACAGAGGAAGCCTTCCATGGAGGTGATTCATTCGGAGTGAGAGCTCGAGTATTGAAGAAGGAAGACCAACAGGGATTGAACCAGAGAACATGTTACTGCTACCATCGAAGTACAGAAGACTAACCATGGAGCTCATGTTGGGTATGGAGCCTGTCAACAAGTTGTTGAACACGGAGAGACGCTGGAGAGAGTGGAGATTATCAACTGATGAAGGGAGCTTCCCGACCAGCTTGTTGTTGGAGAGACACAGGTAGTTGAGCTTCTCTAGATCCCCTATAGATTCAGGAATCTCCCCAGACAGGCTGTTTTGTGAAAGCTCTAGCTTGAGAGAGAACGGAGGTTTGTGATGGACACAGGAATGTGACCATGGAAGGCATTTCCGGACAGGTCGAGTACCTGAAGGGCGGATAAGTTGCCTATGAAGGGAGAGATACTTGCTGTGTAGCCGCACTATCGAGTGTTATCTCCGTCACACGCATTGGGTTGGAGTGGCTGTTACAGCGGATACCGCAGGTGAAGAAGCTCGTAGAGATTGACTCACACGGGTCTCTAGAGAAGTCCCATGAAGATAAACAGCTTGTCGGGGGCATGTCTGCGATTGCTGCTTTGAAACGCTGGAGCGCTTCGATATCTGCTGCATTCGTTCTCCTGCCGAGCGCTTGTTGGTGTTGTCGAACAATGCTGGAGAGTGAAGTATTGAAAGAGATGTATATGAAGACGAGGAGAGCTTGGAGATGCATTGAGACTTGGCCAGGAAGAAAGGAATGTGGAGGTATTATATATATGCAAATGTCGCTTTTACTTTTGCTTTTTCCAGATTATTGTTTAAGATACCACCCTGGCAGGGAATCATCGTCATCTTATACCAATCTCTATGCAGGCTCCCTTCTCGGTTTCTGTACACATGCATGCATACATGCATGGATAAGGTAATCTTCTCTCTCTCTCTCTCTCACACACACACACACACACACGCACCCACATTACTTGATATGAAAAATGGGTGTTGCTTGATGATTTTCTGTGTCACTATGATGAACTACGTTTAAAACCATTTATTACCTTGTTATTATTAAGAGTCCTGCTGAATGTATTTCCCTGTGGATGACTGAGTTTCGCACCTCTTCATTACTTATATACATGTGTATGTACTATGTATATACGACTCGAAAATATATTTGTGCTGAGTAAATAATAAATAATACATTGATATTTGTAGGCAGATGGTCTTCGAAGGAGGCTTTGCAGAACATCCGCAGCGGTCTGAACTGGGAGAGTACTTTGGAACATTAAGATCTGTTGTAATACTTTTACTTAATACATTATTTTTCAGGAAAAGTAGTATATAAATAGAATTAAATATATAATTGTATAGGAATACCCTACATATATACACATGTTCATTAGACTTATATAGGCTTATTAAATAAAAGCGTAGTATATCTATTTACTAGTAAGAACAAGGAAATAAAAACTTTGACGACTTATCACTCAGTAGCGGTCATAGCGGTCAGATCTGCCACTTGGCCGATCATACGGTCCACTCCTACGACCGTTCTCCCGTGAGCTGTACCTGTCACCGTAACGTCCTCCGCTACCTCGGCTTCCGTCACCTCCATACTTGCCTCCGTCTCCATACCTACCACCGTCGCTTCCGTACCTACCAGCATCTCCGTATCGACCACCGTCTCCGTACCTGTCCCGGTCCCCATAACGGCCTCTACTGCGGTAACCACCGCTCCGTTAGGGCAGTCTCTCGCCCAGTGACCTCTGCCTCCACACTTGAAACATTCACCGCTAGCTCCACCTGCTAATAATGTAATTATTATATATATTTACAGTATTTATACTCAGGTAAACTTGAAGTATACGTACATACATACATATAGACATAAATAAATTACCTCTGTAGAACGATCACCGCGATCACTATCTCTGTAACGATCGTCCCGTGCACCACCACTTGCGGACTTTGGTTGTGCCTTGCTCACGGTGATAGTCCTTCCGTCCTGTTACATGCTTAGTTAATTCAACCAAACATATCAAATAACCTAAACACTGCATCATACCAGCTCTTGGTTGTGCATTTTCTCAATAGCCCTGTCCATGGCGTCTTCATTCTTGAATGTCACAAAGCCAAAGCCTCTGGAACGGTTTGTGTCCCTGTCAAAGACGACCTGAAAAAGAGAAGAAAAAGAAAAGTAAATACCACAAACAAAAGGACAACACACACAAGAGGAACGGATTATAGTAATTAAGCAGATAGACAGGCAAACAATCAATATAGTTAAATAAACGGACTCCGGAAGCTCCTTCGTGAAACATTACCTTTGTGTCTATGTGTGTGTCTGCACAAAAGGGATAACACAAGGGAGCTCAAACAGCACCAAAGTCTAACTTGAAACGACCCAAAAACCAAACCATTCTTTTATTCAAGAAATTTCAAGTAACCTTGGCTTCGAGTATCGATCCAAATGTACGGAACGCCATCTCCAGGCTACGGTCCGTCGTGCTCCACGAAAGCCCTCCAACGAAGCAACGAAATTCGTCCTCCTCCGCCATGCTGCCGCCCTGACAAGTACATACAGACATACATAAGCATTTTATGTATATATACACAGTACATATATATATTCTATATATTAGAGTGACAAAAGGAGCCAGATAGACAGTTTCTAGTGGAAAACCAAAGTTCGTTCATAATTATGGGCCATTTTTATAAAAGGGGAAAACGGAGTAAGGGCAACTAATTAAAGAAAAAAAAATCATGTAATACAGAATCTAAGTATTTCATTTCACTAAGAAATTAAAATTGTTTTGCAAAATCCTTATGCTTGTGTGCGCGTGCGAGTGTGAGGGCGTGCGTAAATAGATAGCGCCATACCTTGGAAGCTGCGCCTGCTCGACCAACAAATCCCTAGATGAGCCCTAAACTGAATCAAGCCCTAAGTGAGCGGCATCAAAGATTCTCAAAAAGGATAGAATATACGAACGGCATAAAAGCATCTGAAAGGAGGGAATATACTAAAAGCATAAAAGTGACAGCTCCCTCCACGTCACCTGCCATGTCACTTTAAGTGACATGGCAGGCTATGTGGAAGGTGGTGACGTGGCAGGAATTATCTCTATATAAAAGCTTTTGTATAAATAAAAACTTATAAAAACCATATGTAATAACTAGTTTAAGGTTTAGGTTTATGTATCTACATTTTTTAGAAAAAAATCAAAAATCAAATATGAAAAATAAAAATAAATATTAAAAATCAAAAGAAATAAAATATATATAAAAAACTTATGTATAATTTCAAAACATATAAAAATCATATGCATTAACACTATAAATTAATAAATACTCAAAATTACATTGATGTCAACGTCCATATTGCCACATCATTGTGTTCATATAGTGTTAGTACAATTCTACTGTCCTTGATGCCAAGGATAGTTAAGGGTATATAGCATCATGGTGTGCAACTTGATTATGGTTATACATAAATTACCTTTATCCTTAGTGTCGAGGATGACCTTATTTCATATTGTAGATATGGAGAAAAGAAAATGATACTAAAAATAGAACTTTTGCTATTGATACAAGTAGAATTCAAAAATAGACTTTGTTTTTTACATAGAATAAATGAAAAAGCTGCTCAACTTTCTACAACCACACAAGAGAACATGACATGAACCTTGTACTTCGAAAGCATAAGGTGGTGAATGAAAATGTTCTTCTTTGCATATACATGACATAGTAAATGTTCATGTAAGGTGTATCCAACTCTCAAAAATGTTATTGAGAAAATAAACATTTTATAATTACATTTAGGATATTGTGATAAAGTAACTATGCATTTTTTGTTTAAATCATCTTCTTAATATGTAAGACGGAACAATTGCTCCAGAGGTGAAACAATGATATGAAGAGAAATGCCTTACTTTATGACTTTTCATGTTTTTTCTAATGTTTGTAGGGACATTTTGGGATAAAGGGGATGTATAGATGGCCATGCAATTGAACATATAGGTTTGGACATAGGTGTGTGTGTAATAGATTGACTTCAAAAATGGAAATTGAATCTTGTTTTTATTAAGGCTTCAATTTCCGTACCTATTAGATTTGTTTTAACAACAACTGAAAAGAGATTAGAATGCTCTTTAGCACTTGAGAAACAATAGAAGCAATTGTGTAGAAAATGCAAAATGTTTCTTGTAAAAGGTAATTCAATTATTGCGAAAAATTAAACAAAAATGTTAAGACATGCTAGTATTTACAATTACTTAATCTTCGGCACTAAGGACATCACAATTAGTTTTCTAAATCAAGTTAAATGTACGACAAAAATCAAAGTAATTTAAAGTCAATTTACATGGGCAAGTCTAAACTAGTTGAACGACTTCTTCATCTGCATTGATTTAGACAACATGAACAAAGAATCTAGGAACATAAACATTTTGGAGTCCTAGAGGACAAATTAGAAAACCACATTTTTTTTAGGAATTGAAATTGATTTTTTGACACCTTGCCTTCCCAATGTATTGCCATATAGCCTAGTCTTTGCCATGTATTAGTTCTTCCTCCAGAATTTTCCTTTGCACCATGTCAATGTTGTTAAAATTCAATTTTGAAGGTGTTGTATTCTTTGGTCAGTCCTAAACCTCCTAGACATTGTGCAATATATGTAGTCTGGTATATACAAATCACTTCCCAAAATTAATGCCATTGATTTCCACTTTAGTCACTTTGTTTGTTGTTAATTACTTGTTCTTTGAGTTCAATGCCAACTTTTGGAGAGGCTTCCTCCACTAGCATTACAACATCCCTTGTGGATATAGGGGTCTGGTGATGTGTCTAATAAAAAGGTCAATTGATGAAGAACCGCTACCCAAAGAGGAAGCATATGCACATGATTAAGTTTGGTAGCTTCCACAATGTTAAGTTTCTTTCTCCTCCCGCTCACAAATACCGCTTCCATCTGGAGTGTCCCAATTCAATGAGGTTAACATTGGCACAAGAGATTGTTGCTCTAGAGTTCCTGTAATGGATAAAGTTATACACTGTTTTAAAAATATAATCATACAAACTATGTCAACTTCAATAATGTTTCCTCACCATCCACCATGCAAGCCATGTGTGGAGTTTATGTATGTGTTTTTATGTTGCATTACATATTGACTAGAATCTTATAAGTTTCTCATTCAGTCTATATTATTTCTACATGCTTCGGTATCTACTAATTTTTGGCATAATGACTAATGTTTTTTGTGTGCTTCCAAAATTATATATTTATATGTGTGCTGAGGACTGCTCTGTATATAATGGAAATAAAAAATGCACGTTGTAACTAAAGTGGGCATGATACGTGAAAATGGGAATATAAAATAAATTACTAATTAATACTTAAGTTTTAATTATTAATTAATCATTTAATTAATATGTAATTAAGCCTTAAATATTAATTAATTAATTAATTAATCCTTCAATAACCTTACTTAGTAAGGAATATTCCTAAAATATCTTAGAATATTCATATTATTCTAAAAATAGTTTACAATAATGAAGAAATACTATCAAACATAATTACAAATGAAATCATTTTCTTATCAACATGTTAATTTTTTATAAATACTTTCTTTCTATCATACAAAGAAATCTTTTCATTTTGTCTAAATCATCACTCTCCGGATTAATCAAATCATTTTGGTCAATATCTTGATGTTGTTGCCACCACTTAACACTCTCACGAATGCAATTGGGAGTTGCCATCCTTGTTAATACATAAGATGTGATAAGAGAAGGTCTGCATAAAGGCTCATCTAAAAACTGACGTTCCTTAAGAATAATATTATAAAGCGCCCGGTTGCTATCCTTCATTTTATAAAATTCAATATCACGAGAAAGAAAAGCTTCAGGAAATGTATGATACGGTGGATACTGCTCACAAAAATTTTCGAGATTCTTCTTTCTGAGGCACGTATCCAAGTAGTTCACTAGCTCATCCATGATATCGGTATCAGAATATGGATCGAAAGTGATTGGATGAATACAAGCAATGTTTTGGTTGAGCATAGCCTTCTGAGGAGAGTCGTCTACTACTAAGATATGTGCATTCTTCATTATCCTTAAGCGACTGATCTCCCCATGAGTCCCAATTATTCTTTCATTCTTGAAGAAGTATGGCTTGCTTTCCTTTCTTATATTGTGAAATTCGAGAGGTTTATAACACATTCGCTGGTCAAAAATCCAATCTTTACGAATCACCTCTTCTGCAACACTACAATGTTTCTTAAGTAAATTCAACAGCGGTGTTAAGTTATGAATCTGCATGCATGACCAAATCCCCACAAGCGCACCCATCTCCTTAAGCTTTTGAAAGAGACGATCCAACCCTGGACGAAAAATAATATCATATCGAAATTTACCATGACAAGGAATGAAATCTCCTTGTTTGATTTCTTTTTTCTATCCTCGGGCCTTTGTCGATGAAGCAGAACACCATTGACATCCAACAACACAATATGGCCATGAGTAACATGAGATAGCGTTGCCTCTTGAATACTTTGCAAATCACTTGTTTGCTCCCTTTCACATTTATCCGTTGCCACTATTTCGTTGCCTATCCCTTCATCATTTAATTGTACATCATCCTTACAAGATTCAGATATTGCATGCGCTGAAGAAATTGATTTCGGAACTGAAGCCAATAAAAATGATGATGCAAAAACTGAAGTGGCCCCCATGGTAACGATGTTTTGAGCTGCATTATTATCCATTTCCTGCATGAACTCTGTCATTCTGACATGTGGCACAAGAAATTGTCGCCAAACCCCTCTCTTACCTCATGGCAATGCTGAAAATCCATGTTCTCAATTATTTCATTACATCTGCAAAATGATAATTAGCTGACCTTAAAATTATCAAGGTATATTATTTACCTTGTTAATGTGTGACCCATGTTTGAACTAAAAGCTTCATTAATCCTTGAGAATTTATTTTCTGTACAAATATAAAAGAAATATACAAAAATGCCTTATGTTACACTCATTTACAACTATTCATCACTCTATCAATTCATTATCAATTCTTCTTCGCTATTACCTTCTGAATGAGGCGAAGAAGGTCTAAGCCGCTTGTGAGATGGTTCAAGATCTTCTGCATCTTCTATTGATGTTTCCATGGGTCCTGGAGTGTGCGAATGTTCTGTACTCCTCGAGATAACTTCCGGTCTAATATCTGATTGATGTTCGTTCTCAGACTCCGAGATTGAACCAGATTCACCTTCAGAGCTATCGCACTTATCTGGAGGGAACTTTCTCAAATACGCCTTTATGGATTCGTTGGGGTACTCAGTTGAGACCCAATCTATCCACTTGTTCAGGTCCTCAACCATGGTCTTATCCTTCTCAACGGCAAACACACATGTATGCCGAAGGTAACACTCCTTCAAGACGGACCCCCTAGTGCAGTAGTCAAAAACCCACGCATCACTGTGAGGACCCCTGATCAAGTTGACGATGCTCCGTGCCGCTTGACTTGTAATGTTTGGATAACGTACATTGCCGAATACGTCACTCATACCTATCGGTGTATCGGATGGAGGTTCAGGGCCGTTGGAGTGCAAACAGATGCCTGGCCAGTCATTTGGAAGCTTGAAATTGTTTGGCGCATTCCTAACAACCAAGTGAACAACAGTATCAATGCACTTGGGATTAGCATCGTTCATATAAAATCCTGTCCAACGATGTCTATTCTTCTTGGCGAAGGCGAAGGCAAAAGTATCGGTGACATGAGCAAGAATCAAGAAATAAATACCTGAAAAAGTAGGTATCAGTGAAGAGCGCAAGCATGAATTCAATAATAAATACCTTCTATGTATATGCTTGCACGGCTAAGTTTCTCCACCAGATCCTCTAGTGCCCTATCTGTCGAAAGATTTTTTGACACCCGCCGATCCATCACGAACAATTGAAACGGTTTCCTACAAGCAGTGATGTTACCCCATAAAGTCTCCGAATCTAACAACAAACATCTGTAGGGCTTGTCGTGATTCGTAGCATCCTCCTTTATAAGGTTCAATTCGGTTCTCCGCTGCTGAAGGACTGCCATAAGAGAAGGCGTCATCCCAATGTTCTCCTTTTTGGCGTTGGCGTGCAATAGATTCTTGCCTAGATCTTCCGATTGGTTCACCCATTCGACAAGCATATCATCGTTCGTCACATGCAAATATTTGCTAACCTCTTCATATGTTGAAGTCGAGGTCCAACCCAGTTTGTGGCAGTGTATTCCCAACCACTCCTTGAAATGCCTGACCGTCTTCAACTCCATTGCCTTGAGATGAAAAGGAGAGGTTGGGCTGCTGTTATTAATTTGTAGTTTGCCATCGATCACCAAATCAGCCAAGACTTCCATCTCCTCCATCGTTGTTCCATTTAAAGGCTTCAACCATGTGAGCTTGAAATCGTTGTCTACATCCTTTGTAGATTGAACAGACTTAGCCTTCGGCGTCTTACTGGGTTTCTTTGCAGACTTTTCTGAGGGCTCCCCTTCACTTGTCTGCTTCTTCTTCAGTGTTCCTTTTGAAAAGGATTCCATAATCCCCAACCATTTGGCAAAGATCCTATCTTCGGGGCAAGAAATCAACATCATCAGAAATGATGTTTCCTTCCCGCCCACCTGGGCAAAATCAACTGCTGCAATTTCTTCAACTCTCTGAGGAAAAAGACAGATTAATATACCGGCGAGATAAATCCCGCCCAAACAATTTGCTTACCCGGTATTCCGCAGATTGTGTATTCCCTGCGGTAGCTCTTTGTGGTCGCTGAAGAGATTCCCACACGGCTCGCGTGTGTTTAAACTTCTCCCATATTTTGCTGTTGTAGTGGTTGGTGTCGGCAGCGTCCCATTCCGCCGATAACTTATGGTACTGCTCGATTGTGAGATTCGGCTTAGCTAAAAACGCCGATCTTTTTGTCAGCTTCTCACGGGTATGCTCGGAAAGTTTTGTTGCCATCGTTCCTTTGTTGTGTTCATCGAGAAGTCGTTGGGCTGCCGTTATTGTGTGCTGGCCACTAATGATGTAGTACTTGATAGATTTTTATTCTCCGTCTGAATCTTCATGAGTTGTTCTGGTGTTGTGATCCAGACTTTGTCAGCGCCCTTCCTTCTTTCATAGTATGGACACAAAACAGCATTATGTGGAACGGTATAAGAATTGTCGTCCTTCATCTTCTCCATGAGCTCAGCTACACGTTCCTGGTTGAGTGGCCTGTAATTGAAGTTTGGGTTGACGCTGCAATATTTAACCCTACAAGGATAAATCTCATCATCATTTCCTTGTGACTTATTGCAGCATGAGATGCCACAGGTGCAGCTGACAAAACGATTGATGATTTTCTTTTGCGATCCGAATCAACATGTGTGATCCCCGACTGCAGCTGTTCTAGTGTTCTCGGCACACTCTTCCAGCTCCCGAAGCTTCCTAAGCAAATTGAACGTGATCTGTAGAGAACCTGAGACCGAGCCACCTCTCAATCTCCTTATGATGTCGCTGTGTTCTTCTTCAATGTGAAGAGGGAAGATTGCTCCACTTGCTGATTTTCTGTATTGTGAAGCAATATCTCCTGACAATACACCTACTCGATGAGTCTGAAGATCTTCGAAGTAGACATCCAGATGGATCCCCTCCATAGATGGGCTTTCGTTGAGTTGAAGAAGAACTCCAAGGTCAACATCATTAGTGAACACGTGAACGTCATTATCCACAAGTCGACAAAACCACCCGAAATTAATGTTGTAACTGACGACCTCTGGATCCGAGAACGTGACATTGGATGGAACAAGGCATATCTGTCGAGCATCGTCCAATCTGGGTTCGCAGCCTGCTTTCGGGTGCTTGACTAGCGAATCTACTTTCCATTGTTTTGCTTGTCCATGAGATGTGACAGAGGTTAATTTGACAGCAACCATGGTTGCTCCAATGCGCTTCCCATTTATCTTAAAATATGGCCAAGTTGATTCCAGAATCCCCCTGCCCATCTCTTCTCCTGCTCTTGTCTTTAATGTCACCTCAATTCCACATCTGAATACAAAAATGATTAGTTCAAGTATCCGAGTATAACAGATTTTATTTTAATTCTTACCCAGAATTTGACGACGACTCCATACTAATGACTCGATCTCCTTGTTTGATCAAATCGTCCTTCTGCAAAATAATACACTATAAATATAAATTATATAAAAACGCACACACACTTGTATAAACCCGAATATACAAAAATAATACACAGAGAGAAGTAGACGTAATTAACTGTCCGAAGCTCACATTTGTGTTAGTGCAAAAGAAAGATAACATTTCGTTTTAGAACCACCACAAATGTGAGCTCTGGACAGTTTTACATAGATTCCTAGCTTTTACTCGAAATATTATGATAAGATGATAAAAGTAAATAAAATGAGATATGCAACTTATATATACTAATACACATATATATTCACATGGAAGGTGCGGCGGGATTAATCTCGCCACCCCTTCAATGCCTCCTGAAAGAGTGGGCGGGATTAATCTCGCCACCTTTCTGGAGGCCTTGAACGGGAGTGCGGAATTAATCTTGCCACCCTTCTCGGTCTCAGAGAGAACTGGGCAGGATTTATTTCTCACACCCCTTCAGTGACTCCAGAAAGGAGGCGGGATTAATCTCGCCCACCATGTAAGGGATGGTTAAATGAATCTCCCACCCTTCCCAGTCCTCCATTGGTATGTTGTAAACCTTCTACGTCTCAGACAGAAACGTTTGGGATTGGTCCGACTCACCAATGGAGAAAAAGGGAAGGGTGGCGGATTCATTCCTCCAACAGGCATTGAAGACTCGGCGGGATTAATCCCGCCGCCCAGGGCCTTCACTCGTCCCTATGCGGCGGGATTAATCCCGCCGGACGCCAATTCCCTGCGCGGAATCGGGCGGGATTAATCCCGCCGCCTAGGCACTTCAGGCAGGCCAATGGCGGCGGGGGATAAATCCCGCCCGATTCGCAGGGAATTGGCGTCCGGCGGGATTAATCCCGCCTCCCAGGCCCTTCACTCGGGCCTTAGTCGGCGGGATTAATCCCGCCGAACGCCAATGCCCTGTGCGAAATCTTGCGGGATTAATCCCGCCGCCTAGGCCCTTCAGGCAGGCCAATGGCGGCGGGATAAATCCCGCCCGATTCCGCGCAGGGCATGCGTACGCGGCGGGATTAATCCCGCCCACCATGTAAGGGATGGTGAAATTAATCCCACCACCCTTCTCAGTTCCCTCCATTGGTATTTTGTAAACCTTCTCCGTCTCAGACAGAGTTAGTCGGGATTGATTCAACATACCAATGGGGTAAGAAGGTCGGGATTAATCCGCCACCGGGTAATGAAGGTTCGGAGGCTAATCCCGCCGCCCTCTCGTAAATCATGCGCTCACACATATATATTGGCTGCGGCATTTTGAACAGGGATGGGTGGGGCGGGATTAATCCCGCCGCTTATATCCAGGAAGTGCCTGAAGCGGCGGGATTAATCCCGCCGCCCTCCGCGAAGGGCATGAGCGTGGGGCCGGAAATCCCGCTTCATGTCCTGCGTGAATTCCCTGGGCGGCGGGATTAATCCCGCCGCCATGGCCTGCGAGGCGGCGGGATTAATCCCGCCGCCCATCCCTGTAAATGCCCTGCGCGGAATCCGGCGGGATTAATCCCGCCCATTAGAACCTTCACACAGGCCATTGCCGGCATAAATCCCGCCGCATTCCGCGCAGGGCATGGTGAGCGGCGGATTAATCCCGCCGCCATGCCCCAACATATAGCGGCGGGATTAATCCCGCCGCCGAGGCTATAAACCTATAGCGGCGGGATTAATCCCGCCGCTCGAGGGGCTTAGCGAGATAAAAACACACACATATATATATGTGTGTGTGTATATATATATATATATATGTATGTATGTATGTATGTATAGGAGTGTACGTGTGTGTGCAAGAGATAGATAAATAAATAAAATTATACAGTACTGGTACACCTAATATATGTGTGTACATAGGTATATATATGTGTATATGTATATCGTGTGTATGCGTGTGAGCGAAACAAATAAAATCATACAGATAAACAAACACACACACACATATATATACACAGGAGTGTGCGTGTGTGTGCGAAAGATAAAACTAATAAATAAATAAAATTATACAGATAAACACACACATATATATGTGTGTATATAGATATATAATCTATAGAGAAAGAGAGAGAGTCTGTGAATATATAAGCATATATATAAACTAGTGTTGTATGTATGTATATATGTATATAGGTATATATATTGTGTATATGTATATTGTGTGTATGCGTGTGTGAGCGAAACAAATAAAATCATACAGATAAACAAACACACACACACACACATATACATACACAGGAGTGTGCGTGTGTGTGCGAGAGATAAAACTAATAAATAAATAAAATTATACAGATAAACACACACATATATATATGTGTGTATATAGATATATAACCCATATGAATAATAAGCATATATATAAACTAGTGTTGTATACTATTTGTTAATATGCATTGATTATATATATATATATATATATATATGTATGTGTGTGTGTGTGTGTGTGTGTGTGTGTGTGTGTGTGTGTAAAGCAGTGCGCGTGTGTGTGGGAGAGATAGATCAATAAAAAAAAATTTACAGATACTGGTACACATAATATATATATATATATATATATATATATATGTGTGTGTGTGTGTGTGTGTGTGTGTGTAAAGCAGTGTGCGTGTGTGTGGAGAGATAGATCAATAAAAAAAAATTTACAGATACTGGTACACATAATATATGTATGTATATATGTATATAGGTATATATATATATGTGTATATGTATATCGTGTGTATGCGTGTGTGAGCGAAACAAATAAAATCATACAGATAAACAAACACACACCCACACACACATATACATACACAGGAGTGTGCGTGTGTGTGCGAGAGATAAAACTAATAAATAAATTATACGCACACTCCTATACATATATACATACATACACACACACACACACACAGATCTCACCTGTGTGCACAGCCGCCGCCGCCGATTTCACAGCCGCCGCCTCTTGAAACCCTAAGAATATACCTAAACCCTAAAGGAATTAAATATATATATTAACCCTAATAGAATATTCCTTCTGAGAATATACTTAAACCCTAAAAAGAATAAAATATAGATTCGCCCTAAACGAATATTCTTTCATTATATTATTAGCGCGTGCGTGTGCGTGGGTGTATCACATACACCTCAAAAATATAAATCATGCAGGGATTTAACATGTGTGTGTCCATGAGAGTGTTAAAGTTTCATGTGTATCAATACATACATACACATTGCATATATTAATACACATAATATATACATACACACGTGTATACACACAGACATACACACATATTAGTACATAATATTAGAGAGACCGAGTACATATTATAGATCATGCATGGTGTATATGTTTGAGAGAAGAGAACAGTACATATTAACATGGATCATGCATGGTGTGTATGTATGAGAGAAGACAGAAAGTACACATATATACATACAGAGTACACATATATACATGCACACGTGTATACACACAGACATACATACATATTACATGAGTAAATTCATTGTGTTACATATTAGGGTTTAGGTTTAGGGTTTAGGGTTTGCTCCCAACAAGCTTAATATAAATATTACACATGTAAATTCAATGTGTTACATACAGTCACACAGATTGAGTACATATATCATACATGCGTTGAACATGATGTTTTCAATAAAGAAGCAACCTATTTCTTCAGTTTGGTTTAGGGTTGTGCATGTGTGTGCATATGTGTTTTGTAAGTTCTTGTAATGCGTGTGTAAATTTATGATTGTGTTTATATATGTGTGCAAAACAAACATCGAATAATTAAGAAAATAATATTAATAAACACACTAGGAACATATTTTAAATTATACATAATAATATATGATTTTATCTAATATATAGCCATATATATTTAATAATATATATTAATTTAATATTGATAAAAAGGTTTAACATTGAAATATTCTTGAAATAATAAGAAATTAATTGAGAAATCCCATTAATATATACAAATGTAAATTAAGTACTCAAATAATTAACTAAATTAATTATCATAATCATGTTTAATATTGGAATATTCTTGGAATAATAAGAAATAATAAAGAATATCCCATTAATATAAAGAAGATTAATTACTCAAGTAATTAAGGAAATGATATTAATATATATTATTAAAAACTTATATGACTATATTAGATAAAATGATGTATTTTATGTATAATTTAAAATATGTTCATAGTGTGTATTAATTTAATATTGATAATAAGGTTTAACACATGAATATTCTTGAAATAATAACAAATTAATTGAGAAAATCCCATTAATATATACAAATGTAGAATAATTACTGCAATAATTAAGAACAAGACTAATTTAATTATGATAATCAGGTTTAATATTAGAAATTCTTCAAATATTAATAAATATTAAAGAATATCCATTGATACTAGGAAATGAAAACTAAATACTCGAGTAATTAAGAAAATAATAATATAAACAGACTATGAATATATTTAAATGATACATAATAATATATCAATTTATTTATTGTATAGTATATATTTATATTATATATATATATATATAATATAAATATACTTGAATACTAAGAATGTAGAATATAGTCTAAAATTTCGTAATATTAAACAGCTTGAATCACTTGAATAACATTAAATGCAATTTTAAAATACTCATTGGAACTGGAGAGTATATATGTCAGAGTGTCGGATATTTGTGTCAACTCATCTTAAATTTTATTTTCTGTTCTTTTTAAAAAATTTGAATTTCTGACATATGTATTGTCGGTCTGACATGTAAATTTGAAAATGCATTTAATTTCCCACTCAAATTCAGATCTGGTTCTTTCTCCGGCAAGGGTTTCTTCATTTCTGTATTTTTCACTCTTTAGATCTTCTTTTTTCTTCATAGTGATCATCTCAGGGCGAGATTAAATTGGGTGCTATTCTTTATAGGAAAGCACGGCGCCTTCAGTGCTGTTTACAAGTAAGTATTATAACAAATTTAAAAATACTTATAAAGATTCATTCTCTTACATTCTCTCTTAAATTACAATTAGGGGTTTAGGAATGCATTAGGATTATAATATATTCCGTTGGATTTATCCCGTTTAAATATCCTTTTAACTTAATATTCTAGGTTAACCGGGCCGGCGGGATTAATCCGGCCATTTCTTTTTGGCCTCTTCGAAGAGGTGGCGGGATTAATCCCGCCACCATCTCCTAGGCAATGCTTCTCCGCCACTGAAAAAGAGTGGCGGGATTAATCCCATCGATAACCTTCTCAACTGATGAAGAGTTACCAGAATTTATTAGAAAGAGTTGTCGGCGGGATTAATCCCGCCAACCATTTTAGGAGGCAGGGAAGGGTGGCGGGATTAATCTCGCCACCACTTCCTGTTTTAAAGATTTGGGGACAGGATTTATCCCGAGATCTCTTTGAAATCATAATTTTGGAGAGAGTTATGTGCGGGTTTAATCCCGCCACCCATTCCCCATCGTAAGAATTGTGGGCGGGATTAATCCCGCCGATCTCTCCGAGGGGTTGAGTCGGCGGCGGGATTAATCCCGCCGGACTCCCCCCGAGGAGGAAGAGGCGGCGGGATTAATCCCGCCGGCTCTTCCTTGTCGGAGGGAGTCCAAGGCGGGATTAATCCCGCCGACTCTCTCCGAAGGGTTGAGTCGGCGGCGGGATTAATCCCGCCGACCGTTCCTCGTCGGAGGGATTCGTGGGCGGGATTAATCCGTCCATCAGTTGTATTAATCAAACATGAGATATTATCTCTAAACATAATTATGTATTATTTGTATGCATATTATTAAGTAACCGTAATTCAGATTTCTTAGAAAAGCATACTTTGATTGCTGCAAGGATCTTCAAAACTAATGATGTTCTCATTACTCCAGATGCGTCATATAATCAGCCTATTTGGATGGGTCAAATTATCGACACCTGAAGTAATCACAAAAATAGTATTGTTAAGGTTGCATGGTTCAAACCACAAAAAAGGCGACACGAGAAGGAGAGCGAAAGATAATGGATGCCTAGAGAAAACATGGTCTCCCAATCAAAAGACCCAGCATGTTTTATAAATGTTAAATCCATTCGATATGGGTGGATGTCAAGAAGCGTTGGTAAAGTCACGATTAACAAAACTGCAAGGGAATGTATGTTTTCTGAAGCTTAAAGCAATTACAAAATTATAAAATATCATATATTTAATATTCATAATTATTATAAACTCTTTAATAATAGTACCAAATTGTATACTTAACTATATAAATTTAAAAATGATATGGAAGATTGACTATATTATTATAGGATTTATATATATATTATTACTACTACAAATTTTTAATTAATATGTTATATTTAAATATTAATTTTAATAACAATCAATATTTATATAATGTACCTCTTATGCTCTTCCTTAATTGTTATATTAGGCAATATATTATATAATTTAATACATTCTACTTTTATAATGTTATTAATTTTTGTTCAATGAATGCTATAATTATTAAAGGGTAGAATACAAATAGAATATTCTAAAGAATATTCTCTTTTCAAACATATATTCTAAAGAATATTCCTTTAATATTAGAAATGCTAATTAAATAGCTAAAATTGCTAATTTTTAGGAAATGGACATAGCCATGCCCATTTTAGTTTACAACTTGCATAAAACACATTCTTGCACAATATCATGATCAAAGACTTTTCATGACATTCCATTCGACAACAACTTCATCATTTATGAAACCATGGATTTGTGTATTTGAAGCCTGAATGCACGACAACATCAACAAGTTCATTCTGGCAAAGTTCATGTGCACTGACATCCTTAGTCTTCATCTCATATACTACAATTGTTTAAATGGACTTCAAACTACACAAAAGATATATGTTGTTGTCTATAATACTTACATGTGGTTGTAAATAAATATATCCCATTGTGGCCTAATTAGTAATATGATGCATATATGTATGTTGTAACTAAAATGGGCATGGCTATAATCCATTTCCTAATAATTAGCAATTTTAGCTTTAATTAGCATTTCTAATATTAAAGGAATATTCTTTAGAATATATGTTTGAAAACAGAATATTCTTTAGAATATTCTATTTTGTATTCGATCCTTTAATAAATTATAGCATCATTGAACAAAAATTAATAACATTATAAAAGTAAAAAGTATTAAATTATATTATATTGCCTAATATAACAATTAAGGAAGAGCATAAGAGGTACATTATATAATTGATGTTGTTATTAAATATTAATATTTAAATATAACATTATTAATTAAAAATTTGTAGTAGTAATAATATATATATAATCCTATAATAATATAGTCAATCTTCCATATCATTTTTTAAATTTATATAGTTAAGTAAACAGTTTGGTACTATTATTAAAGAGTTTATAATAATTATGAATATTAAATATATGATATTTTATAATTTTGTAATTGCTTTAAGCTTCAGAAAACATACATTCCCTTGCAGTTTGTTAATTGTGACTTTATCAACGCTTCTTGACATCCACCATATCGAATGGATTTAACATTTATAAAACATGCTGGGTCTTTTTGATTGGGAGACCATGTTTTCTCTAGGCATCCATTATATCTTTCACTCTCCTTCTCGTGTCGCCTTTTTTGTGGTTTGAACCATGCAACCTTAACAATACTTTTTTGTGATTACTTCAGGTGTGTCGATAATTTGACCCATCCAAATAGGCTGATTATATGACGCATCTGGAGTAATGAGAACCATCATTAGTTTTTGAAGATCTTGGCACAATCAAAGTATGCTTTAGGTTTTGGTTCTTTTGTCCAACAAAGTGTGGGGTTTGCACTTCCACATCACTACTGGCTTCTATGTGTCTGCTGTGCTCAGTGATGTCATTTCAATCTCCTCTCGCCACCTTGTTTTAAGGCCAAAAAGGGTGTTGCAATTCTGTGCTTGTGATAGTAGGCCCTTCCAACTCTCGAACAACAGTCTCCCAATAGTCGACCACATGCTTATATAGTTCTGAGTAACCAGTTGCCTTATCAGAATTCTTTGGCATCGATTTTTGAACCCATGCCACATATTTTTTGATGCTATCAATAATAACCTCTTTTCCTTGCTGGGCACTCAATGGAATAGGGTCTGGTTGTCCTTATGGGAGAAGTGGCTTTCCATTCTCTCCACTTTTGAAGAGCATTAACCCCTCTTTGGTAACCACTCATGCTCTGATGGCCGTAATTGTACTGCATAATAGGTATACCATCTCGTATAGAGAAAAAGAATTGTACGGCACAAGGTGACCAACTAAAGAATCACTCCCCTCTTTTATACTCCTGAGAAATTTTTTGAAGTCTGGCACCTCAGTCATAAGCAAAGCACAACTTTTTTTGGAGATGCAGTTTTCAAAAAGATGCGGTAAGGTAAGTGCACTTGTCCTTTTTGTAGAGTTGGAGACCTTGCTGAAGAACGCATCAATATCTTCATGAGTGTGACCAACCATAAGAAAACTGAGCATGATTGTCAAACACACCTTTGGCAACAAGCATTGACAAGTATGCTAGCACATATCTAGAAAATAATAAAAGTAAGTATGAGCTTGAGAAACCCTTAAGTAAAATGATTACCTATTTTTGTTCTCGCCTGCACAATTATCCATCTATAAAAGCAAATGACGAGGAAGCTTATTTGATGTTGAGGACACATGTACTATTTGAGTTAGATCCCTCCACTGAACCTGAACTCTCAACAGGCCATCTGTTTTTTGTGCAGGCTGCTGACAATGCCTCTCATATTCCCAAGTAGCCTCAAGTGCAGACGTGTTCATGAGAGCATTATGTAAAGGTTGAAGGTGTTGTTTCTTCACTTTGAGATCACTGATAGGACGTGTTGTGAGTGGGCTTCAAGGTTTCTAAAACACATGGCCAACGACCCAATAGTGAAATTGGAGTCACTAGACCAATGTGGAAGTGAAAAGTGTCCATATGACTCACAACCGTGTCCATGTGTTAGCACACCTGTCAATGAAATCGGAAGTTTCATGACATTTCCAAGGCACTTTGGTGTTGCAACGAGCTTTGGAATGCTGGTCTTTGAATGATTCATCTGTCATGGATCAAGAGGTACTCTGATGGGCGTGACACGAAAGCATGTGGTGTGCATAGTACTAAGACCGGCAAGTTTGTTGTGCAATCATGTGGGCCTCCCTTCTTTTGAATGGCAGTGATCTCCACCAAGGTTTTTGCACAAGCCTCTGCAGCCTTCAATGATGTACAAGTGTCACACTTGGAAAAGCTAGAGTGTTTTGCAATCTCCACATCCTTAAAATGAGTGTTCCATATGTTGTTGAAGGTACCAGTGCAGATTGCTTGCAGACCCATCAAATTGAGCACTTGTTCACATGTTCACACAGCTTCAATTGAGTGTAGATTGAAGGCAAAACCTTGAGATTTTTCCTGATCCCTGCATTTGTGGTTCGGCATTTGTGAGGCATCCTGTTGCATTTGCTTCCACAAAAGCCTTGAGTATCTCTATGGCTGTATAATGTGAGAGCGGGTTTTGACCAAGCGAGTGTTCCCATGTACTGAGGTTCGCGCTCCATCTAGCCACTCATCCCTCCGACGGTAGAACGTGGTCTTTGGGATCCCGTATATACTGTACCAAGCTTTGAAGTAGATGGCCACCTTATTAAATACCATGGATGTACTCTGATAACCTGTGTCTGAGGTCATTCCATCAATACACCCAGTTAGTGCTGCATATACAAACTCATGCCTTTGCTTTTGGTGAGCGTACGAAAGACATGTCTACATTGGGTAATTTCATTCCGGTCTGCCATCTGACAACACTTCTTCTTACAGCAATCAATCGTGGAAATGCTCATAACACTTTCGGAAGATGTAGGATCCATCTTGACCCTCTTGCTGAAACTTGCAGGGAAGATCTGCAACCCATGAATCGCCTTTTCTTACAATAGGATCAATGCAAGGAACCTCTTCAAATATGAGTTGTTCTTCCGAGTTGTTATTATTTGAAATTCAACCAGAATATGTTGAACCATCTTCCCGTCTTAATTCAGATGTTCGCCACCTCAGGAGGGATCCAGGATGCAAAGTGCCATTAGGTGAAACCTCTGTCACAACTACACCCACGAAGTCAGACCCTAGTTTCTCTTTCTGACACTGCTTCCATTGGATTTATAGCTGTGATGATGCCTCCCAACCTCAATCTCATGAAGAAAGAGAATCACCTCATCCATCACCAGCAGGCAAGCCATCATCTGAAAACTCGTGCTACTGTTTGTTTGTGACTCTGTATATTCTATGTCAGCCTTGACTTCATCCAAATTCCACAATACAGGAGAACCCTCCTCAAATTCCATTCCCGGAACCTCAACATACTTGAAAATGGTGTTCATCCATACGTACACACAAGATCCTTGGGCAATATTGTGACATGATGCATTATCATCTCGAAACTTCCACAGTTCCAGTGCCAACTATCTCGTTGTTCCAAAGAAGTATTTTTCTCTCAGTATTATACATATTGCCCTGCACATAAATAATTGTGTATTATGATATTTATTTATGCAATATTTCTAAGAAATATAACTGTGGTTGCTTAATAATATGCATGTGCAATAATACATAATTATGTATAAAGATAATATCTCATGCTTTATTAATACAACTGATGGGCGGGATTAATCCCGCCCACGACTCCATCCAACGAGGAACGAAGGGTGGATTAATCCCGCCGATTCTTCCTCGCGGGAGGGAATCAGGCGCGGGATTAATCCCGCCGACTCTCTCCGATGGGTAGAGTCGACGGCGGAATTAATCCGCCACTCTCTCCGACGAGAAAGAGCACGGGATTATCCAACCACGTACTTCCCTCGTCCTGGAGAGGCGGCGAGATTAATCCCGCCGCGGACTCCCTCCGACGAGGAAGTACCGGCGGATTAATCCCGCCGCTTCTTCCTCGCGGGAGGGAATCGGCGGGATTAATCCCGCCGCAAATCCTCCGACGAGGAAGAGGGGGCGGGATTAATCCCGCCACAACACTGACGAAGGAGAATAGGCGGCGGATAATCCTGCCCACAACTCTGACGATGGGGAAAAGCGGCGGGATTAATCCCGCCCACATTCTCTCGAAATTATGATTTAAAGAAATTCGGATGAATCCTGCCCACAATTTAAAACAGGAATGTAATGGCAAGATTAATCCCGCCACACCTTCTTTGCCTCCTAAAATGGATGGCGAGATTAAATCCCGTAGATAACTCTTTTCAATAAATTCAAGTATCTCTTTATCAGTTGAAAGAGTTATCGGCGGGATTAATCCTGCTGCTCTTCTTAAGAGGCGGAGAAGCATTGCCAGACAATTCTTTAGTATCAAAGAGATGGTGGTGGATTAATCCGCCACCTCTTTGAAGAGGCGAAAAAAAATGGCCGGATTAATTCCGCCGCCTCGGCTAACCGAGAATATTAAGTTAAAAGTATATTTAAACGGGATAAATCCCTAACAGAATATATTGTAATCCTAATGCTTCCTAAATCCCTAAATTCTAAAATTTAAGAAGAATGTAAGAGAGTGAATCTTTATAAATATTTAAATTTGTTTATAATACTTACGTAAACATCAATGAAGGCGCCGTGCTTTCCTATAAAAATAGTGCACCCAATTTAATGTCGCTCCTGAGCTGATCACTAAGAAGAAAAAAGAAAATCTGAAGAGTGAAAAATAAAGAAATGAAGAAACCCTTGCTGGAAAAGAACCAGATCTAAATTTGAGTGGGAAATTAAATGCATTTTCAAATTTACATGTCAGACCGACAATACTTATTCAGAAATTCAAAATTTTTGAAATAACAGAAAAGAAAATTTAAGATGAGTTGAACAAATAACCGGCGTTTGACATTATACTCTCCAATTCCAATGAGTGTTTTAAAATTGCATTTAATGTCATTCAAGTGCTTCAAGCTGTTTAATATTACGAATTTTTGTAATTATTCTACATTCTTAATATTCAAGTATATTTATTAAGTTTTATTATATATATACACTAATACAATAAATAAATTGATATTATTATGTATCATTTAAAATATATTTCTTTTATATATTATTTTCTTAATTACTCAAGTAATTAATTTACATTTCCTACTATTAATGGGATATTCTTTGTTATTTTCTTAATATTCAAAGAATATTCCAATATTAAACATGATTATCATAATTAAATTAGTCTTTTCTTAATTATCTCAGTAATTATTCTACATTTGTATTAATGGGATTTTCTCAATTAATTTGTATTTTTTCAAGAATATTCTAGTGTTAAACCTTATTATCAATATTAAATTAATATATATTATTAAAACTATATATGGCTATATATTAAATAAAATCATATATTATTATGTATAATTTAAAATATGTTCATAGTGTGTTATTAATATTATTTTCTTAATTATTCGATGTTTGTTTTGCACTATTATATATAAACACAATCATAAATTTTATATACATGTGCACACGCATTAGAAACCTTACAGAGACACATATGCACACACATGCACATTGCCCTAAACCAAACTTGAGAAATTATATGTTGCTTCTTTATTGAAAAACATCATGTTCAACGCATGTATGATCTATATGTACTCAGTGTGTGTATATGTAACACATTGAATTTACACATGTATATATGTATGTCTGTGTGTATACACGTGTGTATGTATATATGTATACTAATATAATATATGAATGTGTACGATTTTCATTTGTTAACACTCTATCTTTCTCTCATACATACACAGTGTCACCATGCATAGTCCCTTCTCTCATACATACACACCATGCATGATCATGATCCAAATATGTAGCCTGTCTTTCTCTCATACATACACACCATGCATGATCCATAATATGTACTGATGTTCAATATTATGTAATATGTTATATGTATATCTGTGTATAACACTCACTCCTCATACATAAACACCATGCATGATCCATCCTAACCCTAAACCCTAAACCCTAAACCTATGTAACACATTGAATTTACACATGTAATATGTATGTATGTCTGTGTGTATACACGTGTGTATGATATGTGTGTACTAATATATCCAATGTGTATGAATTTAATTTGTTAACACTTTCACTTTTCTCTCATACACACACACCATGCATGATCCATGTAAATATGTACTGTCTCTTCTCTTAAACATACACACCATGCATGATCCATAATATGTATTGTCACTCTTCTCTTATACATACACATACATGATCCTGTACTCTGTCTCTCTAATATTAATATGTACTAATATGTATGTATGTCTATGTATATAATACTATGTGTGTATATATGTTCGCTGCACGTGAAACTTTAACACTCTCATGGACACACACGTGTTAACCCCTGCATGATATTTATTCTTGGGGTGTATGTGATACACCCACGCACACGCACACGCACACGTTGATAATATAATGAAAGAATATTCGTTTAGGGCGAATCACTAGTTTAATCTTTTTAGGGTTTAAGTATATTCTTAGAAGGAATATTCGATTAGGGTTAATATTATTCTATTCCTTTTAGGGTTTAAGTATATTCCTAGGGTTTGTAAGGCGGCGGCGACGGCGGCGTGAAATCTCCTTCTCTCTCTCACACAGGTTAGATCTCTCTCTCTCTCTCACGCACACTCCTCTGAGTTTATTTATTTTTATATTATATGTGTGTGTATCTTAATAATATAATTTAGATCTCTATCTCTCGCACACACGCACACTCGTTATACATCACACACACACACACAATATATATACACACACACACACACACAGATATATATATATCTGTGACACACACACACACACACACATATATATTATATATATCCTTCTCTCTCTCTCTTCTCTATAGATCTCTATCTCTCGCACACACACACACACTTGTCACACACACACACCACACAACACACACACACACATATATATATATATATATATCTTGTGTGTGTTTGTGTTTGTGTATCTGTATAATTTTATTAATTTACTAATTTTATCTCTTGCACACGCACGCACACTCCTGTTATCTGTATGTTTTATTGTTTTCGCTCACACACGCTCATACACCCACACACACACATATATATATACCTATATACATATAATGTACATACATATATTATGTGTACCAGTATCTGTATAATTCTATTTATTTATCTATGTATCGCACACACACGCACACTCCTATACATACATATATATATATATATATATATATTATATATATATAATTATATTATACATACACATATATATGTGTGTGTGTGTGTATCTGTTAATTTTATTGATTTTGTTAATTGTATCTCTCGCACACACACGCACACTCCTATATTAATATTATATATGTGTGTGTGTGTGTGTTTGTTTATCTGTATGATTTTATTTGTTTCACACACGCACACACGATATACATATACACACATATATATATATACCTATGTACATATATACATACATATATATGTGTACCAATATCTGTATAATTTTATTTATTTATTTATTTCTCGCACACACGCACACTATATATACACACACACACACACACACATATATATAATTTTATTGATTTGTTTGTTTATCTGTATGATTTTATTTGTTTCACACACGCATACACACGATATACATATAATTTGTGTATCGGTATAATTTGTTATAATTTGTGTATCAGTATAATTTTATCTGATTTGTTTATCTCTGGCACACACACGCTTCCTACACACATATACATATATATAATAATATATGTGCGTAGCGGCGGGATTAATCCGCCGCCGCTATATGGTTAGCCCTCGACGGCGGGATTAATCCCGCTGCTATATGGTTACACCCTCGGCGGCAGGTAATCCTGCCGCTATATGGTTAGCCCCTCGGCGGTGGGATTAATCCCGCCGCTATATGGTTAGCCCCTCGCGGCGGGATTAATCCCGCCGCTATATGGTTAGACCTTCGGCGGCGGGATTAATCCCGCCGCCCTTCAGGCAAGCTATTCCGTTAGCCTCATGAGCGGTGGAATTAATCCCACTGCGTACGCATGCCATGCGCGGAATCGGGCGGGATTTATCCCGCCGCCAAAGGCCTGCCTGAAGGCTAGGCGGCGGGATTAATCCCGCTCGATTCCGCGCAAGGCATTGGCGTCCGGCGGATTAATCCCGCCGCCTAGGGCCCGAGTAAAGGGCCTGGGCAGCGAGATTTCCCGCTGCCCTGTGCGGAATCGGGCGGGGATTAATCCCGCCGCCAAAGGCTTGACTGAAGGGCTGGCGGCGGGATTAATCCCGCCTGATTCCACGCAGGGCATTGGCGGTCCAGCGGGATTAATCCCGCTGCCTAGGGCCCGAGTGAAGGGCCTGGGCGGCGGGATTAATCTCGCTGCCCTGCGTGGAATCGGCAGAATTAATCCGCTGCCAAAGGCCTGCCTGAAGGGCCTAGGCGGCGGGATTAATCCCGCCCGATTTCACATAGGGAATTGGCGTCCGGGATTAATCTCGCCCAATTTCACGTGGGAATTGGCGTCCGGCGGGATTAATCCCGCCGCATAGGGACCGAGTGAAGCCCTAAGCGGTGGATTAATTCCGCCGAGCCTTCAATGCCTATTGGAGGAATGAATCCCGTCATCCTTCCCTTTTATCTTCATTGGTGAGTCGGACCAATCCCAAACGTTTCTGTCTGAGACGTAGAAGGTTTACAACATACCAATGGAGAGAACTGGGAAGGGTGGCAAAATTCATTTAACCATCCTTACATGGTGGGCGAGATTAATCCCCGCCTTTCTAGAGTCACTGAAGGGGTGTGCTAAATAAATCCTGCCAAGTTCTCTCTTGAGACCGAGAAGGGTGGCAAGATTAATTCTACACTCCCGTTCAAAAGCCTCCAGAAAGGTGGCGAGATTAATCCCGCCCACTCTTTCAGGAGGCATTGAAGGGGTGGCGAGATTAATCCCGCCGCACTTCCATGTGATATATGGTTATTATATAAGTTGCATATTCATTTTATTTACTTTATCATCTTTCATATATTTCGAGTAAAAGCTAGGAAACTATG
>PUQB01000043.1:798428-925670 GCA_003024785.1 Selaginella tamariscina
TAGAATAGAAAACAAAAAATTGAGCTGATGTCTTATGATGAGGATTAAAAGGTCCGCTTTAAGATTTGGTGTTATGATTATAAAAAAGGTTTTCTGAAGGCAATAAATGAGATGTTTGGAATAATTTTCACCGTTCATACATTCAATAGTAGAACACTTAAAGAAGTTAGCTAAAAGATTGAAGAATGAGAACAACATTTTCTTAAGTGCAATGCTAGTAGCTCTAGAAGTAAAGACACTTCAAAGGAAAACAATGAAGGTGACGAGCAAGAGTTCTTAAAGAGAAGGTTCGTGAAGCACTAGCTTGTGTCAATGAATGTTCAAAGAATATGACTTGCAACTTTGAACTATACAAGGAGATAAAGTACATAATTGAAAAGGAAGTGTACATTTAATGTTCTACTAATTACAAAACTCTTGGCTTTATTTCCTCGTACTGGTACTTGTTCCTTTTATTATTTTGTTCCATCTTTTTTGAGTTTTTATTTATTTATTTTAGGAACAAGGAGAAGCAGGAGAAGCAAAGTCAAAAACGTGGATGGTAACCTATAAGAGCAAAGAAAGGTGTCTGGCCTGTAAATGCATGAACGGAGTTGTTGTTAGGCAAACTTCGTCAATGGAAGAAGGTCCAACCAGTTGTCTTGTTGATAAATGATGAAGCAACGAAGATACTATTCTAAGGTCTGAATTGTGCATTCTGACTGCCCATCAGTTTGCAGATGATATCCTGAAGAAAGACCCACTTTAACCTGTAAACTTCGAAGAAGCTCTCGCCAAAACTTGGACATGAATTGTGGACCTCGATCAGAAACAATGCTCTCAGGAAGACCATGGTTCGGAACACTTCACGGATCACCAACTCAGCAGTTGTCTAGCATGTAACAGTCTTGTTATATGGTAGGAAATGAGCCTGTTTTGGTGAAACGGTCAACCACCACAAGAACTGCATCAAATCCACAAGGAGTAAGATCTTGAGGAAATCCATCAAAATGGATTTCTAAGGAGCAGAAGGAACGTGAAAAAGGACGAAGAAGACAGAGGGTTGCGTGACAAGGCATCTTCGACCTATTGCAGGTGTCACAACTCCTTTACAAACTTGTCCACCAAATCCTCGCAAACCCAGGCCACCAATACTTGCGAGTCACCAACTCAACTGTCTTGACCACACCAAAATGTCATGTAGCCGGGGTATCATGACACAATCCTGTACCACACGAGTCCTGCAAACACCAACAGGAACGTACAGGAGACCTTCCCGGTACAGGAGTCGTCCTGTATGGCACACAACTTGTAATTTGTACGGGAACTAAAGGAAGAGGAGCTTGTGATGTCAGGACTAATGTTGTGAGAACACATTCCTTGCCAAGTCGTCTGTAGCCAACTGAATGGATGTCCTATCGAAGTGTTGAATTTGCTGGAGCCTAATGAACTTGTAGAGCCGCAAGCCGGAAATGATCAGGACCCAACAACACTTGCCTTTAACAATCATATGCAGGATCGCCCAGGGTCGGTGCAAGGTAAGAGCGTCTAGACAATGCGTCCGCCTTACCATTTTGGAAACCAGGCCTGTAGACAATGACAAAATCAAAACGTGATAGGAATTCCGCCCACCTAGCTTATCGCCGACTGAGAATTCGAGCCGTTTAAAAAAACTCCAAGTTCTTGTGATCCGTAAGGACTTGTACAGGATGCACAGCACCTTCTAGAAAGTGCCGCCACTCCTCGAACGAATCCACAATGGCTTTGAGTTCCTTGTTCATGAATCTCATAATTAATCTTCCCGAAAAGAACTTACGAGAGTGAAAGGCTACAAGATGGAGTAACTTGTCTTCTCCAACTTGTGATAAGATAGAACCAACCGCAAAATTCGAAGCATTTGCTTCAACAAAGAAGGACGGAAGAATCAGGATGTTACTAAGATCGGAGCTGTCGTGAAGGCATTCTTGAGTGTTATGAATGCATGTTCCGCCTTGTCGGAAAACCCTTGTGCGCTTGTGATTCCGTGAGTGGAAGTACACACTTGGAGAAGTCCTGTATGAACCGCCTGTAGAAGCAAGAAAACATTGTACGTCTCGTACAAACTTGGGCCTCTCCCACTCCACGATGGTCTTCACCTTGTGCATGTCCATGGAAACGCCAGCAGGAGAGACGATGTAGCCCAAGAACTCTACATAACCCTGTTGAAAAAACACTTCTCCAACTTTGCATATAAGCTATGCTCGTGAAAGCCACTATAGAACAAATCGTACATGCTTCTTATGTGCCGCCTGGTCCTTGGAGAAAATCAAAATATCATCGAGGTCGATCACCACAAACTGGTCCAAGAAGTCGCGAAAGATGTTTCACCATGTGTGAAACACGGCTGGGGCATTTGGTAAGTCCGAAAGGCATCACCTTGTACTCGATTTGTTCATACCTTATACAAAAGGCAGTCTTCCACTCATCGCTTGGACGAATCCGTACAAAATTTGTAGGCCCCTCATAAGTCGATCTTTGTGAACACCTTTGCTCCTCGCAGCCGATCAAAGAAGTTTCGGGATCAATGGCAACGGGTACCAATTCCGAATGGTGACTTGATTTAAACCATGTAGTCCACAACCAAACGTAAACTCCCATCCTTCTTCTTGACAAAGAAGATAGGTGCTCTGCAGGAGGGGAGTGACAAATGAAGCCGGATGTCAAGTTGTCCTCGATGCACTGATAAAGAACCTCCAATTCTGTGGTTGACAGTGCATAAATCGGTCCGAACAGTGGAGTCTTTCCTTCTGCAAGATCAATAGGACAGTCATAGGACTTATGAACAGGAAGAACTGCAGCCTTGTGCTTGTCAAAAACGTCCTGAAAGGAATGATATTTGGATGGTAGGGAAAGAAGGAGGAGAAAGAGAAGGAGCAGGAGAAGAAGATACTGAAAAAACAGGAGAGTCAGATACAGGAAAGGTAAAAGAGGACATAGGAGTTACTTGAAAGGCAAAAAAGATGGAAAAGGAGCAGGATCAGTGGCAAGTTCGTGCATGGTAGTGTAAGAACTTGGAGAGGAGAAGGAGGGAGCTGTGATTGAAAAAGAGGAAGGATCTTGGGGGGTGGAACAGAAGCAGAGTAACAAAAAGAGGCAAGATTGGGAAAAACCTGTGTGGATGTTGACGAGTGTACAGGATTGGAAGAATCATGTACAAAAGTCCGTGGTTGAACAGGAGTGAGGAAACCTGCGCAGTGTGCTGACGAATCCGTAAACTTACAGGAGTGGAAAGAGCCTGCGGATGTACTAAGGAACTGACATGAGATGCATCCTGTCGAGAAGTCTTCAACACTGATACAGGACAGGCACGGTCAATCCTGTAGCTTGTACTGGCTCAAATATTAAGGATGTATCCTGCACACAGGAAGGTACAGGATTGATCCTGGCTGCTGGAGAGGAAAACGTGAACGTCCTACGACCTCCAATTAATTGCGGATTTGCAACAACGAACCATGGCATGCACAAAATGATGAGAGTCGATCGAGTCTTGATTAAGTTGAAGGAAATTGAACAGTTGAATGCTCCATTTGCAAGAGAGAGGTTTGGTAGCATGGGTAACTGCACCAGAAGCAATCAGACGACATCGGCCACCTCTACAGGAACTGCATGCTTCAACTCCACCACTAGAATGCCATGTTGAGTTGCAAAAGTGTCATCCATGAAGCATGCATTTGCACCAGTGTCTAACAGGGCAAACTCCTTGAGTTCTCGATTATTGAGATGAATGTGTATAGGAAACTTGAGTGATGGATTGAGCATCACCAATGGAGCCTGCACCTACGTCCAACTTCGTGGCTCCTAGACGAAGTGAACATTGAAGTTTTTCGATTGAACTTCAGCTTCAACTTTACGTATCTTGAACTTCTTGGCTTTAATAGAACATTCTACCACCTTGTGTCCTGTTTCACCACAATATAAGCATAGGTTCTCACTGCGGCGACGTTGCTTCTCAACAGTGGAAAGAGAGCCATGCTTGGATTTCTCAACCTCCATAAGAACTACTCCAGAAGGTGGTGCAGGAACATGTACCACAGTTGCAGGATTGGTTTGCGGGAACTGCTGACGGGATCTTTCTTAACGACGCTCGAACAAAACGTTTGTCGCAGCGAACGGCTTATTGCATGATCTCTGCTAATGTTTAGGCATCCGGTAACATAAGAAGAAGGTCCTTTACGTCATCCCTCAACCCAAAACGAAAGTGTTCAATCAATGCAGTCTCGTCCCATGGTATGTTTGTGCAAAGTGCTGAAATTCGGATGCATAGACAGAAGCTGGTCGGGATCCTTGGGTGAGCTTTCATAACTTCGTGCATGCGAAACGGTACTTATCAGGATCTCCAAAGCAGGCTCAAAGGTAGGCACGAAACCTTCAAAGTCTTTCATTAATGAGTTGTCACGCTCTAGTAAGGGGTCAACCCAAGCTCGTGGAGATCCAACTAGTAGGGATTGCCAAAAGGCCAATCTTTTGTGCATCAGTCGAGTAGCGGCGTGGTTGCATGTGGATCAAAAGCCTGATCTGATTTAGGAACCCTTGGAAATTAGCACGATTGCCATTGAACTTTTCCGGCATGTTGATCTTCGGCTCCGAAGAAGTGTTCAATGGAGAGGAAATCACGATGCTTGAGAGAGAGCCTGCGCCAGCAGCCTTGGAAGATGCACCAGCAGTTGCATGTGCCGCGTTGGTGGAACCTTGCAGATCTGTGACCACAGTGGCTAGCTCATGAAGTAACATTTGGTGTTTGCATTGAAAGTGCTTAAAATCAGCCATGATCTATGAAAGAAAAAGAAGGAAAACGAAGGAAAAGAACCAAGGAAAAAAAAAAGTAGCTAGAAAAATGGAGAGCTATGAAAGGAGTTATTATCAAATTGTCAAGCCACGATCCAGAAATCAGGAAGAGAGCAAGGTTCCAAGAATAAGAAGGTTTGACTCAGGAGCAGAACATGGAGTAGGACAGGAAGTAGGAACTCAGGAGTAAGACAAGGCGCAAGATAGAATCCAGGAGCAAGATAGGAACAAGATAGGATCCGGGAGCAAGACAGAAGCAGGATAGGAAGGCAAAGGACAGGATTCAGGAGCAAGACAGGAACATAACAGGATCCGGGAGCAAGACAAGAGCAGGACAGGAACCAGGAGCGACAAAGAGCAGGAGGCAAGGAGCAAGACACGAACAAGACAAGAACAAGAATGATCGTAGAATGACTGGTGTTGATAATAACACCGGAAAATGTAAACCCTATTTTTGTCATTTTTAGGGTAAAAAACATCTCTAGAAAAACAAGCCTTTGTTTTTGTAAAAAGTAGTTAACATACTAGGGGTCGAACATTGGTTTGTTTTTTTACATAGTTAATATACCTTGTAATATTATTTTGTTTTACCCTTGTTTTTAACTTGTTTATACAGTAATAATTTCTGTTTGTTTTCTATATAATTTATTTTATTTAATTTTAAATTTATTTATTAATTTTAATTGTACTTAATAAAAACTCTTTAACTTTCATTATTAAACTAAAAATAATAAACATTATTGATTTCTGGTGATCTCTCTGTGAATCCCCTCTCTCTCTCACACACACCAGTCCACCTTTCGGAAGCGTTTCTTCATGGGTGAGGTTCTGGCATCAACGAGGCCTCTGCAAGAAAAGAAACTAATGTAACAGGATTCACCAGTTATACTGTGTGTGTGTATATGCTATTATAATATTATTGCAGTAAGCACAGGCCTATACGTATATTGTCAATCCTGATATATATGAATGCATACACATCTAGAATACATGTATGTATGCTATATAGGAATATATATAATAGGACTCGGCTGAAAACTGTTGTTCTTTTAAGCTACATGTCTTGTGTTCTTCTCCTCTGTGTGTGTGTGTGATAACTGACCAAAACATATTAGATAAAAGAAAGCCATTGTACATGTGTGTGTGTGTGTGTGTGAGAGTGAGAGAGAGAGAGAGAGAGACAGAGTTGCGAGCTTTACCATAAAGCTCGCAAAGACAATGCCGGGAAGGCAATGTACTTAATGCCTTCTGATGTTGCCAGATTCAAAGCAGCCCTGTGAGTGAAACATCATCCAAACAGTGAGCAAAATAAACAATCAAGTAAGACGTATCAAGCATGTACATTTGTGTATATAAGTATATACACGTACATACTTAAGATAAATACATAATGAAATAAGAAAATGCAATACTTACACATAGGCTTTGGTTAACATCTTCTCAACTCCTCTCTGTTCTTCTCTTCGTAAACAGGGCCGACCACATGAATCACACGCGAGGCCTGTAGATTAAACCCTCTACAAAGAAAAATATATTAAGTAAAATTAATAAAACATAAGACTACAATCTAATAGAAACGTAAACTTTCAAATTAAGTATGCGTGTATATGTAATAATAATAATAATAATAATTAATGAATCGATAAACAAACAGACATTGTTTACCTTGTGATGACAACTTGCCCAACCTCACATTTGATACCTTGAGGAGCTACATCAGGCAGCTTTTGACAAGTATCAAGTAATCTAGGACCGGCAAAACGATGAATAGCTGCAAAAATATTAATCAAATATTTACGAGGATGACTTACATAATCTTTAATAAATAAAAAACTTACTTCCATCAACACCATAGCCTGCATTGCATCTTTTATTTGCTGGAGCCACCTGCATATGACAAATCAATAGCATGTAGAACAACAATAAAGTGATACAACACCACACACACACACACACACACACACAAGTGTACAAGTGCACATGCACGTGTACGTTCGTATGCTCTCTCTCTCTCTCTAAAAGCTGTTGTGTATTACATACAGATGTGCAAAACAGAAAAAAACAAGTATATATGCATGTCACTTAGATGCCATATTCATCCTGTCTTTTTTTTCTAATTTTTTAGACTTATAAACGTGTATGTCTGTCTGTGTCTGCGTGTATAAATGCATATATAGACTTAGATGATAATTTGCTTATATGTATAGACAGGAATTATAACTGTCTGAACTGTCCATACATACAGTGTGTGTGTGAAGAACAAAAAACTTACGACTGCATCTGTTTGTCCATCGATGAACAGAGCCCTATATCCGCTGGACTCGGACAGCTTGTACTTGACCACTCCAGTGAGTGGCTCCGGAGGCGGAGGTGGGGGAGGGGTCGGTTTCTCCCCACTGGGACGATCGAAATTGGGTCTTCTCCGGGGCCTGTCCATGGACCTCGGACCACCCATTGCACATCTTATCCTTGTTGGCATTGCATAGAAATCTGTACACATACATAGAAATCTATAGTGAATCCACTCACCAGATTGAGTGGCCACCGTTGATATTGCACACGCCATATCTTGGAGAGCTAAACCCATGCCCCGGATTTGCGGAGCACGCTCTGCCGCTTCACAAAAAGAACCCTAAAGCATATTCTAGGATCCCCTGTTTAGGTTAGCTTACATGTATTACATGTAATATTTTATATAATATTCTATAAATAAGTAGCGAAGAACAATAACTGTATAATGTATATATATACTAAGAGTTTCATAAATATCTATTATATCTATTATAATTTAAATATGTGAGTCTATACATCTTACATACATTATTTATATATATGTGTAGAGAGGGACAAAGAGACATGAATTTATGCATGCACACATGCTTGTATATATATACACACACGTGTTTACCTTCAACACATGCTAGTGTCTATGCACATAGTCACAAATTTTTAATTAAAATATTAAACCATTAAACCACATTATAAAACTCAGAAACAAAAAATCAACATGGGCACATCATATACACATCCACAGACACACACACACGTATATGGAATTAAACATTCATAGGCACACCATTTCAATAGATCGCAGAATTTATAATGCATCTCTTCTCTTTTGTCTCTCTCTCACATACACACACACCACATAAGTTAAACATTATGTAATTCAAAATGAAATATCTTTTGTTAAGCCATAATTATCGAGTTTGCATGGAGGATGTGTGTGTGTATAGTATAATATATAGGTGTGTGTTCTTGATATAATTCAAAACTAAAATAAATTTTATTATAATATATTAAACTAAATAATTTTTTCTTTTTATCCTATTTACAAAGTAGAAAACTATCCTTAATTTAGTTACAGAGTATAACTTACTATCAAACTACATATGCCATAGTGAAATAAAAACATAATTTAAATAAGAAAGTAAATAAAATATTTTTTCACTGTATTTTAATGAATTATAACATAATTTTATACATGTTACAAACTCAAAACCAAAACCCTTAGTACCCCCTAGTATGTTAGTCAAAAATTTTTTACCCTAGTATTTATAAAATTAGGCATAGTTTTTTTGTTTTGTTTATATTTTCCAGTGTAACTAATTGTACAACAATTAGGTCGGAGCTTTTATGCTCACAACTCCAAGAGCTAATCTAGGCATGAGTGCTAAAAGTGGTTGCATGCATCTAAACGTGGATGTATGCATGCAGAGGCTAAAACGAGTCCCATGTCCCTTATCCTCTAGGCATATCTTGTAGTATATCCTGTAGGAATATCTTGTAAGGCATATTCTGTAGGTATATCTTGTAGGAATATCCTGTATCCCGTATCATGTATTGTATCCGGAATTCTGTATCCGAAATCCTGTATCCTATATCGGGTCGTGACACTTCGTAGTGGAGGAGTCCCTCAATGCTGAGAGCAGCGGGAAGATGCACTCCTGGGGTTGCACTAGCCTCATGACTAAGATGTTTGAACAGTATATCCCAGTTCAAAGAAGTAGTGGTGTGGTGTTGGGGAAAAATGCCCGATTGGACATTGCTGGTTGAGGCACTTTGACACTCCCACTTCAGGACGGTGGGGAGATGACGTTCAAAGACACCTTGCACGTCCCAGGCATGCAGAAAAACCTTATATCGGTGGCGAGGTTGTGTGACGACGGGAAGTCGACGTGTTTACTAGTCATGGTGCGGATTTATATGACAAGTTGGATTTCCGTGTGATTGGGAGGAAAGTTCTCCACGCCAGGCGACATGGGAACTTGTATGAGATTCTTTCATACTCATCTTGCTATAGCCGTTGAGAACGTCGTTGGTGCAGATGCCTATTTGTGGCATTGCCAGTTGGGTCATGCAAATCATCATGTGTGTTGGGCAAACATCATTGCTGAAGTTTTGGATCTTCAAAGCACCGCTCTTTAGAGCTCTTGGAGCTGGTGCACTCCGACCTGTGTGGGCCCATGGACATCCCGAGTCATTTTGGCACACGTTACGTTCTTATGTTCATTGATGACTTTAGTCGCCTCACCAAACTTTTCTTCCTACGTCGTAAAAGTGAGATGGTGGAGGCCTTCCGCGTGTACAGAGCTGCAATGAAAACTCAAGTTGACAAGAAGCTTAAGGCCTTGCGCACGGATGGTGGCAAGGAATACCTTAACTCCACCATGCAAGAGTTATGTCGGAATGTCGGTATTCAACACCATGTCACCACCTGGTACACCTCCCAACAGAATGGCGTGGCTGAGAGGAAGAATCGGATGTTGGTGAATGCAGCGTGCAACCTTCTTGCTTATGCACATTTGGGCAGGGAGTTCTGCAGGAGGCTATTGTAGTAACCATGCATGCTCAGAACCAGTTGCCAATTGTCGCATTGAAAGGCAAGATGCCTGAGGAAGCATGGACGGGTCTAAAGCCTAATGTATCCCACCTTAGGGTGTTTGGTTGCATAACGTATGCCCATATTCCTGATCAGATGTGGAAGAAGCTGGACCCCAAGAGCCAGAAGTTGATCTTTGTTGGCTATGCACAAGATGATGAACGGCGTCGGAAAGCATACAGGATGTGGAACCCGGTGGACAAATGCACCATCATCAACACGGATGTGGTGTTTGCTGAGGATGACCTCACATGGTGTCGTTCCACAGAACAACCTGTGGACTCCTTCATTGACGATGACTTGTTGGCTCCCCTAATCCCAGTTGGTTTTGTGGACGTAGGGGAAGACCATGGCCTTGATGCCCTAGGGGAGTAGCTGCAAGGTGATTTTCAAGGTGATCAAGGTGATGCTGATGTCCATGAGCAGCTAGCACCTGAACAGCCTGAGCGGCAAGTGCAGTCGAAGCAACTAGTTGATGTCCATGAGTAGCTGGCACCTGAGCAACCGGAGCAGCAAGTTGATCGGCCTCCTCATGTCCCTTGCTGACGGGGCATGCCGGATCCTGTGGTAGCTCTAGACAGACAATGCACAAGAGTGCCTTCTTGCAAGGTGTTGGAAGATGCCACTTCTCTACTTGATGAGAAAGCCAAGATGTGCATGTTTGTGGATAAGAAGGTTCCCTCCACCTTTAAAGATGTGGTGACCGGAGCGGAGTCTCTTGAGTGGAAGCGGGCCATTCAGGACGAAGTGAATGTGCAAGTGCAAAATTTGCACATTCGAGGAGTGTGCTGCCCCACACCGACGTCAACTTGTTGACTACAAGTGGGTCTTCAAGCGAACAATGGATCCCTTGACTGGGGATGTCAGACACAAAGCCAGACTCGTGGCAAAAGGCTTCACCTAGGTGCAAGGAGTTGACTATGAGGAGACATTTTGCATCTGGTGAAGTTTCCTAGTGTTCGCGCACTCTTGGCACTTGCTAACGCCAGGAGGTGGCAAGTGCACCAGTTGGATGTGAAGATCGCGTTCTTGCATGGGGATTTGCATAAGGAGATCTTCATGCGCATTCCCCTAGGCTTTCTCGGGCATGGGGACACAGCTCGAGCTTGGCGCCTTAACAAGGCCTTATATGGTCTCAAGCAAGCTTCTCGGGTGTGGTACCAGAAGTTTGATGAAGCTTTGCGTCGACAAGGCTTTCGGAGAACACACAATGATTCCAATGTCTATGTGTGGGGAGTTGGTCATGGATGGATCATTGTTGCCCTGTATGTGGATGATCTCCTCATTACTGGAGGTGATGAAGATGGGATTGGCAGGTTGAAAGCAAGCTTGGCACAATGGTTTCAGATGAAGGACATGGGAGAGGTGAAAACTTTCTTGGGCCTACAAATTGAGTGGGATATGCAAGCTAGGACTTTGAAGATTCACCAGCAGCACTATGTGCAATCTCTTCTCTCTCGATTTGGCATGCAGAACTATCGTCTAGTTGAAACTCCCATGCTCGTCAGTGCTGTCAATCCAAACTCGCATCAGACGGAAGGAGAGATATGTGATTCTGAGATTCCATACCGCAGCCTCATAGGTTGTTTGATGTTTCTGGCGTTTTCCTCTAGATTGGACATAGCATATGCCACTGTGCTGCTTAGCCAGTTTGGATCTGCTCCGAGTTTGTGCCATTGGAAGGCTGCCAAACATGTACTCAGGAACGCCTCACCACAGCCTATGCTTCTTAGGCCATGACACTCAGCTGGTCACTTACACTAATGCAAGTTGGGGGACAAACAAAGGAGCTTGGTCCACCACTGGCTACTCTTTGGAATTGTGCGGGGCCTCGATTGCGTGGGGGAGCAAGAGGCAGAGTGTGGTGGCCCTTTCGTCTGCAGAGACTGAGTACATTGCCCTCACTTCTGGATGCAAGGAGCTTATATGGACGCGGGGACTCTTACAGGAGCTTGGAGAGGTGCAACGAACCCCCATGCTCAGCTGGTGTGACAATCAAAGTAGCATTGCTATAAGCAAGAACCCCGTCTATCATGGACGGACTAAGCATGTGCTCATTCAGTTTCACTACGTTCGAGAGCTTGTAGAAGGCGGTTTGGTGAAGGTGGCTCATTCTTCTGTGGATGAGATGGTGGCGGATGTGCTCACCAAACCCCTGGGCCCGACCAAGTTCGCTTTGTTCCGGGGGCCTCGAAGTCTTTTGAGCACCAGTTTACGGGGGAGTGTTGAGACATAAACTGATGCTCTACAATAATAGAGGAGTTTCTAGGGTTTGGAGGCTATAGATGCACAGGCGTTCGTATACACTTCATGTTACTGAGGTAGGATTTTGTGTTAGTTCTGAATAGACTCAAAGTAGCTTTGCAGCATGGCTATATGTAGGAATGTCACATCATTCATTCATAGTCCATCTCTTTACTAAACTAAACATTTTGGAAGTCTCCCTCATGTGAGCTATCCACAAATGAAGAGAATGCATCTTGCTAAACACCTCTTCAGCTGCAGCCATGTTACCACATTTCCCATAAAAGTCCACTGTGTCTGTACACATAGAGAGTTACATAGAGCTGCATATATGAAAAATGTAGACATGTTGGTAGAGTTTGAACCTTAATCTCTCTCTCTCACACACACACACACGCGCACACATTCGTATTTCTGTAGACACGCATCAACTATGTTTAGACACTAGCTTCTATTTGAACAAAAATTGAACGGTTCCAACACGTGGGTGGATGTAGTTTAGGCATAATATAGTATACATAAGTTTGATCGCGATCTACGTGAAAATGTATTCATACATGAAAAGTTATATATACAGAAACGCTCGTTATTTGTATCGACACATTATCTAGATTCCACACACACATATGCACACATAGACAAGATGCAAGCACATGTGCAATGTGCTTGTTCACATTGGTATTGCCGTCTAGGTGGCTTTGGCAAGGGCTCTTATTGGTGCTGGATTAGCGATTGTGGTGCTTGCAATACTGGTTGACGGTGGCCCGTCATCGCGGCAATCCGGCAAGTCGCCACTGGCGTGGACAAGCGGCTGGACGAAACGCCGGATAAGGGAGGTACTTCAGGTACGGACTGATGGCGACCGGTGTTAGGCGGCGGCATAAGCGGGCAAAGATCCGATCGTCCGGACCAACCACCCTAAGTACGAAGGACAGCACGCATGGGGAGGCGCATAAATGTGACAGGCAGGACTCTGTCACCAGGTGGCAGACCAGTGAGAGAGTGCCACCTGTAGCTAGGGACTAGTGGTAGGTACCCACTATATAAGCTGGAAGGCTGGTAGTGGGTCGGGGTCTTTTTGGGAGTCAAGTCTGTGTCTTATAAATTACTCCACTGTCGAAGATAGTTGTACTCAGGCAGGCAATATATATCCATTTCCTTCTATTCTCCCCACCAGCGGGCGTTCCCCGCTTGCCGACTCCTGTGTCCCGCAATCCTCTCTGCCCAATCATCTCAGTAGAACTCCCCTCTCACCTGTACACGGACCCTCGCGGTGTCCGGTAGAGGCCATCCCAATACATTCCACCACTCCTAAGGTAAGGTCCGGCGTGTGACCAAACCTCCGGGGTTGGACGCTCTCGACAGCGTCCTAGCGACCACTACAGCTTCCTGAGAAGCACCACATCTGGCCTGCGGAGTCCCCGACGACCATTTGTGGCAACCACGGAGGGATAGATAGTACACATAGATGGAGTTCACTATAGCAAGTAGAGTGGCGGCTCGACGAAGAGCCGGGATTAACTCATTCGAGCAAATAGAGATTGACGAGCAACAGCTGACCAGGAGAATGCGATGGGCCGGCCGAGGGAGATTGATGGACGGCGGCGAGGCACCTCGGTTGCCGCAATCGGCCCCTGCCTCACCTAATCGAGGGAACGACGGTAATGCCGCATGGCCGAATCTCCAAGCAGCGTAAACTAGCACACCAGCGGCAGAGGGGTCGCACGCCACTGACGACGAGAAGGATATGAAGGAACCGCAGCACGTCGGATGACAATCCAGGCACGGCAGCATGCGGGCATGATCAGCACCCGGACGGGCGACTTCGCCCGACAGTAACCTACGAAGCAGAGTGGGATGGATGGCAAGACGACGAAAGCCCTCCGCCTCTCGACGTAGGTGAAAGTGACGGCCACGAAGAGCCCATACCAACAAGCAGAACAGTGTTTGACGAGTACCCCCGAAGGAGGAAACTTCGCCCAGGACAACCCCAGGAGAGGGCAGCCCTGCGACGGAGGCAAGAATCTCGAGGGGCGAAAGCAACACGGATAGCGGGGACGTGAGCCAGAAGCCCAGCGTGACCAGCGCCACGATGGAGGTAAGATAGGAAACCCAGGGCCATCGTCACCCATCAGGGTGCGGGGGCCCGTGTCTGCCCGGAAAGAGGGGAGGAAGAGCCTCATCCGGGAAGCCCCGTAGGGAGGGGCATCGATTGCCAACAAGGCAACCTCTGCACCAGGAGTTCAGCCGATCGGACGACGCAGCAGGTCAGGGTGGTTACCAGGATGAGAACCCAAGGCTTCGGAAGGCCGGGGTACACATGGGACGACCGCCTGCCGAGGCGACTGGACGTCGACGAGCTGACGGACTGGGAGGAGGCACCAGAAAGAGGGCCGCACAGTGGCTACCTTGGAGAAGGGACGAGAGGAATTCGTCCAAGGGCAGGAGAGATTCGCCCGAGCGACTAGTATCGCACCGGCCCCGCAAGGGAAATCCGCCAGGGCACACGGCAGAGCCGCAACCATCACCAGAGGGGGATACCGTCTCGGGGCGAGGAGGAATCGCCCCATCGATCACGACCGTCTAGACGTCGCGGGGGATTCCGCACGTCATACAAAACTACTCGCTGGAGGAGGGAAAACCGTCCAGCCAAGGTAAGCCGCGCCACCAGCCGTCAGGTTGGTCCCGCGCGGGGGCCCCGAGGGACACGGGAGGAGCCCGTCCTCGTCACCAACCCTCAATGGGAGGGCAGGGCCGCGAGGAAGGAAAGGGTGCCCGCAGAATACCAGGACGTGGACTACACCACGTCCGAAGCGGAGGGTCCGATCGGAACAACTCTCAGGCACAACGGGACGCCAGGGAGCCGACCCGGTCACCTTATTAGCCCAAGCACTCAATCGGATGCAGGAGAGCACTGTAACAGTGCCCTTACCCGCGTTCCGTGGAGCGAAGGGGGAAGACGCAGACCAACACGTACACAAGTTCGAACAGGTGTGCGAACTCCGGAGTGTGAGCGACAATCACAAGAAGTTGAGTGCCTTTGCATGCACTCTGGACAAGAAGGCACATGCCTGGTGGATGCGATTCCACGAGGCGAACGAAGGAGCCCGCTGGGAGACCGCACGAAGGGCTTTCTGGATACCTTGGGAAGAAAAGAGTGAAGAGGAGGTGATCCACAAGCTAACGAGCTTGAAACAGAAAGCAGGAGAGTCGGTCGACGAGTACACGGTCCGCATGCTGGGGTATATCGCCCGGCTAAGAGACGCCCCAGTTGACCTGACCAAGAAAATGTGGTACCGAAAGGGACTGCGGCGGAGATCCGCAAGTGGATCGGCTTGGACGACGACCGGACGTTCGACAAGTTACTCCGGTACGCCAAGAAGGCCGAAAAGCGGGAGGCTGAAAGACGCCAAGAAAGGAAGGCACATGATAAATCGGACGCAGAGAGGCGAACGATACCGCATCGGATGAGGAAAACCTCTCAGATGCTCCAAGGCCGACCAAAAAAGAGAGCCGGTCGGGTACCAAGGGACACAGGCAGCTGCAGCGGGGGAAACCCTACGAGGGGCCACGGAAGGAAGACTTATCCACGACACTGGCTCAAATGGGATACACCGCACGGGGGGATAAGTACTGTCGGGTGTGTAACATCCGCGGATCTCACAACACGGACGATTGCTACCGGCTGGCCGAACTCCTGAGCAAAAGGCCACCACAGGTAGCCACTGGCAGTAGAACGAGGAACCGAAGAGGGTACAGATGGCCGAAGGAGTTACGGCCGCAGGACGGAGGGAGACAACCAACCCGTAGGAGGTCCCGTTCAGGGGACCAAAATCGTAGGCCCCACTCCCGAGAACGGCCACCGTACCGACCCAGGTATGGCGACAGAGAGAGAAACGCAAGGAGGTGTTGTGCGCACTATGCGGAGGCCCACACCCGCTCTACCGTTGTTCATGGGTATCATTGATCAAACCAATGCTAGAAGCGCAAGCAGCCGGCGTGCCAGGACGAGTAACGGGCAGATCCCGCCAACCCAATTCCAAACTCCACACCGCAAGTAAACCAAGTAACGGTGGTACTACCAGAACAGGACGTCAGGACAGACATAGTACGCAGGCTCCCGGCAGACGAAACAAGGGAAACCCAAAGGCGGAGAACCAGGGGGCGCAAGGCGCGAAAAGAGAAGACAGGCAATAAACACCCCGGTTTTAAAGCAGTGGGTAAGGAAGCAAACGCAAAACTGACAGCCTCGGAACCTGTGGAGCCCAGCCGAGGCCAGGAATGCTAAGAAAACTAAGGAGAAGGCGAAACCGCGCATTCGTAAGGGGGGAGGCCCAGAAGGGGTCAAACAGGAAACACGCTAGTTCCCACCGCACAATGGGAGAATCGGGTACGACCAGCAGCAAGACCCCACCAAGAGGCACTGCAACCACATGGACTACGTGAACGACGTACCGACTATCCCGGTTCGCATGGTGGGACACACAATCAGCGAAGTAATTATAGATGGGGGGTCAGCAGTCAATGTCATGTCAGCAGAGCTCCACAGGAAATTACGTATGCCAACTCCGGAACCCACCCATTTCAAGTACGCATGGCCAATCAGGCCGAGGTGGCCCCAAGGGCATTCTGAGGGCAGTGGAGGTCGAGATCCAAACGGTCAAATTTTGGATCAACGTTGTGGTCCTGGATATGCACGCCAGGGGGGATTCGACCTACTCCTCGGTCGACCCTGGCTCAGGGGTGCAAAGGTACAGCACGATTGGGAGCACCAACAGATACATTCCGCACCAGACGGGCGATAAGGTCCATACCCACAGGCGAAACCCAGGCCCCACGAGATTGGGGCGATGGAGTATCAGGGGCCCGGCGGGCTGGGGATGGAGCAGGGCGTAACAGCGACCTCCGCAGGCCGGCCCCGGGATTGGGTCGCGCCAGACAGGAGGCCTCGCATCAGAGGCAGGCCTACGTAAAGGAGCTAGGGATCGCAAAGCAACCAAAGCCCGAGACTATCGGCACCGGAACGTTGGTTCCCAACCACCAAGACAAGTCCGGAGGGCCTATGTGGACATACCCAAGCCAGACGGCCCCCCAATCAAGCGGAGCCACTCCAGAGCCGGTATCGACAGGGATCGGCAGCCCTTTTATGGTCCTGGTCCCAAGGAGAGATATCCTCTACCTGGGCCGATCAGATCGGCCCGGGAAGTGGGGGGAGAAGCTCCGGTGTAGACACGCCGGGTGGAAGTAGGACACGGAAACCTAGATAGGGGACATGCGGGGCCAGTATGGGGAAGAAGTGGCAGGAAGGGATCAACAGGTAAAACTGTGCAGTTAGAGCCACAAGGGATCTCACCAGGCGGCAGCAAAACAACCACAGTCTACGTTAACAGACAAGTACCATGACGAACGGCCGATAGTAGCAGCGCTGGTCACCCAGATGGAACACAGATTGAGGAATCCGGGGCAGAACCAGCGAACCATGGGGCGAAGAGATAGGGAGGACGGAGGAGCCGGAAGCAGGATCTCCAAACGCACGTGTGGCCAGCTCACAGGACCACATGGTCCACGAGGTTGGACCACAGGCGTGAGGCACACACTACGAAGGCAATGATGGTCAGGCGGCGCCATCATTGCATATCCAGGCGCAGGATAGACGCGCCAGACACCTCGGAGGACGCCACAAGGACGGTCACGGCACCTACACTCAAAAGGCGGTGCACAATGCCACACCTCCATTACCATGACCACGGGTGGAAAGAGAAATCGGAGTGGTGATCAGAGAAATTCGAGTGCTCATCAAGGGCAAGACAAGCATTGGAGCTAGTATCGCCCAGGTACTCCAAGTTCAAGGAATTAATTCTTGATGAAAGGGGAAATTAGGTTGTATGGCCTTACAATCTACTTAAATCCTCCAGTGAAAGCATGTTCAAATCACAATGAGGATATATAGAGAAACTTTCAACTACTTATGCCAGCAGTTAGGTCCAAGTTGCGGTGTTTGATACACATATGAGGGCTACAATTTCTGTGGAGAAAAAACTTGTGTGGCTTCTCACCAAGCTGGCTACATGAAATCTGATCAAAGATATAGTGACATTTATGGAATTGGTGTAGCACAGTGCAAACTGTAGTGATAGAATTTTGCATGGTTTAGAAAAGAAGTTGAAACCATTATGCATCAATTGGCCTCATCCACAGAGAATGAAAATTCTAGCTCAAGAGTTTGAAGCAGTTAGAGGCATTTCTTTGGTGGTCGATGTTATCTTGCTAGTTTGAAAATTAGTGAAGGGCATCTTGGGGCATATAGCTAGTGGGGGATGCAGCTTATGCTGCAAAATTGGCTCTAGTTGCCATAAATTTATAATAAACTTCTCTACTAACTTCATTATGCCTTTTAATTTCTTGTACTCTGCGTATTCAACCCTCTACTTGTTATAACATGCTTTTAAAAATCTGGTGCTTGAGTTGTGTACAGAAAGAATGAATGAATCATTAATTTAAATTTGGTGTACCAATTATTCTAGCTTGGACAATTTGTCACAAGTTCACTCCTTGCTTGGATGGCTTGTTAAACTCCTCAAGCATCTCCTCCCTCGTAGCAATAAACAATTCTACATGTTTGGTCTTTTTATCTATGACTAGAATCCTCTTTAGACTTAATTTTCTTACTGGTGGTTGCATCTTGGACCAAGTGGCCTTCCTTTCTTCTTCTTGGGCTGCTCTACAAGGAATTGCAAGATTTCAACCTCATGATGTGGCTTGGAAGGAATATACAGATTGAAACATGGAGAGCCTTGGGACTCTATGAGAATACTCAGCTCATCCTGAATGAATTGTTGCTCCAGGTTCATAGCCATCACAAATTGCCCTATTCTTGTTTGCCAAAAAATTGAAGCAAAAAAAAAAAGACGTTTAACAATTGTTTAAGGGAAAAATCCTACGGTGGCCCCTGTCATATACGTGTATGCTTGAATACGGATACATACAGAGCATATACATAAACGAGAACAGTGTATGATCTACATGTGTAAAAATGTCAAGTGAGATAAGGAATGCCTTACTAATTATGTTGTTTATAGAAAACATACATTCATTATCGCCTACATACATGTACATTCAGGGTGTATCTTGTGAATACACACACTAAGATAAAGCGGCAGAAACTCGTATTTATACAACTTTGGAGACCATATTAAGGAACAGATCCAACTGAAGATGAGAAAACACCGTAAAAGTTCACACACACAGGCAATGAAAAACACGCTGCACCTCAAAGAAACGTGCACCACTTCAAGATTATAAATGATAATAATTCTCACTTGAAAATAAAGAAGCTGTTTCTCATTTCAAGTCCTTGACATATCCAGCTTCCTCTAGAAACCTAGTCTCAGTGGAGCCAAGGCTGTTGAGCTCTAGAAAGGAAGCTATCTGTTTGCTCAGGCAACAGCAATCTGTCGTAAGGTGTGGGGACACCGGAACAGGTGAACGACTCGACTTCGGATACGATACGACCCCGGGAGAACCTCCCCGTATGTCTTGAAGAGTACTTTTCGTTATTGAAGGACAGGTACAGACACTGTCTATAATAGGTAGGTGTAAATGCATCCCTGTAATGTATACGTGGCTGTCTATTTCAGAATGCATGTGCAGCACATGAAAGACATGCACACTATGGACCGTGAATAAACATGCAGCTGGAGTGTGTGTGTGGTGTGTGAGAGAGAGACGAGACGATACCATGTGCCGAATTGCCGTGTCGAGGGACTTCTTGGAAATGCAGTAGATGGTTGTAGCTCCTGTAGATGAGAGGGTAACGCCCAAGTTCCCGTAGTTTTTGAGTGTGGAAGAGGAGTGTTCGTGGGGGGCTGATACTTGCCGCGGTCTACGAACGGGGGACGTTCCTCTGGAGGCTCGTCCATTGCTCATCTAAGACGTCATGGAGCTTGTCAATGGAGTCGTATTAGGAGTTCTTCGTGTAGGGGTCAAAGGCCGAGAAGAAGAACAAGGAGGGAGCCGGTGAATTCCGAGTCGGAGTCGAAGGCCGAGAAGCGGTAGTCCGAGTCGGAATAGAAGGCCTACGGCGGTACAGGTGGTGAGGGAGACGGAGCCGATGAAGGCCTTCGGGGTGTAGAAGGCCTAGAGGCACTACTAGTGGATGTTACCCTTTGGCGAGCTCGAAGGAAGCGGTGCACTCTGTCTACGGTTCGCACTCGGTTTCCCCTTATAGTGGTACTAGTGCTCACTCTCAAAGAAGATCCTCCAGATGATGATCCTCCCCCAGGAAGTAGGACGATCCCAACAGTTGAGATTCCGTTGCGAGCTGCAGAATCGTTGTTAACGAGTTAGAACGTCGTAGCTTCAGATGTTGGAAACAATAAATGCTTCTGCTTTCGTCGAGAAGGCTTGCCAGGCCAGCGAGATGATGCATCTCCCTGTTGTGTGGAGCTTGCCACGAGCCAGTCGCGGTCTGGAGAAGGAAACAGTGACGTCCTGGTGCCTGAAAGAAAAAGACACACAAGCATATTCAGACATAAAAATATTTTCTGCACTTTCTACTTCCGCAGATACACATATGAGATTTATACCAATCGTAATCGTTTTTGTTGTCGGTCTCAGATGTCATTTGAAACTCTGCTCCGCGCGGGAAAAAGCCCCCGCCCTGCACAATCCAATCCGACATCCGACATTCAATCGCCCGTCAGAGCAACAAGCATTCACTTACTTCCCATGATGATCCGCTGTCGCGTCGTGCTTTCTGATCATCCCTCCGGCCCGTCAGGTCCGGTTCATTCTCGGGAACCCTAAATTGGCATCATAAAACCCATCGACACGCAATCTCGGACCTTTATATATGATTAGGGTTATTGAGTTACGATTCCGCCCATTGTCTTCTGCGTAATCTCCTATCTGTTCGATCTTGCCTCCTGATCCACGGATTGAAGACCGGAGGAACATAATCCGAGGGTTTAGCTAGAAAGCATTAAAGCTGCTGGGCGGCGCCGGGGATGGCGCAGAAGACTGGTGAGATGAGTCTTTTGCTGATGTTTGTGCGACTAAATTTTGTTTCCCCAGGTCATGCATTCCTCAAATCAGCTCCCCATAAGGTCGGGGACTGGATGTGCTTGCCTCCGTATCAGTTTGAAGACGGTCAAGGTCCTCATTCGACAGTGCTACGAGCTGCTGTACATGGACATCCAGGAGTACTTCGCACTTGGTCAGCGGTTCATTCACATATCTGGGAACCCCGGCATTGGCAAGTCGTACTTTCTTTGGTACGTACTGGTTAGAATTCTCAACGACCCGGCCGAACAGGGTAATGCCGTCATTCTTCAGCTCGTGGAAGACGAGAATCGAAAAAACATTTCACATCTCTCCTGGGGGAGAAAATTGATCCGAATTGACGACCCGGAGGCATCACCTTATTACACTCGTCAAGGGACTTGGCTTCTAACAGATCAAAGATTCGTGGGATTTGCCGCAGCAAAAACCGTCTTGTTCGCGTCTAAAAGAGGGTAACTGGGGGAAGGCTGTGAAGCTTCTTGACGAGAGCAAGTTCACGACTCTGTTCATGCCTCCCTGGTCATTGGAGGAACTCAAGATTTCTTTCTTCCATGGCAACGCTACTCGAACCATGCCTGACATCAATGAGTTTTGGGTGCGGTTCTATCTTTCCGGGCATATCGTCAGGTGGTACACATTTCCGCTGGAGAGCGTCTACTCGCAGCTAATGACCCGCGTGACCACGGTTGTCTCTACGGAGAAGACAATCAACGCCACGCTGTTCCGGGGTGCTGGCGTTGACAAAGGCGAGTTTTCACACCACATCTTCTGCTCATGGCCATCTTTGGACTATACGCAGTTGAAGTCAACTTTCATCTCGGAGTTTGTAGCCGACTGCTTTGCGACGGCTTGCTTTCGAGGGGATTTAAAGGACTGGAATACGGAGGTGCTCAAAGCTGGCGGGAGACCCGGAGCTAAGATCTGCAGCTGGTGTTTTGTTTGAGAGATATGTGCATCATCGGCTGTCTCGAGGAGGTTTCTTCCCCAGTATTGACAACCCTGAAGTCGGTCTAGAGCTTCGAACTCGGGATGTAGAGTTCTTCAGTGGCAAGGATTTTCCTTTGCGCAATCAGTACTTGGACTTGTACCTCCGGCCGAATAGTTTCGAATTTTCCATGGTGGGACTCGGCATGTCTTCCAGATGTTCTGATTCAGGTCTCTATAGCGAAGACCAAGAGGCTGATTCCTAAGGAGGCGTATGAGGCACAGGTATCCAAGATGAAAGAGTTTTGGAATCTGCATCCCAATGCCAAGTCGGGTCTGCGAGGAGTCTCCAACAAAGAGGTGTATGCTGTGCTGGTTAAGCTGGAGGGAGATGATTATACTTCTGTTCTTGATGGGCTTCGGGTCTGGGAGCCAGATGAGGAATCCTCTGAAGAAGAAACTGCGGTCCCAGCCTCTGGAGAGGAAACTGAGGACGCAGACCACAGACGCAAACGGAGCGCACTATAGCGTCAAGGAAGCCCATCGCAGTGAACTTGCAAACGGAGACAACAGAGCTGAAGAAGTTGAAAAGGAAGGTGACTCAGATACCTTTTCAGATGACAATCGCTCTCAAACAGGAGGACGGCTCAAGTCTGGATTACACGTCTCTGCGTGTTATCCACGAAAATGTCAGGAACAGGATAGTCTACGAGCGCAATGCCACAGCACAGGTCATCGATGGGACTGATACTGTTGCTAAGGAACTTGGTAGCATTGACAACGAAGAAGAGGATATGAACCAAATGCAAGTCCTCATGAGACAAGGTCAGAAGCTAGGACTTTCTGCTGCTCTCTAACACGTCCGTGCAGGGAAAGGCGTTTCCTACTACGAAGAACTAGAGGACGATGGTGAGCCAGTGTTTGCTGTATCGATAAATGCGAGGCGCACGGATGGAGCGGACGAGACGACGGAGCTGACAATTGACTGTACGGCTGGTCGGCTGGATGAAGAGGGGCGAGAGCTGGTATCTTTGTTGATGAGGTAATCTCTTCTTTGTGCTGTCTAAACTACTTACTTGCTGTCTAAACAGCGTCGAGGAACGGACATAAGATACGACCGTCCTTTTAAGATCGTGGTTACGAAGGATAACGTAGGCAGATTGGGGGCCGCCTCAGATGTCCACAGTAGTGACCAATACGAAGTGCTTCTCACCCCTGCGAGGATGACAGTGAAGATTGTGTGCAAGGAGGACAGGCGCAGACTCAGCAAGTATTTCAGCGTCTGCGTTCAGGAACAACGACGAGGAAGTGCATTATGATAGAGCATCTGGTCCTTCAGAAAGAACGGAGTTTGATCAAGACGTCTCACAGGAGCATTGTTCGTATTCTCTCCATAGTTTTCAAGTTTTATTTCACATCTAGTGTGTCATGTCACGAGCATCCCATCCAACGGCTGCCTCAAATCCTAAATTACGTGGCATTATTAGGGCTGTTTGATCATGGCCATGCAACGGATAAAATCAAATAATAATTAAATTAATTAAGCAGTAAATTTAGGAGGTTAAGAGTTTAACTTAGGGATAAACTTATTAAATTAAAGATAATAATTAAATTAAGGATTATTAAATAATTAAGTTAAGATATAGTCATAAATTCATCGTATTGAGGTTGACATGTCAAAGTGATAAATGAAGTCACCAAGTTAAAAATAATAATAATTTAATTAAATATTTATGTAAGGAACATACAATAAGAACATAAAAAGAAAATAAGAAAACTGGGTTGTATTTAGATTAAAATTTATATATACAAGTAAAATGTATAGTCCCTATCTTATAAATCTATATAATAGATTATGTTAATTATAGAAATATGTAATAACTTACATATTTATCGTAGTTACCTTATATTACTCCTTTCCGTATCAAAAAATTCTTCAACCACATAAAAAAGTAACCATAATATTAAAAACTTTATAATACGATTTCTCGGTCTTTTAAATATACTCTTATTGTAATTCTTGATATTAAGAATGGACTTTGGCACTACATATACTTTACTTCATTCCACGAGGAACAAAATTTCTTGAACTACATCTACATATTATCCTCAAACCCTAAAAACAGACGCGTGTTAAATCACATTCACATACTTTACTTCCTTAATCCAACCCTAAAAACAAAGGTCATGTTAAATCACATTCACATACTTTACTTCCTTAATCTATGCACTTGTAACTCTCATTCTTTACGATGAATGTTATTTAAACGAACTTATATTGTCCGAGAATGAAATTTTCATCATTATTCATATTTTACCTTTTTTATGTGAAAAAAATATTTCTTTCTTCTTTATTTTCATTAAATATTGTAAAGAGAATTAACATAATAAAAACAATTAAAAAATCAACAACATAACATATATCATAAAAATAATAAAATTAACAACACAATATACCATAAGGGTTATGAAAATTAACAACATAACACATTACGAGAGTGACAAAAATCAACATTTTGACAGAATCAACAATACTTATATTGGGCTAGACCGATAGTTCCACTTGAACATATTACCTAACAATAACTTGAACATACTACTTGACAATACTTATATTGCGCTACACCAATAATTCCACTTGGACATATTATCTGGCATCTCCACCAATGTAAGTACCCCGAGACAACATACAGTAACAACATTAAGAAACTCAGAATAACCTTTGTATTTATATTAAAGTTTATATATACAAGTAAAAGGTATAGTTTGAACTATCCTATAAACTCATAATATATTATCCTAATTATAAAATTAACCTTCGTATATACTAAGATAACTTACAATAACTTACATGTTTATCGTAGTTACCTTACATTTACTTTAAAAATAAACTCACTAGGTTATGTTGGGGCATGTTATAATTACTAGGTAGTTAGATGAGAGACGATGCATTTGTATATGTAACTTTATTCATCGAATATATACGTACATTTCATTTCATCATGGTATCAGAGCCAATGTTTGATCAAGAACTTCTTTTCTTCTAGTCTAATTTCTTCAAAGTTGCCTTCTAGATAAAGAGTGTTGGAAGTTGAATGCCTCCATCCAGATAATCCTGATGGTGCCACATTAGAATTAGGGCGAGCAACAATGGCGTGTGCATCTGCTAAGGTGATGGTAGGATAATTGTCCATCTCGAGGGGTTACTGGGATAGAACCCCTCGAGAGGGGCTATATCCTAGTACCCCGAGAGATGGACGATTATCCTTCCATGGCCAATCGGTCCGAGATGGTTTTGATGCACAGGATTGACAGGGTTGGTTCCGGACAATTCACCCACTGTGATCCAACGACAATGGATGGTGCAATTTCTAGAACTAGTGAGGATCGATTGGTTATGAAACTTTCAGGATAGGAGAATCTGCATTTGGAGCATGGCAAGGCTTAAGCGGCTTGCAATCCTGCACAAATCGGCTATGACAACAGACTGCCCATGCTATACCTACCTTTCTAGCTTTGATCTTTATTCCCATTAAAGATCTATCTTTATTCCCATTAAAGATCTAGGTTGCATTTCCATACTTTCAAGTTTTATAGCATGAATTAGCAAGTGATAGCTTTAGGACCATGATTCATACTTTCTGTTCTAGACAAATAATTTAAATTTAGACGGTTTTTTTGTTTATTAAATGCAGTTGGTGCATACTTAGTGCATTTTCCTTTTCCATGGCCACTGACTCTTCTTCTTCTAATAAGTGCAAGGTTGGAGCTTTATCAGCTGACAATGTAGCACATTGGTTTATCGTACTTGAATCCAAATTCAAAAGAGAAGAAGCTCTAGGAGGTGATTAAATGTCATAGTTTTTATTATGACTCCTCTTTACTTTGGACATTGACTGTTGTTATCTACTGTATTATGTTGACAAGCCCTAGATGTAGTGAGAAATAGCCCCACTTAGTGCACTTAGGTGTTTAGGGGTAGTCCGACCGGCTGTCCTTAAATACTTTAAGCGAAGGTAGCACTTACCTTCTAGAAAACTCTTACCCTCGTTTTCCGTGTCCCGGTTGGGTTAATGGTTAGTTCCGGTGAGTTCGCATGTTGGATATGCTTAGAAATACCCCTAAGTTTGACAGGTTAGGGTTTAAGAGTTGATGGATAACTGACCAAGTATGTTCCCTCTGGTAATGAGATTTCAGTGCTAGCCCACTTATGTAAACAGGAAAACAGGGGGAAGGCCTCTATCACATAAATAAAGTAGTATATAGGAGTGAGGGTTCTTGGGTTCATGACTGAGCTCGTTACTCTTTTCCCGGTGCAAGCTCTAGCTTGTGTCGTCAAGGCACAACCCTCTGTTGTGCCGCCCTAACTTCCAGATGCTAAGGGTACGTCCCACTTTCGGGGTAGCTTACCGTTAACGTTGGTGAATCCATGCCTGGGAGGTCTTATGCATGTTGTAACTAAAATGGGCATGGCTATAGTCCCATTTCCTAATAATTAGTAATTTTAGCTATTTAATTAGCATTTTCTAATATTAAAGGAATATTCTTTAGAATAAATGTTTGAAAACAGAATATTTTTTAGAATATTTCTATTTTCTAATCGACCCTTTAATAAATTATAGCATTCATTGAACAAAAATTAATAACATTATAAAAGTAGGAAGTATTAAATTATATAATATATTATATTTAAGATTGTATGGGCCTAATATAAAAATTAAGGAAGAGCATAAGAGGTACATTATATAAAATTGATGTTGTTATTAAAATATTAATATTTAATATAACATTATTAATTAAAAATTTGTACTAGTAATAATAATATATATAATATACAAAATCCTATAATAATATAGTTAATCTTCCATATCTTTTATAAATTTATATAGTTAAGTAAACAATTTGGTACTATTATTAAAGAGTTTATAATAATTATGAATATTAAATATATGATATTTTATAATTTTGTAATTGCTTTAAGCTTCATAAAACATACATTCTCTTGCAGTTTTTGTTAATCATGACTTTATCAACGTTTTTTGTTATGACTTCAGATATGTTGATAATTCGACCCATCCAAATATGTTGATTATATGACACATCTGGAGTAATAAGGACGATCATTAGTTTTTAAGATCCTTGCAACAATCAAAGTATGATTTAGGTTTTTGGTTTTTTGTTCAACAAAGTGTGTGGTTTGCACTTCCACATCACTACTTGCTTCTATGTCGACCACATGATTATATAGATCTAAGTAACCAGTCACCTTATTACATTTGTAAAATAATTGTTAGCTAGCCTTATAATTACTAATATATATTATTTACTTTGTTAATGTGTGACCCATGTTTGAACTAAAAACTTCATTAGTCCTTGAGAATTTATTTTATGTACAAATATACATGAAATATACAAAAATGTCTTATGTTACACTCATTCACAACTATTTATTACTTTAATAACTCATTAATAATTCATCTTCGCTGTTACTTTCTGATATCAGGTAAGTGTGCAAGAATTCAATAATAAATACCTTCTCTATATATGCTTGCATAGCTAAGCTTCTTCACCAAATCTTCTAGCGCCTTTTCTAAAGAAAGATTTTTTTAGAACAGTTAAAACAGTTTTCTGTAGGTAATGATGTTATTCCATAAAGTCTCTGTAAAGCTTGTCATGATTTGTAGTGTTCAACTCGGTTCTCCACTGTTAAAGGACTGCCATAAGAAGGCGTTATGGGGATGTTCTTCTTTCTCGTGTTGACATGCAATAGATTCTTGCCCAAATTTTCCAATTGGTTTACCCATTGGACAAACATATCATCGTTTGTCACCTACAAATATTTGTTGACCTTCTCATATGCTAGAGTCGAGGTCCAACCCAGTTTATGACAGTGTATTTCTAACCACTCCTTGAAGTGTCTGATCGTTTTTAACTCCATTGCCTTGAGATGAAAAGGAGAAGTGGGGCTGCTGTTGTTAAATTGTAGTTTGCCATCAACCACCAAATTAGCTAACACATCCATCTCCTCCACTGTAGTTCTGTTCAAAAGCTTCAACCATGTGAGCTTGAAGTCGTTGTCTACATCCTTCGTAGGTTAGACAGACTTAGCCTTGGGCGTCTTACTAGGTTTTTTTGTAGACTTCTCCGAAGGCTTCACTTGTTTGCTTTTTCTTTAGTATTCCTTTTGCGAACGATGCCATGATTCCCACCCATTTGCAAAGACCTTGTCCTTGGGGCAAGAAATCAGCATCATATGAAAGATGTTTTCTTCATGCCCACCTAGGCAAAATCAACTGTTATAATTTCTTTAACTCTCTACAAATGGAATAATTAAAAAATTAATATACTGGCAAGATAAATCCTGCTAAGAATTTTCTTACTTGGTATTCCACATTTTGTTTTCTCCTTGCAGTAGCTCTTTATAGCTGCCCAAGAGTTATTCACATGGATCGCTTGTGTTTGAACTTCTCCTATATTTTTGCTATTGTAGTGGTTGGTGTCTGCAGCATCCCGCTTTGCAGATAACTTATGGTACTGCTTAGTTATGAGATTCGGCATAGCTAAAAAAGCCAATTTTGTCGAATTGTTGTCCTTCATCTTCTCCATGAGATCAACTACACATTCCTAGTTGAGTGGCCTATAGTTGAAGTTAGGGTTAACGCTACTACACTCGTAAATCCTGTCATTTAGCATCATTTCCTTGTGGCTTATCACAGCATGGGTGCAGTTGATAGAACGCCATAAAACTTTCTTTTATGGTCAGAATTAAGATGCGTGAGCCTCAACTGCAACTGTTCTAGTGTTCTAACACATTCTTCCACCCTCCGAAGATTCCTAGGCAAATTGAACATGATCAGTAAAGAACTTAGGACCGAGCTACCCTCTTAATCTCCCAAATAATATCATTGTGTTCTTCTTCAATACAGGGTGGCGGGATTAATCTTGCCCACCATTTCTAAGAGATAGGGAAGGGGTGGCAGGATTAATCCCGCCACTGCTTCCCTGCCTCTTTGAATTTATGTGTGAGAAAAGATATATAGAAATTATAATATACATATACAATTGTCACAACTCGATATAGGATACAGGATGCAGGATACAGAATTTTGGATACATAATACGGGTTACAGGATATGCCTGCAGGATATTCCTACAGGATATACCTATAGGATATTCCTATAGGATATGCCTATAGGATATGCTACAGGATATGCCTAGTGGATAAGGGACACTATTCTTAGCTCATGACTAGATTAGACTCATGTCTAGATTAGTTTGGAGTTGTGAGCATAAAAGCTCCGACCTAATTGTTGTACAATCAGTTATTATCAACACCAGTCATTCTACGATCATTCTTGTTCTTGTCTTGTTCTTGTCTTGTCTTGCTCCTTTGCCTCCTGCTCTTGTCTCGCTCCTGCTATCCTGCTCCGGTTCCTATCTAGCTCCTTGTCCTGCTATCCTACTCCAGTTCCTATCCAGCTCCTTGTCCTGCTATCTTGCTCCGGTTCCTATTTAGCTCCTTGTCCTGCTATCCTGCTCCATTTCATATCCTGCTCCTTGTCCTGCTATCCTACTCCAGTTCCTATCCAGTTCCTTGTTCTGCTATCCTGCTCCAGTTCCTATCCTACTCCTTGTCCTATTCCTGAGTTCCTAGTTCCTATCCTGCTCCGGTTCCTATCCTGCTCCTTGTTTCTGCTCCTGAGTTCCAAGTTCCTATCTTGCTCCTTGTCCTGCTCCTGAGTCAAGCCTTCTTGTTCTCAGAATCCTGCTCACCTCCTTGTTCCTGGATCGTGGCTTGACAGTTTGATAGTAACTGCTTTCATAGCTCCCCGATTTTCGATTACTTTTTTCCCCTTGGTTCTTCTCCTTTGTTTTCCTCCTTTTTTTTCTTTCATAGATCATGGTCGTTTTTGAGCAGATTCAACGCGAGCACCAAATGTTGCTTCATGAGCTGGCCACTTTGCGCCAAGTGGTCACCGATCTGCAAGGCTCCACCCATGCAGCACATGCAGCTGCTGATGCATCCTCCAAGGCTGCTGCGCAGGCTCTCTCTCAGGCATTAGTGGTTCCTTCTTCATTGAACTTTTCTTCGGAGCTGAAGATCAGCATGCCAAAAAAGTTCAGTGGCAACCGTGCTGATTTCCAAGGTTTCCTAAATCAGATCCGGCTCTTGATCCGCATGTAACCACGCCGCTACTCGACTGATGCACAAAAGGTTGGCCTTTTGGCATCCTTACTAAGTGGATCTCCCCGGGCTTTGGGTTGCCCCTTTGCTGGAACGTGACGATCCATTGATGGAAGATTTTGAAGGATTCGTGGCTGCCTTTGAAGCCTGCTTTGGAGATCTTGATAAGTACCATTCCGCATGCACGAAGTTACACAAGCTCACACAAGGATCCCGACCAGTTTCTGTTTATGCATCCGAATTTCAACAACTTTGCACGAACGTTCCATGGGATGAGACTGCATTGATCGAACATTTTGTTTTGGGTTGAGGGATGACGTGAAGGACCTTCTCCTTACGTTACCGGATGCCCAAACCTTAGCAGAGATCATCCAACAGGCCGTTCGCTGTGACAATCGTTTGTTCGAACGTCATCGAAAAATCTCGTCAGCAGTTCCTGCAAGTCAATCCTGCAGCTATAGCACATGTTCCTGTGACACCTTCTGGAGTAGTCCCTATGGAGGTTGAGAAATACAAGCGTGGTCCACTTTCAGTTGCGGAAAAGCAACGCCGTCGCAGTGAGAACTTATGCTTGTATTGTGGTGAAGTAGGACACAAGGTGGCGGAATGTCCTGCTAAAGCCAAGAAGTTCAAGACGTGCGAAGTTGAAGCCGAAGTTCAATGTCCACTCCGTCTAGGAGCCGCAAAGTTGGACGTAAGTGCAGGCTCCATTGGTGTTGCTCATACCATTTCATCACTCAAGTCTCTTATATACATTCGCCTCAACGATAGAGAGCTCAAGGAGTTTGCCCTATTAGACACTGGTGCAAATGTATGCTTCATGGATGACACTTTTGCAACTCAACATGGCATTCCGGTGGTGAAATTGAAGCGTGCAGTTCCTGTAGAGGTGGCCGATGGTCGTCTGATTGCTTCTGGTGCAATTACCCATGCTACCAAACCTCTCTTTTGCAGTTATGGTGCATTCAACTGTTTGATTTCCTTCAACTTGATCAAGACTCGGTCGACTCCCATCATTTTGGGCATGCCATGGTTCGTTGTTGCAAATCATCGACTGGAGGTCTAGGACGCTCACGTTTTCCTCTTCGGCAGCCAGGATCAATCCTGTAACTTCCTGCGTGCAGGATACATCCTTAGTATCTGAGGCAGTACAAGCTACAGGATTGACTGTGCCTGTTCCTGTATCAGTGTCGAAGACTCCTCCTCGGCTCCTCAGCACATCCGCAGGCTCTCTCCACTCCTATAAGTTCGCAGATTCCTGTACAGAGTTCTTTCAATCTTGTATCAGTGTCGAAAGTTCCTCCTCAACAGGATCCACCTCTTATTGGTTCCTCAGCACATCCGCAAGCTTTCTCCACTCCTGTAAGTTCACGGATTCCTGTACAGGGTTCTTCTAATCCTATATCAGTGTTGAAGACTCTTCCTCGGCAAGATTCACCTCATGTCAGTTCCTCAGCACATCCGCAGGCTTTCTCCATTCCTGTAAGGTCGCGGATTTCTGTACAGGGTTCTTCCAATCCTGTATTAGTGTCGAAGGTTCCTCCTCGACAGGATTCACCTATTTTCCGTTCATCAGCACTACAGGTTCATCAGGCTCCAGCAGACTCAACACTTTTACAGGACATCCATTTGCAGTTGGCTACAGACGACTTGGCAAGGAATTATGTGTTCTCACACATTAGTCCTGACATTGCAAGTTCCTCTTCCTCCAGTTCTCGTTCAGACTACACGTTGTTTGCCATACAGGACGGACTCCTGTACCGGGAAGGTCTCTTGTACGTTCCTGTTGGTGTTTGCAGGACTCGTGTGGTACAAGATTGTCATGATACCTCGGCTACAGGACATTTTGGTGTGGCCAAGACAGTTGAGTTGGTGACTCGCAACTATTGGTGGCCTGGGTTGCGAGGTTTTGTGGAAAGGTTTGTACGGAGTTGTGACACCTGCAACAGGTCAAAGATGCCTCGTCATGCACCTTCTGGTCTCCTTCGTCCTCTTCCTGTTCCTTCTGCTCCTTGGAGATCCATTTCTATGGATTTCCTCACAGATCTTCCTCCTTCTCGCGGATTCGATGCAGTTCTTGTGGTAGTTGACCGTTTCACCAAACAGGCTCATTTCCTACCATGTAACAAGACTGCTACAGGCCAGACAACTGTTGAGTTGGTGATCCGCGAAGTGTTCCGACACCATGGTCTTCCTGAGAGCATTGTTTCTGATTGAGGTCCACAATTCATGTCCAAGTTTTGGCGAGAACTTCTCCGAAGTCTATAGGTTAAAGCGGATCTTTCTTCAGGATATCACCCACAAACCGATGGGCAGTTCGAACGCACAATTCAGACCTTAGAACAGTATCTTCGTTACTTCATCAATTACCAGCAGGACAACTGGTTGACCTTCTTCCAATGGCGGAGTTTGCCTACAAAACTCCGTTCACGCATCTACAGGACAGACACCTTTCTTTGCTCTTACAGGCCACCATCCATGTTTTGACTTCACTCCTCCCGCTTCTCCTTCTTCCGCTCCTGCAGTACATGATCGTCTTCAGCATCTTCGGCAGGTACAGGATGATCTCCAGGTTCACCTTCAATAGGCACAGGAACGGTACAAGCATCATGCTGATGCTCACCATCAGCTGGCACCTGCATACAAGATTGGTGATCTCGTGTGGCTTCTTCGTCGACACATTCGCACCAACAGGCCTTCTTCTAAGTTGGATTTTCAACGATTGGGCCCTTACAGGATCGTGGCGGAGGTAATCCTGTAGCTTTCCGACTCGAGTTACCATCCACGGTGAAACTTCATCCTGTGTTTCACACCTCCTTGTTGGAGCCATATCATCCTTCTTCTCTCCCTGGTCGTGCTTCTTCTCCTCCCCCTCATGTGGTCATTGCTGGTGAACCTGAGTACGAAGTTGCAGCCATCCTTGATTCTCGTCTTCATCGCTGCCAACTTCAATACTTGGTGGATTGGAAAGGTTATTTGCCTACCGATCGCACTTGGGAACCTGCATCCAACTTACTTCATGCTTCTTCCAAAGTTGCTGCCTTCCATCGGCATTATCCTGCTAAACCAGGTCCTAAGACTCGTGGAACTCGTCCTTAGGGAGGAGGTGCTGTCACAACTCGATACAGGATACAGGATGCAGGATACAGAATTTCGGATACAGGATACGGGTTACAGGATATGCCTGCAGGATATTCCTACAGGATATACCTATAGGATATTCCTATAGGATATGCCTATAGGATATGCTACAGGATATGCCTAGTGGATAAGGGACACTATTCTTAGCTCATGACTAGATTAGACTCATGTCTAGATTAGTTTGGAGTTGTGAGCATAAAAGCTCCGACCTAATTGTTGTACAATCAGTTATTATCAACACCAGTCATTCTACGATCATTCTTGTTCTTGTCTTGTTCTTGTCTTGTCTTGCTCCTTTGCCTCCTGCTCTTGTCTCGCTCCTGCTATCCTGCTCCGGTTCCTATCTAGCTCCTTGTCCTGCTATCCTACTCCAGTTCCTATCCAGCTCCTTGTCCTGCTATCTTGCTTCGGTTCCTATCTAGCTCCTTGTCCTGCTATCCTGCTCCATTTCATATCCTGTTCCTTGTCCTGCTATCCTACTCCAGTTCCTATCCAGTTCCTTGTCCTGCTATCCTGCTCTAGTTCCTATCCTACTCCTTGTCCTATTCCTGAGTTCCTAGTTCCTATCCTGCTCCGGTTCCTATCCTGCTCCTTGTTCTGCTCCTGAGTTCCAAGTTCCTATCTTGCTCCTTGTCCTGCTCCTGAGTCAAGCCTTCTTGTTCTCAGAATCCTGCTCACCTCCTTGTTCCTGGATCGTGGCTTGACACATATATATATATATATATATAAATACATGTGTGTGTGAGAGAGAGATAAATGAATTATAATATACAGATACACATGTACATATAAATACAGGTGTGTGTGTGTGTAAGAAATAAATAAATAAATTATATTATACATATATACACACATACACACACATATATATGTTATGTATATATAGGAGTGTGTGTGAGAGAGAGAAATAGATAAATATATTATATTATATAAATAAACACACATATATATTTGTATATGTATATATAAGAGTGTGGCGGGATTAATCCCACCACCATTTTAAGGCCTCCTAAAAAGGTGGCAGGATTAATCCGCCACCTTTCCAGGAGACCTTGAAATGGTGGCCGGATTAATCCGGCCACTCCTTTTAGGGCTCCTAAAAATGGTGGTGGGATTAATCCCGCCACCAGAAGGGTGGCCAGATTAATCCGGCCACTCTTTTCTAGGAGACCTTGAAATGGTGGCGGGATTAATCCCGCCACCAGAAGGGTGGCCGGATTAATCCGGCCACTCCTTTTAGGGCTCCTAGAAAGGTGGCGGCCACCATTTCAAGCATGTGTGTGTGTGATAAATAAAAAAAATACAAAAAACTTATAAAATATATATAAACATGTATATATACATACAATTGTGTGTGTGAGAGAGAGATAAAGAAATTACATATATACAATACATTCAAGAGATAGATAAAGTAATTATTATATATACAAATACACAGATACATACACATACAGTTGTGTGTGTGTAAGAAATAAAAAATAAATTATATTATACAAATACACACACATATATATATGTTATACATGTGTGTGTGTATGCGAGAGATACATAAATAAATTAAATTATACAGATAGTATACATACACACAATATATATGTATATGTATATACAGGAGTGTGTATGCGCGAGATATATATATATATATTATATTATACAGATAAACACACATATATATTTGTATATATATATATATATATATATATATAAGAGTGTGGCGGGATTAATCCCGCTACCTTTCCAGGAGACTTTGAAATGGTGGCGGGATTAATCCGGCCACTCCTTTTAGGGCTCCTAAAAATAATGGCGGGATTAATCACGCCACCAGAAGGGTGCCGGATTAATCCGGCCACTCCTTTTAGGGCTCCTAGAAAGGTAGGTGGCGGCCACCATTTAAGCATGTGTGTGTGATAAAAAAAAAATATAAAAAACTTATAAAATACATATAAACATGTATATATACATACAATTGTGTGTGAGACACACATACATATACATTCAAGAGAGAGATAAGTAATTATATATATTACAAATACACAAGTACATACACATATGGTTTGTGTGTGTAAGAAATAAATAAATAAATTATTTATACAGATACACACATATATATATGTATATACATGTGTGTGTGTGTGTGTCTGTGCGAGAGATACATAAATAAATTAAATTTACAGATAATATACATACACACACAAATATATATGTATATGTATATCGGGAGTGTGTGTGTGCGAGATATATATATATATATTATACTGGAATTCTGTGTATCTTATTCAATAGTGTAGTAGTGTACATCAGAGGGTTCCTTTTGGAATGAGAAAAAGCTACCTTATTTTCTACTGCCCACTACCTCTTATACCTAGCCTAGATCCATCTACCTTTGCCACATCAGCAGCCTGCCACGTCAGCCACCTGCCATGTCAGCCATCAGCCACATCAACCGCATGCCATCTCATCAAGTTGCAGCAAGTGGAACTCAGTCTCTCTAGGCAGCATCCAAGGAAGCATCTCCCTCTAGAAACCACAAAGGTGGTTGCCACCTCCAGTAAACGGATGCGCGCAAGCTCCCATGTCCTCGCACAATGCGGCCAAGTGCTGGCAACCACTGTTCTTCGTACACCCGATACTCCCCTATGTCGCACGTATCACGTGCTTCCTTATATATCCGGCTACTAATGAGACTAAGGTTACCACATAAATGCTATCGTTCGTTGCAGACTCCATCTATGCCCTTGAAAAAACCTCTGCATTGCGGGCTCGCCAGATCGTCCACATGGTCACCCCTCGCAAAAAATACCACTGATTCACCCAGAGTCCAGGTGGCTCTTCCATCACCTCTTGCAGTCCCCCGGGATCAAAGACCGGCCTGGTGGTCCAGCCTCCCAGGTACGCGCCATACTCCTGCTGTTGCACGCACGTGTACCACATGTTCACCAAGGCAGGCAGTCTCCCAGCCTATTGTAGCATCATCTCCCCGACCCAATCTCTGAACCATGGTCATCGCTCTGCTCCAGACTGCTTTGGCTGCGCGACAATCCCATAGACAGTGTCTCTCGGTCTCCACTTCTCCATAGCACACACATGCGTTGCAAGGAAGTCCCCGGATGTTATCTCTAACTGCTAAACTGTTCTGCAAAAGGAGCCACATAAAGGTTTTTATCCCACTCGACCAGTAGCCTGCCCAGAGCTCACTCCCCAATGCTTGCGCCAGCGACTGAGGTAACCCGACTCTACCCAGGTGCTCCTCCAACTTTGACAGGTGCTGCTGGCCAGCAAAAGCCTTTCGTCCCACTCGTGGTTCATAGCTAAAAAAACCATGTCCTGTTGCACTTCTCCATTTCCACATCTTCGGGTCCATCTCCAATTCCTCCACTAGCTGATTTCTAAAGAGCATCAAATGCCTCCATTGGCCATGCTTGACTTCCGGGTCCACAGTCGGCCTCTTCTTTGCCATGTCCACACACGCACCAAGCCAAACATCTACCAGCTCCGGGAGAGGGGAGAAGTGAATCGTGTGCGGGTCAGAAGACCGTCAGGTCCCACTTGAAAGCCGGCTCCCTCCTGAGTGTCCAAGTCAGCCACATACCATACCATTGATGCACGTTGTAACTAAAGTGGGCATGATACGTGAAAATGGGAATATAAAATAAATTACTAATTAATACTTAAGTTTTAATTATTAATTAATCATTTAATTAATATGTAATTAAGCCTTAAATATTAATTAATTAATTAATTAATCCTTCAATAACCTTACTTAGTAAGGAATATTCCTAAAATATCTTAGAATATTCATATTATTCTAAAAATAGTTTACAATAATGAAGAAATACTATCAAACATAATTACAAATGAAATCATTTTCTTATCAACATGTTAATTTTTTTATAAATACTTTCTTTCTATCATACAAAGAAATCTTTTCATTTTGTCTAAATCATCACTCTCCGGATTAATCAAATCATTTTGGTCAATATCTTGATGTTGTTGCCACCACTTAACACTCTCACGAATGCAATTGGGAGTTGCCATCCTTGTTAATACATAAGATGTGATAAGAGAGGTCTGCATAAAGGCTCATCTAAAAACTGACGTTCCTTAAGAATAATATTATAAAGCGCCCGGTTGCTATCCTTCATTTTATAAAATTCAATATCACGAGAAAGAAAAGCTTCAGGAAATGTATGATACGGTGGATACTGCTCACAAAAATTTTCGAGATTCTTCTTTCTGAGGCACGTATCCAAGTAGTTCACTAGCTCATCCATGATATCGATATCAGAATATGGATCGAAAGTGATTGGATGAATACAAGCAATGTTTTGGTTGAGCATAGCCTTCTGAGGAGAGTCGTCTACTACTAAGATATGTGCATTCTTCGTTATCCTTAAGCGACTGATCTCCCCATGAGTCCCAATTATTCTTTCATTCTTGAAGAAGTATGGCTTGCTTTCCTTTCTTATATTGTGAAATTCGAGAGGTTTATAACACATTCGCTGGTCAAAAATCCAATCTTTACGAATCACCTCTTCTGCAACACTACAATGTTTCTTAAGTAAACTCAACAGCGGTGTTAAGTTATGAATCTGCATGCATGACCAAATCCCCACAAGCGCACCCATCTCCTTAAGCTTTTGAAAGAGACGATCCAACCCTGGACGAAAAATAATATCATATCGAAATTTACCATGACAAGGAATGAAATCTCCTTGTTTGATTTCTGTTTTTCTATCCTCGGGCCTTTGTCGATGAAGCAGAACACCATTGACATCCAACAACACAATATGGCCATGAGTAACATGAGATAGCGTTGCCTCTTGAATACTTTGCAAATCACTTGTTTGCTCCCTTTCACATTTATCCGTTGCCACTATTCGTTGCCTATCCCTTCATCATTTAATTGTACATCATCCTTACAAGATTCAGATATTGCATGCGCTGAAGAAATTGATTTCGGAATTGAAGCCAATAAAAATGATGATGAAAAACTGAAGTGGCCCCCATGGTAACGATGTTTTGAGCTGCATTATTATCCATTTCCTGCATGAACTCTGTCATTCTGACATGTGGCACAAGAAATTGTCGCCAAACCCCTCTCTTACCTCATGGCAATGCTGAAAATCCATGTTCTCAATTATTTCATTACATCTGCAAAATGATAATTAGCTGACCTTAAAATTATCAAGGTATATTATTTACCTTGTTAATGTGTGACCCATGTTTGAACTAAAAGCTTCATTAATCCTTGAGAATTTATTTTCTGTACAAATATAAAAGAAATATACAAAAATGCCTTATGTTACACTCATTTACAACTATTCATCACTTATCAATTCATTATCAATTCTTCTTCGCTATTACCTTCTGAATGAGGCGAAGAAGGTCTAAGCCGCTTGTGAGATGGTTCAAGATCTTCTGCATCTTCTATTGATGTTTCCATGGGTCCTGGAGTGTGCGAATGTTCTGTACTCCTCGAGATAACTTCCGGTCTAATATCTGATTGATGTTCGTTCTCAGACTCCGAGATTGAACCAGATTCACCTTCAGAGCTATCGCACTTATCTGGAGGGAACTTTCTCAAATACGCCTTTATGGATTCGTTGGGGTACTCAGTTGAGACCCAATCTATCCACTTGTTCAGGTCCTCAACCATGGTCTTATCCTTTCAACGGCAAACACACATGTATGCCGAAGGTAACACTCCTTCAAGACGGACCCCCTAGTGCAGTAGTCAAAAACCCACGCATCACTGTGAGGACCCCTGATCAAGTTGACGATGCTCCGTGCCGCTTGACTTGTAATGTTTGGATAACGTACATTGCCGAATACGTCACTCATACCTATCGGTGTATCGGATGGAGGTTCAGGGCCGTTGGAGTGCAAACAGATGCCTGGCCAGTCATTTGGAAGCTTGAAATTGTTTGGCGCATTCCTAACAACCAAGTGAACAACGTATCAATGCACTTGGGATTAGCATCGTTCATATAAAATCCTGTCCAACGATGTCTATTCTTCTTGGCGAAGGCGAAGGCAAAAGTATCGGTGACATGAGCAAGAATCAAGAAATAAATACCTGAAAAAGTAGGTATCAGTGAAGAGCGCAAGCATGAATTCAATAATAAATACCTTCTATGTATATGCTTGCACGGCTAAGTTTCTCCACCAGATCCTCTAGTGCCCTATCTGTCGAAAGATTTTTTGACACCCGCCGATCCATCACGAACAATTGAAACGGTTTCCTACAAGCAGTGATGTTACCCCATAAAGTCTCCGAATCTAACAACAAACATCTGTAGGGCTTGTCGTGATTCGTAGCATCCTCCTTTATAAGGTTCAATTCGGTTCTCCGCTGCTGAAGGACTGCCATAAGAGAAGGCGTCATCCCAATGTTCTCCTTTTTGGCGTTGGCGTGCAATAGATTCTTGCCTAGATCTTCCGATTGGTTCACCCATTCGACAAGCATATCATCGTTCGTCACATGCAAATATTTGCTACCTCTTCATATGTTGAAGTCGAGGTCCAACCCAGTTTGTGGCAGTGTATTCCCAACCACTCCTTGAAATGCCTGACCGTCTTCAACTCCATTGCCTTGAGATGAAAAGGAGAGGTTGGGCTGCTGTTATTAATTTGTAGTTTGCCATCGATCACCAAATCAGCCAAGACTTCCATCTCCTCCATCGTTGTTCCATTTAAAGGCTTCAACCATGTGAGCTTGAAATCGTTGTCTACATCCTTTGTAGATTGAACAGACTTAGCCTTCGGCGTCTTACTGGGTTTCTTTGCAGACTTTTCTGAGGGCTCCCCTTCACTTGTCTGCTTCTTCTTCAGTGTTCCTTTTGAAAAGGATTCCATAATCCCCAACCATTTGGCAAAGATCCTATCTTCGGGGCAAGAAATCAACATCATCAGAAAGATGTTTCCTTCCCGCCCACCTGGGCAAAATCAACTGCTGCAATTTCTTCAACTCTCTGAGGAAAAAGACAGATTAATATACCGGCGAGATAAATCCCGCCCAAACAATTTGCTTACCCGGTATTCCGCAGATTGTGTATTCCCTGCGGTAGCTCTTTGTGGTCGCTGAAGAGATTCCCACACGGCTCGCGTGTGTTTAAACTTCTCCCATATTTTGCTGTTGTAGTGGTTGGTGTCGGCAGCGTCCCATTCCGCCGATAACTTATGGTACTGCTCGATTGTGAGATTCGGCTTAGCTAAAAACGCCGATCTTTTTGTCAGCTTCTCACGGGTATGCTCGGAAAGTTTTGTTGCCATCGTTCCTTTGTTGTGTTCATCGAGAAGTCGTTGGGCTGCCGTTATTGTGTGCTGGCCACTAATGATGTAGTACTTGATAGATCTTTTATTCTCCGTCTGAATCTTCATGAGTTGTTCTGGTGTTGTGATCCAGACTTTGTCAGCACCCTTCCTTCTTTCATAGTATGGACACAAAACAGCATTATGTGGAACGGTATAAGAATTGTCGTCCTTCATCTTCTCCATGAGCTCAGCTACACGTTCCTGGTTGAGTGGCCTGTAATTGAAGTTTGGGTTGACGCTGCAATATTTAACCCTACAAGGATAAATCTTATCATCCAACATCATTTCCTTGTGACTTATTGCAGCATGAGATGCCACAGGTGCAGCTGACAAAACGATTGATGATTTTCTTTTGCGATCCGAATCAACATGTGTGATCCCCGACTGCAGCTGTTCTAGTGTTCTCGGCACACTCTCCAGCTCCCGAAGCTTCCTAAGCAAATTGAACGTGATCTGTAGAGAACCTGAGACCGAGCCACCTTCTCAATCTCCCTTATGATGTCGCTGTGTTCTTCTTCAATGTGAAGAGGGAAGATTGCTCCACTTGCTGATTTTCTGTATTGTGAAGCAATATCTCCTGACAATACACCTACTCGATGAGTCTGAAGATCTTCGAAGTAGACATCCAGATGGATCCCCTCCATAGATGGGCGTTGAGTTGAAGAAGAACTCCAAGGTCAACATCATTAGTGAACACGTGAACGTCATTATCCACAAGTCGACAAAACCACCCGAAATTAATGTTGTAACTGACGACCTCTGGATCCGAGAACGTGACATTGGATGGAACAAGGCATATCTGTCGAGCATCGTCCAATCTGGGTTCGCAGCCTGCTTTCGGGTGCTTGACTAGCGAATCTACTTTCCATTGTTTTGCTTGTCCATGAGATGTGACAGAGGTTAATTTGACAGCAACCATGGTTGCTCCAATGCGCTTCCCATTTATCTTAAAATATGGCCAAGTTGATTCCAGAATCCCCCTGCCCATCTCTTCTCCTGCTCTTGTCTTTAATGTCACCTCAATTCCACATCTGAATACAAAAATGATTAGTTCAAGTATCCGAGTATAACAGATTTTATTTTAATTCTTACCCAGAATTTGACGACGACTCCATACTAATGACTCGATCTCCTTGTTTGATCAAATCGTCCTTCTGCAAAATAATACACTATAAATATAAATTATATAAAAACGCACACACACTTGTATAAACCCGAATATACAAAAATAATACACAGAGAGAAGTAGACGTAATTAACTGTCCGAAGCTCACATTTGTGTTAGTGCAAAAGAAAGATAACATTTCGTTTTAGAACCACCACAAATGTGAGCTCTGGACAGTTTTACATAGATTCCTAGCTTTTACTCGAAATATTATGATAAGATGATAAAAGTAAATAAAATGAGATATGCAACTTATATATACTAATACACATATATATTCACATGGAAGGTGCGGCGGGATTAATCTCGCCACCCCTTCAATGCCTCCTGAAAGAGTGGGCGGGATTAATCTCGCCACCTTTCTGGAGGCCTTGAACGGGAGTGCGGAATTAATCTTGCCACCCTTCTCGGTCTCAGAGAGAACTGGGCAGGATTTATTTCTCACACCCCTTCAGTGACTCCAGAAAGGAGGCGGGATTAATCTCGCCCACCATGTAAGGGATGGTTAAATGAATTCCCACCCTTCCCAGTCCTCCATTGGTATGTTGTAAACCTTCTACGTCTCAGACAGAAACGTTTGGGATTGGTCCGACTCACCAATGGAGAAAAAGGAAGGGTGGCGGATTCATTCCTCCAACAGGCATTGAAGACTCGGCGGGATTAATCCCGCCGCCCAGGGCCTTCACTCGGTCCCTATGCGGCGGGATTAATCCCGCCGGACGCCAATTCCCTGCGCGGAATCGGGCGGGATTAATCCCGCCGCCTAGGCACTTCAGGCAGGCCAATGGCGGCGGGATAAATCCCGCCCGATTCCGCAGGGCATGCGTACGCGGCGGATTAATCCCGCCCCCATGTAAGGGATGGTGAAATTAATCCCACCACCCTTCTCGGTTCCCTCCATTGGTATTTTGTTAAACCTTCTCCGTCTCAGACAGAGTTAGTCGGGATTGATTCAACATACCAATGGGGTAATGAAGGTTCGGAGATTAATCTCGCCACCGGGTAATGAAGGTTCGGAGGCTAATCCCGCCGCCCTCTCGTAAATCATGCGCTCACACATATATATTGGCTGCGGCATTTTTGAACAGGGATGGGTGGGGGCGGGATTAATCCCGCCGCCCAGGGAATTCACGCAGGACATGAACGGCGGGATTAATCCCGCCGCCCTCCGCGAAGGGCATGAGCGTGGGGCCGGATTAATCCCGCGTTCATGTCCTGCGTGAATTCCCTGGGCGGCGGGATTAATCCCGCCGCTCTACGACAAACCGAAGAGCGGCGGGATTAATCCTGCCGCCCATTCCCTGTAAATGCACTACGCGGAATCCGGCGGGATTAATCCCGCCCATTAGAACCTTCACACAGGCCATTGCCGGCGAGATAAATCCCGCCGCATTCCGCGCAGGGCATGGATGAGCGGCGGGATTAATCCCGCCGCCGAGGCCCCTCACGCAGGCTATGGGCGGCGGGATTAATCCCGCCGCTCTTCGGTTTGTCGTAGAGCGGCGGGATTAATCCCGCCGCCCATAGCCTGCGTGAAGGGCCTCGGCGGCGGGATTAATCCCGCCGCTCACCCATGCCTGAAGGGCCTCGGCGGCGGGATTAATCCCGCCGCCATGGCCCCAACTATATAGCGGCGGGATTAATCCCGCCGCTCGAGGGGCTTAGCGAGATAAAAACACACACATATATATGTGTGTGTGTGTATATATATGTATGTATGTATGTATGTATAGGAGTGTACGTGTGTGTGCAAGAGATAGATAAATAAATAAACTTATACAGTACTGGTACACCTAATATATGTGTGTACATAGGTATATATATGTGTGTATATGTATATCGTGTGTATGCGTGTGAGCGAAACAAATAAAATCATACAGATAAACAAACACACACACACACATATATATATACACAGGAGTGTGCGTGTGTGTGCAAAAGATAAAACTAATAAATAAATAAAATTATACAGATAAACACACACATATATATGTGTGTATATAGATATATAATCTATAGAGAAAGAGAGAGAGTCTGTGAATATATAAGCATATATATAAACTAGTGTTGTATGTATGTATATATGTATATAGGTATATATATATGTGTATATGTATATTGTGTGTATGCGTGTGTGAGCGAAACAAATAAAATCATACAGATAAACAAACACACACACACACACATATACATACACAGGAGTGTGCGTGTGTGTGCGAGAGATAAAACTAATAAATAAATAAAATTATACAGATAAACACACACATATATATATGTGTGTATATTATGAATATATAAGCATATATATAAACTAGTGTTGTATACTATTTGTTAATATGCATTGATTATATATATATATATATATATATATATATATATATCTGTGTGTGTGTGTGTGTGTGTGTAAAGCAGTGCGCGTGTGTGTGGGAGAGATAGATCAATAAAAAAAAATTTACAGATACTGGTACACATAATATATATATATATATATATATATCTGTGTGTGTGTGTGTGTGTGTGTGTGTGTGTGTGTGTGTAAAGCAAGATCAATAAAAAAAATTTACAGATACTGGTACACATAATATATGTTATATCGTGTGTATGCGTGTGTGAGCGAAACAAATAAATCATACAGACACATATACATACACAGGAGTGTGCGTGTGTGTGCGAGAGATAAAACTAAGAAAAAAAATTATACGCACACTCCTATACATATATACATACATACACACACACACACACACACAGATCTCACCTGTGTGCACAGCCGCCGCCGCCGATTTCACAGCCGCCGCCTCTTGAAACCCTAAGAATATACCTAAACCCTAAAGGAATTAAATATATATATCAACCCTAATAGAATATTCCTTCTGAGAATATACTTAAACCCTAAAAAGAATAAAATATAGATTCGCCCTAAACGAATATTCTTTCATTATATTATTAGCGCGTGCGTGTGTGTGGGTGTATCACATACACCTCAAAAATATAAATCATGCAGGGATTTAACATGTGTGTGTCCATGAGAGTGTTAAAGTTTCATGTGTACACATTGCATATATTAATACACATAATATATACATACACACGTGTATACACACAGACATACACACATATTACATGGGTTTAGGGTTTAGGGTTTAGGGTTTTGGATTTAGGATGGATCATGCATGGTGTGTATGTATGAGAGAAGAGAGAGTGTTGAAAAATTATTTTTGTACACATTGCATATATTAGTACACATATATACTTACACATATTATACACAGATATACATACATAGTATATGAGAGAAGAGAGACAGTACATATTAATATGGATCATGCATGGTGTGTATTATACACACAGACATACATACATATTAGTACATAATATTAGAGAGACCGAGTACATATTATAGATCATGTATGGTGTGTATGTTTGAGAGAAGAGAGACAGTACATATTAATGTATGAGAGAAGACAGAAAGTACACATATATACATACAGAGTACACATATATACATGCACACGTGTATACACACAGACATACATACATATTACATGAGTAAATTCATTGTGTTACATATTAGGGTTTAGGGTTTAGGGTTTAGGGTTTAGGGTTTAGGGTTTGCTCCCAACAAGCTTAATATAAATATTACACATGTAAATTCAATGTGTTACATATACACAGATTGAGTACATATATCATACATGCGTTGAACATGATGTTTTCAATAAAGAAGCAACATATTTCTTCAGTTTGGTTTAGGGTTGTGCATGTGTGTGCATATGTGTTTTTGTAAGTTCTTGTAATGCGTGTGTAAATTTATGATTGTGTTTATATATGTGTGCAAAACAAACATCGAATAATTAAGAAAATAAAATTAATTACACACTAGGAACATATTTTAAATTATACATAATAATATATGATTTTATCTAATATATAGCCATATATAGTTTTAATAATATATTAATTTAATATTGATAAAAAGGTTTAACATTGAAATATTCTTGAAATAATAAGAAATTAATTGAGAAAATCCCATTAATATATACAAATGTAAATTAAGTACTCAAATAATTAACTAAATTAATTATCATAATCATGTTTAATATTGGAATATTCTTGGAATAATAAGAAAATAATAAAGAATATCCCATTAATATAAAGAAGATTAATTACTCAAGTAATTAAGGAAATGATATTAATATATATATTATTAAAACTATATATGACTATATATTAGATAAAATGATGTATTATTATGTATAATTTAAAATATGTTCATAGTGTGTATTAATTTAATATTGATAATAAGGTTTAACACATGAATATTCTTGAAATAATAACAAATTAATTGAGAAAATCCCATTAATATATACAAATGTAGAATAATTACTGCAATAATTAAGAACAAGACTAATTTAATTATGATAATCAGGTTTAATATTAGAATATTCTTCAAATATTAATAAAATATTAAAGAATATCCCATTGATACTAGGAAATGAAAACTAAATACTCGAGTAATTAAGAAAAATAATAATAATAAACAGACTATGAATATATTTTAAATGATACATAATAATATATCAATTTATTTATTGTATAAGTATATATTTATTATATATATATAATATAAATATACTTGAATACTAAGAATGTAGAATATAGTCTAAAATTTCGTAATATTAAACAGCTTGAATCACTTGAATAACATTAAATGCAATTTTAAAATACTCATTGGAACTGGAGAGTATATATGTCAGAGTGTCGGATATTTGTGTCAACTCATCTTAAATTTTATTTTCTGTTCTTTTTAAAAATTTTGAATTTCTGACATATGTATTGTCGGTCTGACATATAAATTTGAAAATGCATTTAATTTCCCACTCAAATTCAGATCTGGTTCTTTCTCCGGCAAGGGTTTCTTCATTTCTGTATTTTTCACTCTTTAGATCTTCTTTTTTCTTCATAGTGATCATCTCAGGAGCGAGATTAAATTGGGTGCTATTCTTTATAGGAAAGCACGGCGCCTTCAGTGCTGTTTACAAGTAAGTATTATAAACAAATTTAAAAATACTTATTAAGATTCACTCTCTTACATTCTCTCTTAAAATTACAATTTAGGGGTTTAGAAATGCATTAGGATTATAATATATTCCGTTAGGGATTTATCACGTTTAAATATCCTTTTAACTTAATATTCTAGGTTAACCGGGGCGGCGGGATTAATCCGGCCATTTCTTTTTCGCCTCTTTGAAGAAGTGGCGGGATTAATCCCGCCACCATCTCCCGGGCAATGCTTCTCCGCCACTGAAAAAGAGTGGCGGGATTAATCCCGTCGATAACCTTCTCAACTGATGAAGAGTTACCAGAATTTATTAGAAAGAGTTGTCGGCGGGATTAATCCCGCCAACCATTTTAGGAGGCAGGGAAGGGGTGGCGGGATTAATCTCGCCACCACTTCACTGTTTTAAAGATTTGGGGACAGGATTTATCCCGAGATCTCTTTGAAATCATAGTTTTGGAGAGAGTTATGTGCGGATTTAATCCCGCCACCCATTCCCCGTCGTAAGAATTGTGGGCGGGATTAATCCCGCCTTGGACTCCCTCCGACGAGGAAGAGCCGGCGGGATTAATCCCGCCGGACTCCCTTCCTCGTCGGAGAGAGTCGGCGGGATTAATCCCGCCGGACTCCCCCCGAGGAGGAAGAGGCGGCGGGATTAATCCCGCCGGCTCTTCCTTGTCGGAGGGAGTCCAAGGCGGGATTAATCCGCCGCTCTCTCCGAGGGGGAGTCGGCGGGATTAATCCCGCCGACTCTCTCCGAAGGGGTTGAGTCGGCGGCGGGATTAATCCCGCCGACCGTTCCTCGTCGGAGGGATTCGTGGCGGGATTAATCCCGCCCATCAGTTGTATTAATCAAACATGAGATATTATCTCTAAACATAATTATGTATTATTGCATATGCATATTATTAAGTAACCGTAATTCAGATTTCTTAAAAATATTGCATAAACAGATATCATAAATAATACAATTATTTATGTGCAGGACAATATGTTTAATACTGGAGATAAAGTATGTCTTCTTCGGAACAACGAGATAGTTGGCACTGGAACTGTGGAAGTTCGAGATAATAATGCATCATGTCACAATATTTCCCAAGGATCTTGTGTGTACGTATGGGTGAACACCATTTTCAAGCATGTTGAGGTTCTGGGAATGGAATTTGAGGAGGGTTCTCCTGTATTGTGGAATTTGGATGAAGTCAAGGCTGACACAAAATATGCAGAGTCACAAACAAATAGTAGCACGAGTTTACCAGATGATGGCTTGCCTGCTGTGATGGATGAGGTGATTCTCTTTCTTCGTGAGATTGAAGTCGGAAGAGGCATCATCACAGCTATAAATCCAATGGAAGCAGTGTCAGAAGAGAAACTAGGGTCCGACTTCGTGGGTGTAGTTGTGACAGAGGTTTCACCTAATGGCACATTGTATCCTGGATCCCTCGTGAGGTGGCGAACATCTGAATTAAGACGGCAAGATGGTTCAACATATTCTGGGTTGGATTTCAATAATAACAACCCGGAAGAACAACTCATATTTGAAGAGGTTCCTTGCATTGGTCCTATTGTAAGAAAAAGGCGATTCATGGGTTGTAGATCTTCCCCTGCAAGTTTCAGCAAGAGGGTAAAGATGGATCCTACATCTTCCGAAAGTGTTACGAGCATTTCCACGATTGACTGTTGCAAGAAGAAGTGTTGTCAGATGGCAGACCGGAATGAAATTACCCAATGTAGACATGTCTTTCGTATGCTCACCCAAAAGCAAAGGCATGAGTTTGTATATGCTGCACTAACTGGGTGTATTGATGGAATGGCCTCGGACACAGGTTATCAGAGTACATCCATGGTATTTAATAAGGTGGCCATCTGCTTCAAAGCTTGGTACAGTATATACGGGATCCCAAAGACCACGTTCTACCGTCGGAGGGATGAGTGGCTAGATGGAGCGCGAACCTCAGTTCATGGGAACACTGCTTGGTCAAAACCCGCTCTCACATCATGGCAGCCATAGAGATACTCAAGGCTTTTGTGGAAGCAAATGCAGACAGGATGCCTCACAAATGCCGAACCACAAATGCAGGGGTCAGGGAAAATCTCAAGGTTTTACCTTCAATCTACACTCAATTGAAACTGTGTGAACATGTGAACAAGTGCCTCAGTTTGATGGGGCTCCAAGCAATCTGCACTGGTACCTTCAACAACATATGGAATACTCATTTTAAGGATGTGGAGATTGCAAAACACTCTAGCTTTTCTAAGTGTGACACTTGTACATCATTGAAGGCTGCAGAGGCTTGTGCAAAAACCTTGGTGGAGATCACTACCATTCAAAGGAAGATGGAGGCCCACATGATTGCACAACAAACTTGTCGGTCTCAGTACTATGCACACCGCATGCTTTCTGTGTCACGCCCATCAGAGTACCTGTGCTTGATCCATGACAAGATGGATCATTCAAAGACCAGCATTCCAAAGCTCTTTGCAACACCAAAGTGCCTTGGAAATGTCATGAAACTTCCGATTTCTTTAACAGGTGTGCTAACACATGGACACGGTTGTGAGTCATATGGACACTTTTCACTTCCACATTGGTCTAGCGACTCCAATTTCACTATTGGGTCGTTAGCCATGTGTTTCAGAAACCTTGAAGCCCACTCACAGACAAGTCCTATCAGTGATCTCAAAGTGAAGAAACAACACCTTCAACCTTTACATAATGCTCTCATGAACACGTCTGCACTTGAGGCTACTTGGGAATATGAGAGGCATTGTCAGCAACCTGCACAAAAAACAGATGGCCCTGTTGAGAGTTCAGGTTCAGTGGAGGGATCTAGCTCAAATAGTGTACATGTGTCCTCAACATCAAATAAGCTTCCTCGTCATTTGCTTTTACAGATGGATAATTGTGCAGGCGAGAACAAAAATAGGTAAATCATTTTACTTAAGGGTTTCTCAAGCTCATACTTACTTTTATTTTCTAGATATGTGCTAGCATACTTGTCAATGCTTGTTGCCAAAGGTGTGTTTGAAACAATCACGCTCAGTTTCCTTATGGTTGGTCACACTCATGAAGATATTGATGCGTTCTTCAGCAAGGTCTCCAACTCTACAAAAAGGACAAGTGCACTTACCTTACCGCATATGATGAATCTTTTTGAAAATTGCATCTCCAAAAAAAGTTGTGCTTTGCTTGTGACTGAGGTGCCAGACTTCAAAAAATTTCTCAAGGAGTATATAAAAGAAGGGAGTGATTCTTTAGTTGGTCACCTTGTGCCGCTACAATTCTTTTTCTCCATACGAGATGGTATACCTATTATGCAGTACAAGTTACGGCCATCAGAGCAGGAGTGGTTACCGAAAGAGGGCTTAATGCTCTTCAAAAGTGGAGAGGATGGAAAGCCACTTCTCCCAGAAGGACAACCAGACCCTATTCCATTGAGTGCCCAGCTCAAGGAACAAGAGGTTATTATTGATGGCATCAAAAAATATGTGGCATGGGTTCAAAAATCGATGCCAAAGAATTCTGATAAGGCAACTGGTTACTCAGAACTATATAAGCATGTGGTCAACTATTGGGAGACTGTTGTTCGAGAGTTGGAAGGGCCTACTGTCACAAGTACAGAATTGCAACACCCTTTCTGGCCTAAAACAAGGTGGCGAGAGGAGATTGAAATGACATCACTGAGCACAGACGACATAGAAGCCAGTAGTGATGTGGAAGTGCAAACCCCACACTTTGTTGGACAAAGGAACCAAAAACCTAAAGCATACTTTGATTGCTGCAAGGATCTTCAAAAACTAATGATGGTTCTCATTACTCCAGATGCGTCATATAATCAGCCTATTTGGATGGGTCAAATTATCGACACACCTGAAGTAATCACAAAAAAGTATTGTTAAGGTTGCATGGTTCAAACCACAAAAAAGGCGACACGAGAAGGAGAGCGAAAGATATAATGGATGCCTAGAGAAAACATGGTCTCCCAATCAAAAAGACCCAGCATGTTTTATAAATGTTAAATCCATTCGATATGGGTGGATGTCAAGAAGCGTTGATAAAGTCACGATTAACAAAACTGCAAGGGAATGTATGTTTTCTGAAGCTTAAAGCAATTACAAAATTATAAAATATCATATATTTAATATTCATAATTATTATAAACTCTTTAATAATAGTACCAAATTGTATACTTAACTATATAAATTTAAAAAATGATATGGAAGATTGACTATATTATTATAGGATTTTATATATATATTATTACTACTACAAATTTTTAATTAATAATGTTATATTTAAATATTAATATTTTAATAACAACATCAATATTTATATAATGTACCTCTTATGCTCTTCCTTAATTGTTATATTAGGCAATATATTATATAATTTAATACATTCTACTTTTTAATGTTATTAATTTTTGTTCAATGAATGCTATAATTTATTAAAGGGTAGAATACAAAATAGAATATTCTAAAGAATATTCTCTTTTCAAACATATATTCTAAAGAATATTCCTTTAATATTAGAAAATGCTAATTAAATAGCTAAAATTGCTAATTATTAGGAAATGGGACTATAGCCATGCCCATTTTAGTTACAACTTGCATATTGTGCCAATGCGGCACCAATCCCCCACACGAGTCTCACGTTCCGGCCACAACCCCTGAAGCCTTGTAGCACCTGTTCGCGTGCCGACAACATGATGTTGATTGCTCTGACCTCGCTGTCCGTGAGTCGCACCTCACCCCTGTCCGATTCCCATCTACAAATCCATGCTGAGATTCTGTCCGGCTGCATATCCAGCTCCCGAAGCTGGCCCACTGTGCGCAGCCTTGCTGCATGCCAACGTCTATATATCACCTTCACTCCTTGCGGCATTCGCTCATCCCCGAGAGATATTCCAATGCCTACCGGGTGCACCAACTCGTGAAGAAAAAGGAAGGGAGACTAACTCCTCGATCCGTGATGGCGGCACAGGTACAAGGGCCACACGGAGCTCCATCCAATACCTCAGCAACGTCCCACTGTATGAATCACGAGCCATTGGAATCTTGAAGGGTGGCATACTGAAAATCTAGCGAGGGTCTTCAGCCCACTGAACTGCTGCTCCCGTGGAGGACCGAAGAGGCTTGACTTGCAAACACAATGCACGGAGCATTACCTTCCACGGCTGTCCACCTGGGAAGAAGCATCTTACCATCATCTTCACCATTAGTGCACGTGCTGCTGGGCCTGGGATATCAGTCCAACTCCTCCTTTGCTCGTGGGCGGCACAAGAATCCCATCGCACACGAGCTTGGTACCTCTGCTTGCGATTTGAGCCCTTCCAGATATATACTCGAAGCAGCTGCTCGATTTCTTTCAAGTCCATCGCGTTAAGACTCCAGACGCCGGTATAGAACCAAAGGCTACCCAGAAGTACGGCATTGGCCACCACAAGCCTCGCGGGAAGGGAGAGTGGACGGTTGCCCCAACTACACATATGCGTAAGAAGCCTCTGTAGGATGAATGCGCTCTGTCGATTTGTGTCATACCGGTCTCCTAGTTGAAACCCTAGGTATCTCGTTGTTCTCCCCTGTTCCACCCATACAAAATCCCAGTCAGCTCCCCAATCAGGACGCACACATCCACTTAGCCAAACACCACGGGATTTATGCCAATTCGTCTTGCCTCCAGCCGCAAAATTAAACCGATCAAGCAACTGCTTCACCCTATCCAGATTCTCAATTGTTCCTAACACCAGTAACCCAGTGTCATCTGCGAACAGGCTATCAAGAACAGTCCGTTCTCGTGGTGGGTCGAGGTCACGTAGTGGCCCTTGACACTCAGGCAGCGGGATCCCCCTAGGCTTGGCTAACCGATCATGATGCATGTACACATGTAACGCTTCCGCCTGCATCAAAAAAAGGTACGGGGCAAGCGGGCAGCCTTGCCGAACTGACCTAGAAAGACGGATCGGCTGGCTCATCCATCCGTTAATGACCAAACGACTTGTTGACTGCCTGTAGAGCCTGGCCCTCCATCTCACAAACCTAGCCGGAAAGCCTAACTGTCTCATTACAAGCTCCAAAAAGCGCCAATCCACTCGGTCGTAGGCCTTCTCCCATCTAGCAACAGCAAGCAGTATGGATCCGGGAGGCTCCCTACCCACTCTCCAGCCAAGATCATCGTCATCACATTCTCGTAAAGCTGTCGCCCTTGAGAAACCCATTTTGTGCTTGAGAGACAATCACTCGCATGACCGGCTGCAAACGGTTAGCAAGTGTCTTTGCGAAGATCTTGTAGATAGAGTTCATCATGGATATCGGACGCCAACATCGCACTTCTGCTGTGTCTTCACTACCTTCCTTCGGGATGAGTGCCACCAATCCATCTGTGAAAGCCGAACTCCACGCTTGCACCGGGTGTGTATCCTTCGCCACATTCCATTCAGCAAGCACTGCTTTTCCCATCCATCGCCAGGCCTGTATAAAAAATTCCATCGGAAGACCATCTATGCCTGGAGACTTATCTCTTCTGTTGAGCTCTCGTGCCGCCACAAGCATCTCTGCTTCAGTGAAGGGGCGTAGCAGTTGGTGCGCCATCTCATCAGTGACCACTGTGGGAATGGTCGAGATTACAACTTCACACCCTCGGGAATGGTGAGTTGTCCATGGCTCCGCTGTGAAGAGGTGTTGGAAGTAGGCCGTACCTATCTCTAACATTCCATCAATGTCTTCACAGATCTGTCCTGTCGCATCCCTAAGGCCAAAGATGGACTTGCCTCTCGTTGTCGGACGGATAGCCCGAAAAAACTCTGCGTTGAGCGTACGCTCACTCGTATACCAGCGCAAGTCTCTGAGTCTGTGGCAGTCCATCGCTTTTTCCGCTTCGAGTTGCTCGAGGTGACGTGCTAGAGCTTCCCGTCGAGTTGTCAACCACTGGTGCCCCGGATACCTGCCCAACAACCGCTCACTCGCTGCAAAACTGGCTCGAACAGCCTGTATTCTGTTGAATATCCTACGATGTCGCTGCGTTTGGACTTCCCGGCAGTACTGCGACACATACTCCAAGAAGGCAGCCAAGTCCGTTGTCCCTTCTTCCTCACGTCTGGTCCATTCCTTCTCCAAATGAGTCAGGATTTCGGGGTCTTGCACAAATCGTCGAGTGATCCCTGGGGGTCTACGCTGAGCAATCGGATGGTCCAAGACCTTCACGCGCACAGAAAGCGGAGCGTGATCTGACACACCGAATCCCTGCCACCTGGTCATGCACCCACTGCACGTCGAAAACCAACCTGAAAGATATAGTCGATCCAAGCGTTTGCTGATTGGCCTGCCCCCGGGAAGCACACCTGTCCATGTGAACCTCGGAGTATGCGGCACATATCCGTCCAAGCCATAAGCGTCCAAGATCCCAAAAGTAACTTGTAGCAATCTCCACGCTTGCATCTCATTTTGCCCTCTTCCGGCATGCAAGGTGTGCCTGGCTACCACGGGGTTAGACGAGTCGTCCTCAGCCTCCACCATGTTAAAATCCCCTCCCACAATCCACTCATCTACATCATCCGGTGCCCATTCCACCAATTGCCTCCATAACTGCACACGCTCCCGCGACCAACGGTCTACTGGTGCATATACGTTGAGTACGCCAACTCTTCGTCCCCAGATATCCAACACAACACAATGTGCACGACTCCGCACAATTATCTCATGCCTTACAACCATCCCGGCCCACCGATTAGCAACTCCAATGAACGTGCCACCTGTTTGCCCGGTTGCTGGGTTCCAAAACGTTTGTCCAGCGGGAAAAAACACCCGCCCTTCACTAACGTTGACTGCTGCTACATGGTGTTCCTGCAACATCAACAGGTCAACTGAATGCCTTGCCCCCACTTCTGCTATGTTCTGTGCTATCCGCGCTCTACGTCATATTCCTGCTGCGTCCACGTTCGCGAGACCGTTGACGTTCCAGGTAACGATGTGAAGGCTTGTCATTAAGTTGATGTAGAACCCGGGTCCGGAATCTGTCCCGTGTCCGCCACCCAGACCAAATCCTTAGGCAGATTTGGAGCTCTTGCAAACCGCAACTCTGCCGTTACATAATCTAGCGAAGGAGAGAAGTCTCGCACTAACACCTGCAAAGCATCCTCTGCCCCGCCCAGCATTGTCGTGAGAAACTTCACCAACTCCGTCTTCTCATCAAACCCCGGGGCAATCAGGAGAACCTCCCCAATCCCCTCCTTGCGTGTCACGAGCAGTTCACGCGTTCCATCCTCCTTGGTCCTCCACGGGTAACAGCGTTTCGAGGCTGGTTGCACTCGCGCCTCAACAAGCTTCTCCGTTGGTCCACCATCTGCCACTACCTTCTTCGTCCCACATGTCCGTGCTCCGAGTGTAGACGCCACACTCTTACGAGCATACGGTTGCACTCTGACCTTTCTCTTCTTCTTGGTCCACTGTTTACGATTGGCCTGGATTGGTAGTGAGGGCGGGACTTCCCCCTGTTCCGATTGCTGCTCCGTCTCAGTTTCCAGTCTGGCAAAGGGGTTACTGTTTGCAATACTCTTTCGCGGAGTTGCTTGGGGAGTTTTTCGAGCCTTCTTCGGGGTTTGCCATCCGCCACTCTGCTCGTCACCCTGCTCTACTCTCGCCTCTTCTCTCTGCTTCAACTTCTTTGCTGCCAGTCGCTTACACTGATCCAACGTGTGCCCCTGCATCTTGCAAAACCTGCATGCCCCAACTCCGCCCTTGAGGACCAATCCTACGCATACCCGGTCAAACCACATAATTGCAGGATATGTCCTATGGCTCGGAACACGCATCCGCACTGGCCCTTCCACACCGTGAGGCGGTTGGGAAACAACATACTCTGTCGCTCCGAGATCCACGGCTAGACGAGTCATTAATTCCTCACTATCACAGAAGAGGGATGGTAGGCCCCACACCTCCAACTCCCTGTCCTCGCTGGCTGCCAGCAAGTCATCCTTATCCTCCACCGAAAATAGAGGTGCCCACTTTAGGAGTCGCGCCTTAAATTGGCCCATCCTCAGCGTTTTGCGGTCCAGCAACTCCTGCAGGCCATCAGCGTCCTTCAACATGGCTTCAAAGCATCCTCGGCCGAGGTTTCGAATACGAGTCACCGAGTGTTGTTGCCCCGGATCACCTAGCGCTGCGTTCATCCAGTCACGAGTTTCTCCTGTCGGTGGATAACGGCCCATGAACAGCACCATGAAGCGGTTTCCTTGAGCTTCCATCCGGTATTGATTCTTCTCAATTCTTCCTCCTCCTCGTCTGACAGGCCAAAACGCAGTTCCAGCTCTCCATCAGCGTTTTCGACCTCCTTTGAGTACTCAGAGCGTACTCCCGGTGACACTCGAATCACCCTCTCCGGGGGGTGTCCACAGCTACCTTCAGTTTTTCACTGCCGTTATTTGCCCAAGCATTTGCAGGTCCCGTCTTCACCGACCTTGGAGGGATTGCCTCCTATGCACAAACTTCAGTCGGAGCTGGAGCTACCTGACTTGGCCCTGCACGCTGCTCACATCAACCATGACAGGGAGCGAGGTGGTGAGCTCCTCTGCTTCGATTGCATCGGAGGCGGTTGCCAAGGTACGATAGCATTGTGATTCCCCCCTTGCGGGAGGGCATCTTGCACTGCTCAGCCCATGCTCGGTTCTCCGCTTCCTGTTTCCACAGAGCGTTTGCGATGTTATACGCTCTCGCACGTCGTTAACCTCATCCGACAAGCTCCACACATACGCAGTCGGGAGCTGCGGGAGTTTCTTGCTGGTCCATCAAACTTCACATACACCCGGCTCCGTTTCTTGGGTAGAAAAGCTACTCTTGATCCAGCCAAACCTATCTTCAGCCATACGCTGCAGTGCCACTGCCGGGTTTCCTCCTCTCCACAAGCAGGCGAGCAAGAACCCATTGTCCGTCTTCCAACCGTTCCATGAGGATACGTTGGGGTCCCACAGCAACTAGCACCACCTTTATTGGAGCTAAGGTTCGCACCTCCTCCTGCATCGTTCTCAGAAACGTTGAAGAGTGATCCTCTAAGCGCAGCACACGGACCCACTCCTTCAATTCTCCAGGGACTTTGGGAAGCGTTTCCCACACCACAACACCCTCATCCACTGGTGGTTGTTCCACACTTCCATTCTTGGCAGCTGCTGCAAAGCAGCGGCCTGGTTAGAGAGAACATCCACCCTCTCATTCTCCTCCCGGGGTATATGAACCATCTCAAAGTGCTCAAACTGTCTCGCCAAAATCATTACACGCTCGTGCAGTACTTGGAGAGACGGCTTCTTCACCCCACCTGTCCACGAACCTGTCTGGCCATCAAGTCCGAATCGCAAAACGCCCGCACCGATTGAGCTCCAGCTTCCTTCGCCACACATAATCCGATTGTGAGTCCTCAATACTCTGCTTCGTTGTTGGTTGCACGCAGAAGTGGCTGCAACACTTCACGAATAACCTTCCCATTTAGCATCGACAGTACCGCCCCAGCACCTGCCACTCCCTTGGGTTCTCCTTTGCTGCACCATCAGAGTGTAGAATCATCCAGCCTTCACCCCGTCCTCACTCGCTGCCCGCTCACTGTCCGAACCTTCCGCACTCTTCCCTGAATTGTATGTACCATCCGAACCTGAGTGCACTCGATCATTGCTGTCCGTCCCCGACTGATGAGCCGAATCCTGATTCATCAAATACACCTGCCCAGTTGCCGCCGAGTCCCCTTCTCCGCCGCCCATCTCCTCCAACTGGCTCGACAAACCTTCTCTCATCTGCCGAATAAGCCTTGTCTCCACCATGATCCTCACGCTCCTCCGACCCTGCTCCTGTTCGATTCTATCTCTGCTCTACTCTGCTTTACTCTGCTCTGCCCTAATCCTTACGTATGAACCCTAATTCCCTGCTTGCCCTGCACACCGTGATCCCTTCGATTCTACACCATCCCACCGAATTGTTTGGAATCCATCATGCCACTTGCAATTCCAATCTTCGCGCACCGCTTTCAACCTCGAAACCCCACACCCATATCCTTGCCCTTGCCCTACGTCCTGTGCACAGGTCCAACCTGCCCAGATCCTACCTCCCCCTACTCCACCTAAGTGCTGCTATCTACTGTATGCAACGCCACCCCAGTCCTACGGATGCATCTGCTACTACTTCAGCCGAAACAAATCAGCCCAAACAAGAAACCTTGCAAGAGACCTCACAAACACATGGCGCCAGTGTGGCGCCATGGCGGTGTCCCCCATGGAGACCTCCCACAGCCCGAATCGATTGAATCTCACAGTCAATCCGGCAACAGTCTTTAGCCTCTCTTGCTCCTACTTATATATATTATATTAAAGATAAACACACATATATATTTGTATATGTATATATAAGAGTGTGCGTGTGTGAGAGATAAATAAATAATAAATTATACATATACAATCACATGTGTTTGTGTGTGTGTGAGAGATAGATAAATAAATCTAGTATACAAATACACACACACATATATATGTATATGTATATACATGTGTGTGTGCAAGAGATAGATAAATAAATTATAATATATAGATATTGTATATGTATGTACGGGTGTGTGGTGCAAGAGATAAATAAATAAATTAAATAATACAGATGCACACACATATATTATGTATATGTATATACAGGAGTGTGCGTGTGAGAGAGAGATTTAACCTTGCTGCACCGCCACCTTTAAACCCTATTTGCATCATCATGCCTTTTTACACCACCACGCCTTTTAGCCTTCTTGTGAGAATGGATCTATGAATATGTGATGCTGCCGCTCTCAAATCTTTCGCTGTCTCTCTCCTCTGCCACCTTGAAACCCTAAGAATATACCCTAAACTCTAGAATCAATAATATATATATTAATCCTAAACGAATATTCTTTCATTATATTATCAATAAGTTTATTGTGTAAGTGTGTGTAAGTGTGTGGGTGTATCACATACACACAATCATGCAAGGGTTTAACATATGTGTGTCTGTGAGTGTATTAAGTTTTCACGTATCATTTAAAATATATTAATTGTGTGTATATTACTATTATTTTCAATTTATTTCAATGTTTCTTTTGTACACATATATAGACACAATAAAAAAATTTACATATACATGCACACGCATTAAAAGCACCCATAGAACACATATGCACACACATACACACGCCGATGAGTGGATCATAATATAAATAATGTTAGGGGTCTAACATTTAGCTTTGTGTTTAGGGTTTACGGTTTAAACCCAAACCAAGCATTTATCGTTACACACACTCTACAATGGGGCTTACATATACACACACGAACTATTTATAGACTCAACACACGTGTTAAAAACATTCAATTGTGGGACTTAGTGTTTAGGGTTTAAACTCTAAACCAAGTTGAGTGTATAAATTTATGTTTAATGTTAAAAGTAAATGTATATTAAATATTTGTTAAAATGTGCATGGATTTAATTTCTATGTCTTAAAGATTATGTAATATACATATTATATCTTATGTGCTATAATTGCTTTAAAATATGTTTTAATAACACTATGTCATTTTAAATTACAATAGGGTAAAATTCTATACAATTTTAATGTATGAGCAAATTATATTTGCATTTTTAAAATTAATTTTTTAAAACTAATTTATAAATCACTAAAATGATTTGTGATATTAATAACTACTTGACTATAAACAATTCTTTATGTGTGTTTTCTTATGTACTTTTATAAGAATAATAAACTTTTTATACAGATATTAAAAGTAATGATATGTGACGGTGATATATATTTAATATTGATAGTGTTTACACAATTTTAATATTAGCTTATATATTATCTTACCATCTATGTGGCATACCGAGATAAATAATTGATTTGGAATAATCATTGTTGGGTCACCATGCCCAGCTCAGGAGATTTGTTGCTTCTTTATCGAAATAATTATGTTAAACGCATGTATGATCCATGTACTGTGCGTATTGTATGTAACACATTCACACATGTAATATGTATGTATGTCTGTGTATACATGTGTGTATGTATAGATGTGTACTAATGTATATAATGTATGTAAAATTAATTTTTCAACACTCTCTCTCTCTCTCTCACACACACCATGCACTGACGTGACACATTCACATATGTACTATGTGTGTATATATTTGTGCATGTGTGTATTGTGTATACGTGAAAACTTAACACACTCACAGACACACATATGTTAAACCCTTGCATGATCTATATTATTTGTGTGTATGTGATACACCCACACACCTACACACACAAACCAATAAACTTATTGATAATATAATGAAAGAATATTCATTTAGGGTTAATATATATATATTAATTCTAGGGTTTAGGGTATATTCTTGGGTTTCAAGGCGGCGGAGGAGAGAGGCGAAAGATTTGAGAGCGGCGACACTACATATTCATAGATCCACTCTCACAAGAAGGCTGGTGTAAAAAGGCGCGGCGATGCAAATAGGGTTTAAAGGCGGTGGTGCAGCAAGGTTAAATCTCTCCTCACACGCACATTCTGTATATACATATACATATATATGTGTGTGTATCTGTATTAATTTATTTATCTATCTCTTGCACACACACACCCCTGTATATACATATACAATATCTAAATATTATAATTTATTTATCTATTTCTCGCACACACACACATTATTACATAACATATATATGTGTGTATATGTATATTATAATTTATTTTTTATCTCACACACACGCACTCTTATATATACATATAAAATATATATGTGTTTTAATATATATATATAATATATATTTGTTGTGTATGTATACTATTTGTATAATTTAATTTATTTATGTATCTCTCGCACAGACACACACACACATGTATATACATATTATATGTGTATAATATTTTTTTTATTTTTTACACACACACACAAACTGTATGTGTATGTACTTGTGTATTTGTATATATATTATATAATTACTTTATCTCTCTCTTGAATGTATGTATGTGTGTATTTGTATATATGTAATTTCTTTATCTCTCTCACACACACAATTGTATGTATATATACATGTTTATATGTATTTTATAAGTTTTTTATATTTTTTTTATTTATTCACACACACATGCTTAAATGGTAACCGCCTTTTGGAGCCCTAAAAGGAGTGGCCGGATTAATCCTGCCACCCTTTTGGTGGTGAGATTAATCCCGCCACCATTTTAAGGTCTAGAAAGGAGTGGCTGGATAATCCGGCCACCCTTCTTTTAGTAGCGGGATTATCCCGCCACCATTTTTAGGAGCCCTAAAAGGAGTGGCCGGATTAATCCGGCCCCTTTTGGTGGCGGATTAATCCCGTCACACTCTTATATATATATATATATACAAATTAATATATAGTGTGTTTATTTGTAAATATTATATATATATATATATATTATATATATATATCTCGCGCGCACACACTCCTGTACATATATATTTGTGTGTGTATGTATATTATTTGTATAATTTAATTTATTTATGTATCTCTCGCACAGACACACACACACATGTATATACATATGTACATGTGTGTGTATCTGTATAATACAATTTATTTATTTATTTTACACACACAAACTGTATGTGTATGTACATGTGTATTTGTATATATATATATATAATTACTTTATCTCTTTCTTGAATGTATATGTGTGTGTATTTGTATATATGTAATTTCTTTATCTCTCTCTCACACACAATTGTATGTATATATACATGTTTATATGTATTTTATAAGTTTTTTATATTTTTTTATTTATCACACACACATGCTTGAAATGGTGGCGGGATTAATCCCGCCACCATTTCAAGGTCTTCTAAAAAGGTGGTGGGATTAATCCTGCCACACTCTTATATATATACATATACAAATATATATGTGTGTTTATGTATATATATATATATATATATTTTGCACACACACACTCATGTATATACATATACATATATATTTGTGTGTATGTACACTATTTGTATATTTAATTTATTTATCTCTCGCACAGACACACACACATGTATATACATATATATATGTGTGTGTATTTGTATAATATAATTTATTTATTTCTTACACACACACAAAAACTATATGTGTATGTACCTGTGTATTTGTATATATATAATTACTTTATCTCTCTCTTGAATGTATATGTGTGTGTATTTGTATATATGTAATTTCTTTATCTCTCTCACACACACAATTGTATATATACATGTTTATATGTATTTTATAAGTATTTTATATTTCTTTATTTATCACACACACATGCTTGAAATGATGGTGGGATTAATCATGCCCCACTCTTATATATATACATATACAAATATAATGTGTGTTTATATGTATAATATAATATATTTTCTATCTCTCACATACACACACACTCATGTATATACATATACATATATATGTGTGTGTATGTATACTATATGTATAATTTAATTTATTTATGTATCTCTCGCACAGACACACACACACACACATGTATATACATATATATGTGTGTGTGTATCTGTATAATATAATTTATTTATTTATTTCTTACACACACACAAACTATATGTGTATGTACCTGTATATATATATAATTACTTTATCTCTCTCTTGAATGTATATGTATGTGTGTATTTGTATAAATGTAATTTCTTTATCTCTCTCTAACACACACAATTGTATGTATATATACATGTTATATATATTTTATAAATTTTTTATATTTCTTTATTTGTCACACAAACACATGCTTGAAATGATCCAACCACCCCAATGATGCTGATTCAGATGTATTAATACGGTTGTTCGCTTAGTTATTAGGAATATGCCAAATAATTTCAAACTTTTAAATGACTGGCCAGGCATTTGTTTTCACTTCAACGAGCCTGAACCACCATCAGAGGGACGTATTCAACAATGTACGTTATCCAAATATTACAAGTCAAGCTGCATGGAGCATTGTCAAATTTGATCAGGGGTCCGCACAATGATGCATGTGTTTTTTACTACTGCACTAGCGGATCCGTTTTGGAGTGTTACCTTCGAGATACATGTGTGTTTGCCGTTGAAAAGGATAAAACCATGGTTGACCACTTCAGTTTCTGCATCACCATTTCTATTACTTTCAGTTCCTAAATCACTTTCTTCAGCGCCTGTAATATCTGAATCTTGTAAAAATGATGTACAAGTAAATAATAAAAGGATTAGTAATAATATAGCATTAAAAGATAAGTGTGAAATGAACCAAACAAGTGGTTGCAAAGCATTCAAGAGGCAACGTTGTCCCTTGTTACCCATGGTTATATTGTGTTGTTGAATGTCAATGGTGTTTTGCTTCATTGACAAAGGCCTAAGGACAAAGAAAAAGAAATCAAACATGGTGATTCATTTGTTGTCATGGTAAATTTCAATATAATATCATTTTTCGTTCGGGTTGGACAGTTGCTGAATTTGCTTAACAAACATTGTAGTGTTGTAGAAGAGGTGATTCGTAAAGATTGAATTTTTTTAACAGCGAATATGTTAGTGGTAAAGGAAGAATAATGAGGAAGAATAATGAAGAATGCACATATCTTAGTGGTAAACGACTCTCCTAAAAAGGCTATGCTTAACCAAAACATTACTTGTATCCATCTAATCACTTTTGACCCATATTTTGATATTAATACCATGGATGAGCTTGGATACATGCTTCAGAAAGAAGAATCTTGAAAACTTTTGTGAGCAATATTTACTATATAAAACATACCCTGACGCTTTTTTTAGTCATTTTAAATTTTATAAATTAAAGAGAGCAACCGGGCACTCTACAATATTATTATTAAGGAACGTCATTGTTTAGATAAGCCTTTATGCACTCCTTTTCTTATCATATCTTATGTATTAACAAGGATGGCAACTCCTAACTGCATTCCTGAAGTGTTAGGTGGTGGCAACAACATAAAAATATTGACCAAAATGATTTGATTAATCCGAAGAGTGATGACTTAAACAAAATGAGGAGATTTCTCTATATGTTAAGGCGAAAGTAATTACAAAAAGATTAACAGGTTGATAAGGAAATGATTTCATTTGTAATTATGTTTGAAAGTATTTTTTAATTATTGTAAATATTTTTACAATGGAGAATAATACGAATATTTTCAGATATTTTAGGAATATTCCTTACTAAGTAAGGTTAATGAAGGATTAATTTGTTAATTAATTAATATTTAAGACTTAATTATATATTAATAAATAATTAATTAATAATTAAAACTTAAGTATTAATTAGCAATTTATTTTATATTCCCATTTTCATGTATCATGCCCATTTTAGTTACAACGTGCATTCTTGTCAGAATGCACGTTTTAAGAGGCAGAGGTTGTCTCCAGCCTCCTCCTTCACGTCAAGCTAGGTGTAGCACTCACAACTAAGCAAGGCACATCCATGTCCTTGTCCAAGTGGGCGTGGGATCTTGTTTGACAGGTTCACGTTACCTGTTCTTGAGGGTTCATTGAGGGTTCTAAAGTTGGCATTTAGGAGCCACATTTGTGGTACTTGGTGCAACTCTTGAATTTAAGGGCTATGGCATGATAGCCCACATCATGGAAGGCAATGTCACATGGAGATGTGACATTGGGCTAGACGTCACGCGATACAAATCCCAAGGCATGCCCTTTGGGGTTGTGTCATGGGTTGTCGCCAAGGGTTGGATACTCTAGCCAACAAGCATGCTTATGTTGCACTAGGGTGCTAATCCTTGGGCATCCACTTAAGGGAGCTTAGGTCTCGTAACTAAGTGTGCTTTGGCACACTTGGCTAGGGGAGTGTTCTCCTTAGAATCCAGGGGTTGAACAACCTAAGCTCATTAGTAGAAGCCCTTTCGTAAGGCATTCACAAAGTCATGTACTTAGGGTTATTCAAACCTAACCTTAGGGAGTTTGCTTAGAAGTACTAGCCCTAGGTCTAGGGTATGACTTGGCCACTCAAACCCTTAGGGGTTAGTCATGGTTCAGGGTACCCCTTGTCGCCCTAAAGGGGTTGTACTCCCGGACGAGGGTGATTCCTCAAGGGGTAAGTGACGATGCCTTGACTCTGTCATGAGGATGTGTGAGACACATTTCCTTTGTGGGGCTAGGGCATGAGCCTGTCTAGGTCTACTGAGACAGGATCCTAAAGTCTAATTGGTTACCCTCTAGGGGACTTAGGGTAGAACTCTAAGTCTTCTGCCTAATTGGGCCTCTAGGGTTCAAGGGATGGTCATTCTAGGGGACTTAGGGTAGGACTTTAAGTCTTTTGCCTAATTGGGCCCCAGAGTCAGACTCTTAGGGTTATCTTGGAAGACTTAGCGTTGCTCACACAGGGTGATGACGCCGAATGGCCACTTGGCAGCCACGTGTTGCCACGTGTTGGCCCTTTGGGTTTAAAACTCTAACATTAAAGGCATGGACACATGACCACCAGCTCTCACTTTTGATAAGTATCATGTTTTGGATAGAGATGCGTACAAAGAACACAACTACCAACTACAAACGCTTGGACCTCTCTTGAGGAGATGTTTAGACAGAAGGTTTGGGCTGCTAAGCAAGAGCTAATTCGTGAACTTTTGCAGGATCGTATAAAGCCTGGGGAATTGCTAATGCTTACATTGATCATATGCAGACACTTGGCAACAAGTTTGAAGCTATTGGAGCACAGCTCCATCTCTAAGAGATACCTGTCAGCATCCAATGTCCAAACTTTTCTTTTTCCCCTTAAACCAATTAGGCAAAATGCACGTTGTAACTAAAGTGGCATGATGTATGAAAATGGGAATATAACTAAATTACTAATTAATACTTAAGTTTTAATTATTAATTAATTATTTATTAAATATTTAATTAAGACTTAAATATTAACAAATTAATTCTTCATTAATCTTACTTAGTAAAGAATATTCTTAAAATATCTTAGAATATTTATATTATTCTTCATTGTAAAAATATTTTACAATAATTAAAAAATATTATCAAACATAATTATAAATAAAATCATTTTCTTATCAACCTGTTAATCTATTTATAAATACTTTCTCCTTAACCATATAGAGAAATCTCTTCATTTTGTATAAGTCATCATTCTTCATATTAATCGAATCATTTTAGTCAATGTCTTTATGTTGTGCCACCACTTAACATTCTCATTAGGAGTTGCCATTCTTGTTAATACATAAGCTATGATAAGAACAAGAGTGCATAAAGGCTTATCTAAAACATGACTTTTCTTAAGAATAATATTGTAGAGTGCCTGGTTGCTTTCCTTCAATTTATAAAACTCAAAATCACGAGAAATAAAAGCGTCAAGGTATGTTTAATATGGTGGATATTACTCACAAAAGTTTTCAAAATTCTTTTTTCTAAGGCACATATCCAAGTAGTTCACTAGCTCATTCATGATATTGATATTAGAATATGGGTCAAAAGTGATTAAATGGATACAAGTAATGTTTTGGTTGTGTTAGAGTTTTACATAGTGCCACAAAGGTGACTTGTCAGGTGCCAACCATGGAATCCCCTCTCTGGAAACCCCATAGAATCTGGTAAAGTAACCCGTATTAGAAACTCAACCCCTAAGAACTTAAGCCCCTAAATTAAAGTCCACGAACGAGACTCACCTTGTAAATCAGGATACGTGGACTAGCCGAGCTATAGGTGTCGTTCCTAGCTTGGTGTGGTTGAGGTAGTCGGAGCAAAACCTCAACCACTAGTTCTGTAGAACGTGGACTCAGGCAATGCCTTTGAGCTTGCAAGTAGGTTTTTGGCCCAGGAAATTTGACTAACTCCTTGAAAGTAACGTACCCCTGTCACAAATGCGAGATCCTAGCAACAATAAGGATAGTCTAACCCAAAGGTGGGATGTACCTCTGTCATGTGGAAGTTTGGGCAGTACAACAAAGGGTTGCGCCTTGACAACACAAGCTTACTTACATCGGTAGAAGGTTAACGAGCTCTCTTTTGAACCCAGGAAGCCTCACTACATATACTTACCTTATTTATGTGACGGACCCCCCCCCTTTTTACCATGAGTAAGTGGGCTGGCACGGAAATGCCAGCCCTTAGGAAAAGGTTGTCCTAACCTAACCCTAAACCTAACCCCTAGGGGGTATTAGGGCGTGGGTTAGGGCAACCCTAGGGTTAGGTCAACCCTAGGGTGTCCCTAACCCTTTTTTGACAAGCTATACTTTGCAAAAACCCTAACTGGAACGTCAAACGGGGAGAGTTTCTAAAGGTAAGTTCTAGCTTCGCCTAGAGTTTCTGCAAATACCTAATGACACCCGGCCGGACCATCACTAGATACCCAAGTGCACTAAACGGGCCTGTTTCCTACTACATCTAGGGTTCGTCACAAACTCGGTAAGTAACAACAGTCAAACCCCAAAGTAAAGGGTCGAGTCATAGTAAAAACTATGACACACTCCCCGCCTTTGAAATGTCAACGTCCTCGTTGACGTCTAACTCCAAGACTAGACTAGGTTAGGAAAAATTAACTAAAAACTAACTAATCACTCTATGCGGAGTCAGCAAAAAGTTCACAAGTTTTATTACCCCCCTTGCATTACGCGAAGCCAAATACTTCAGAACCGTCGTTCACTGAGCGAAACTCAGCGGAGGCACCACCTGCGACAAGAAGTCATTTGGAGACCTTTTGCACGTCTGCAAAGTCTGTCACCCGACACAGACAACAAGTTAGTTAATTTCTTTAAGTTAACTAGAATTTATATTGGAGGCCTCTAGTTAATGTTGTCTGTCGGCCCCTAGGTTAAGAAGAAATAACTTTATTTCTTAATCAGTTTGAGACCTTGCCTCAAACTCATTCACCAACTCCATCGCGTTCTGCAGATTCTCCAATGGTTCCCATGTCGACTCGCATGCCGGGTACCCTTTCCACTTAACAAGATATTCACGTTTACGTTTTCGCGTCCATGAATGTTTCCCTTTAATATGCCTCAACTTCAAATTCTTTCTCTCACCAACTAACTCTGGAGGCGGACGTAAACTATGATATCTATGTGGATGTTTCTCATCCTTGTGGAATGGCTCGAGCAATTGACATGAAACACATTGTGTATTGTTCCCAACTCTGGAGGAAGATCTAACCCATAAGCCACTTTCCCTACTCGCTTCACCACCTTGTATGGACCTATGTAGTGCGATAGAAACTTCTTCGAAAGAGTTGTTGGAACCTTCAGGTTTTTGGTACTCAACAATACCATATCCCCAACCTGATACTCTACATCCCGTCGATGTTTATCGTACTGCTGACGATACCTTTCCTGTGCTGCAGCCATCGCTTGACGAGCAGCTTCCCATGTTCGATACAATTGTCCGTGAACTCTGCTACAGATGGAACTCGATTGCTATCGTCTTTCGGTAACACCATACTCTGAGGAATACCACCCTTATTCCCAGTTAACACTTCCATCGGGCTACATCCGATTGCAGTGTGTGTCGAGTTATTGTAACATATCTCAGCCATATCAAGTGTTCAGCCCAATCAAGTTGATCACCTTGAACATAGCATCTGAGATAGTCCTCGACTTGTCGGTTCACCCTCTCCGTTTGACCATCAGTTTGCGGATGGTAGCTGTACTGAACTTAGCATCGTACCAAACTGCTTAAACAATGTTCCCCAAAACTTGCCCGTAAATCGAGGATCCCGATCTGAGATCATCGTTTCCGGTAGCCCGCACTCTTATGACTTCGTGGAAGAACAACTTGCTGCTTGAATTGCATTCACTGTCTCTACAATGAAATGAGCAACCTTTGAAAACCGATCGACTACCACCATGAGCGCATTAAAACCACAAGATTTTGGCAATCCCATGATAAAGTCCAAAGTAACACTTTGAAATGGCCGCTCTGGAATCGGTATACACTGCAACTTCCCAGCTCGTTTTTGCGATCGGCTCTTTACTTGTTGACATGTGGGGCATGTCTTGACATACTTGGCAACATCATCTATCATACCCGGCCAATAGAATCCCTTTTCAACAAAGCCAACGTCTTATGCCTTCCACCATGTCCTGCCAAAGGAACGTCGTGATGCTCTCTTAACAGCCTCTCCCTCCATGTCCCTTCTGGAACATAGAGTCTCTTTTCTTTATAATAAAGAACTCCATCTCGTACCGCAAAATGGCCTGTTTGAGTGCATCCATTCGACTTTCTATTCCTGCTGGAATATTACCATCTCTTCGTAACTGATGAACTTGTTTCCTCTTTGCCACCAGGCTCAAAGCCTCCTTAGCAAACTTGTCCTGAGGATACGTCACAAATTCATCCACCAAAGTTGACACGGGTGCTGACATAATCGAAGATGACCCTTTCCTACTGAGTGCATCAGCTACCACATTGTCCTTTCCCGCTTATGTCTGATTTCAGGCTGAAATCGTGCCAACTTCTGCTGCCATCTAGCATACTTGGCGATAGCTTCGGCTGCGTTTCAAAATACCTTAGAGTTACACTATCTGTCCAAACCACAGTGCCATGACTTGGAAGATAATGACGCCAATACTCCAAGGAAGCAACAATAGCATACATCTCCTTTTCGTGAGTAGGCCATCGAGTTTGCGGCATCTAACTTCTTCGAGAAAAAGGACACTGGATGTCCTTTTGTTGCAATACACCACCAATTGCAAAGTCGGAAGCGTCACATTCTACTTCAAAGGGATCTTCAAAGATGGGCAACTGCAAAACTGGCTCAGAAGAGATAGCCTCTTTGAGTTTGACGAACGCACGTTGGCACTCTGGAGTCCAATGCCATGGAATGTTCGTAAGATCTGTCAATGGGGCCGCTATTTCGAGTAACCCTTTATGAATCTTCGGTAATACCCTGTCAGACCAAGAAATGATCTAACTTCATGCACGTCTTTTAAAGTCATCCACTCGGTAATAGCTTGAATTTTCTTTGGGTCCATGGCAACCTCCCCACCTGAGATCAAGTGTCCCAAGAAATCTATCTTGGTTTGACCAAATGCGCACTTGCTTTCTTTAGCATACAACTGGTTCTCTCTCAACCTCTGAAACACTTTTTCTAAGTGTTCCACATGTTCATTGTCGAACTGAATGAATGTCATCAATATACACCACTACGAACTCGTCTAGATAGTCTCTAAACACATCATCCATCATTGTGCAAAAAGTTGCTGGAGCATTGCACAACCCGAATGGCAAGACTAGAAACTCAAATGATCCATAACGCGTTCGAAAAGCGGTCTTCTCAATGTCATTCTCTGCTACCCGAATCTGATGGTACCCCGATCTCAAGTCTATTCTTGAAAAATACTTTGCTTTCGATAGCCTATCAAATAAGTCGTCCACTCGTGGAAGAGGATACTTATTTTTGATAGTTATCGCGTTCAGCGCTCGATAGTCCACACACATTCGCATCGTACCATCCTTTTTCATTACAAACAAGATAGGTGCACCATACGGCGATCGACTAGGTCGAATGTGTCCTCGACCAATCAATTCTGTCAGCTGTCTCTTCAATTCTACTAACTCTTGAGGATTCAACCGATATGGGGCTCTTGCCGGTGGAGACGAACCTGGCAAAATCTCTATCTGTGGTCCACAGCTCGACGTGGAGGTAACTGGCGGCAAGTCTTCTCAAGCCAAAACATCCTTAAACATGTTAAGACTTCCAAAATAGGTTCAGGAACAGATTCTTGACCATCTCCTATTTTGACTTCACCAGTATCCAAAACCATTGCAAGAAACACACGTTCCCGATGTCTAACTGCCTTACGCAACTGAGTTAAGGTAAGGAACATAGGATTCCAATCCTTATCAGTTAGCGTTTCCATTTTGAGCGTGTTTTTCTAATGTCCTCTTTATCTGCTGCAAGCGTGATTCGATTATCTAGAACCCCTCATTTCGATTACATGTTTATGGAACCATTCCATACCCAAAACAAAGTCAAACCCCGTCATATTCAAGACAACTAAGTCTAGCTTAGCCTTCCAATCTTTGATTTGGACAGGAACTGCCCTTGCTATATTATTAGTATTTTGAGAACCTTTGCCAAAATTGATCTTTATTTCACACATCTTTATTACATCCAAATTCAATCGACGAGCTAGACTAGTCGATATGAAGTTGTATGTTGCTCCAGTATCGATCATCATTCGGACTCGGTCCCCTCGTATCCTTCCTGTCAAATATAGCAAAGGGTCAGTTTTGTCTTGAATAGCGAATAAGGCAGGTTGTGTCTGGCACAACATTACCTCTTCTGACTCATCTTCCGGATCTTCAAGCGTTTCTGGTTCAGCAACTTCCTCTTCTACCATCGCCTTGAAATGTCCTGATTGTTGTGAGGGTGCCTGACACTTTTAGCAAAATGACCAGGCTTGTTACAATTATAACATTTCACAACCCCGCCTGCGGAACGCGGGGAGCAGACTTTGGAGCCGATCCTTTGGCCTGCTGAGGAGGTGGTAACGCCAATTTTCCGAAATCCGGTGGGTCTTGATGTGTCCGAAAACTTGGAACCGACAAAGGGACTTGCACTTCGAATTGATGGGATTGATCTGGTGCCTATCAAACCTTCTGAACCCAGACTTTGGAGGAAACCTTCCTTGATTTAGGTTTTGCTTCCTCCCCTTTGTACAAGTCTTCTAACGACATGCCATAAGCAACCTTTTGAGCTGCCTCTTGACATTCCCGATAGCTTGTTGGCTTGTACCTTAAGATTTCCTTCGCGTCTTCTCATTCAAGCTAGCCATGAAGCAACTTCGAGCTTCATCATCGCTCATATTTGGCACCAATCGCCGTACACTTTCGAATCGATAAACGTGGTCCATTGGACTTCCCCGAACTCCCTGTTGACAAAGTGCCAGGTCAGCACGCAATCGCAAACCGAGATCATCCGGCATATACTGCTTTTTGATCTCCTTTTTCATGTGCTTCCAGCTGTTTCGGTATCCACGTTCACCTTCAACAATTCGCCACCAAGTCTTAGCTTCTTCTTTAAGAAACTGCTTGGCACATGCAACCTTTTCTGTCTTTCTCACGGAAGCAGCCTCGAAATAGCTTTCCATATCATACAACCAGTCATCCAAAACCTTGTAATCCTTTGAACCCATGAAATTCGAAGGCTTTACCGGTTTGAATTTACTGGGACCTCCACCACCTACTTCCGTCGAAGAATCTGATTCAGAGGAACCTGACTCTGAGTCATGCTTTTTTTTTTTCCGTGTGTTGTTGCGGAACATCTGGCACTGCAGTATTCTTGGAATGAACGGCAACATTATCGATTCGGTCGTTCAACCCCAAAACATCCCCTCGAAGTTCGTTTAGGGCATCCATCATTATTTCTCGCCAACCAGGTCGTTGTCTAACTCTAGGGGGTCGACCTGGATCAGCCTCATCCATCTCCTCATTTTGAGCCTCTGCGACAGCCCTCTCTGCCTCAGGCTCTGGTTGCTTTCTTTTGCTCATCGTATTGAACCCTAGTTTCAACACTCGGAGAATATGCTTGGAATATTCCCAATGTGAAGTTGGAAACACCCTGCACAGGTTGTACACCCACACACATCAGCTTAAACCAGCATAAGACTTTGGACATACCTAGAATCTCACGCCGACTCACTGAGCAAGTGTTCTCCGAAGTTTGACAACTCACAGGATCAAACTCTCTGTACAGATGAGTATATCAAGAATTTAGAGTTATCTAAACATTGAAACACTACGACTTAAGGCAGTCCTACTGACTGCAGAGAACTTGCTGATACCAATTGTCAGAGTTTTTACCTGGTGCCACAAAGGCGGCTTGCCAGGTGCCAACCCTGGAATCCCCTCTTGGAAACCCCACGGAATCTGGTAAAGTAACCCGTATTAGGAACCCAAGCCTTAGGAACTTAACCCTAGCTGACAAGTCCACGAACGGACTCACCTTGTGAATCAGGACACGGACTAGCCGAGCTAAGGTATTCGTTCCTAGCTTGGCGTGGTTGAGGCGGCCGGAGCAAGGCCTCAACCACTAGTTTTGCGGAACGTGAACTCGGGCAATGCCTTTTGAGCTTGGAGCAGGTTTTCGGACCAAGGAATCTGAAGTAACGTCCCTTGTCACAAAGCAGATCCTGCCAACGATAAGGATAGTCTAACCCAAAGGTGGGTACCCTGTCGTGTGGAAGTTTAGGGCGGCACAACAAAGGGTTGCCTTGACGACACAAGCTTAGCTTGCACCGGTAGGAGGTTAACGAGCTCTCTTTTGAACCCAGGAAGCCTCACTACATATACTCTACCTTATTTATGTGATGGACCCCCCCCCCCCCTGTTTACCTAAGTGAGTAAGTGGGCTGGCACGGAAATGCCAGCCCTTAGAGAAAATGGTTGTCCTAACCTAACCCCTAGGGGGGGTTAGGGCAACCCTAGGGTTAGGTCAACCCTAGGGGTGTCCCTAACCCTTTTTTGACAAGCTATACTTTAACGAAAAACCCTACTTGGAACGTCAAACGGGGGAGATTTCTAGAAGGTAAGTTCTAGCTTCGCTAGAGTTTCTGCAAATACCTAATGACACCCGGTCGACCATCACTAGATACCCAAGTGCACTAAACGGGCTTGTTTCCTACTACATCTAGGGTTCGTCACACAACTGGTAAGTAATAACAGTCAAACCCCAAAGTAAAGGGTCGAGTCATAGTAAAAACTATGACAGTCTTCATGCTCACGGAGGAATGAGGAGACAAATCACAGGCAGTTAGCGAACGGCCTCTGTAGGGCCTGGGAAGGAGTCACGATAAACTGGGCAGATTGCCTTAAGTAGTACTTGGTTCCGGCTCTAACCATCGGCATCCATGGAGTTCGGACCGGGACCGAGCAAAGACTTTCCATGGCCGGCCATATCGCTATTTTGACACAATGCTGGTTTGGCCGAACGACAGTTAGAGCACCACCACAGCTCCAAACAAGGGAGGAAGAGCGGGGTGGAACAAGTTAGGACAATCATAAGGAGCAGCCAGGACCCCAGAGTCGACAAAGGAGCAGGCAAAGGTAGCCCCCTTTTGACTAGGAACTACCTAAGCATGGGATGTAGGAACTTATACACACGGTTCCCCTAGCTGTAGGACCCTCGGTACCACTAGAATCCCATCAGAAACACTTGAGCAATTGACCGGGCAAGGCCAGGGAGAAAAGGAGGGCAAGTCCGAGGAAGAGTCAAGGGCTACCTACCAACATTTCCATGCCAACGATCGGTGGGCCTCAACAGCCTACATCAAGCTTGCGGAGGCCTCTCGACCAGCTAAAGGAAGCAATGGCAGCGTATACGACCTCGACCTCCCAACCATGGCAAAAGAACACGATGCCATAGTGGCTGAGCTTACGGAACGATGGCAAGAAGCACTGGAGGATACCCAAAAAGCTAAGGAACTGCTTTGCCAAGGGGGCCGACTGTATAGGATAGTGTTGAAAAGGAAGAAAGATGCATGGGAACTCTGGAGCGAAAGAGCAATGGAATTCCATAGGTTATATAGTGAGTGCAAAACCCTTCTAGGGCTACTAGATGACCACCAGCACACCCGCAGCTAGGCCCATAGAAGAGAAAGACCAGCAAATTCACAAACTCAAAACTTGGATTGAGTAGATGAGTGGGGAGCTCGAAGAAGCTCTAGCAGAACTGACTGTGGTCGGGGAGGAGTTGCACCAAAGGGCTCAACTCACAAGGGCAATATTGCACTTATGGCCAACTAGTAAAACCCTACCCGGAGGGCCAAGGCGAGTGTTGCATTACTGCCAAGTACAGGACAAGAGCACGGCTCACCAGGAAACAGGACCCACCATGAATCACTACCATAGGATTGGTGGAGCACGCCCAACAACAAGCCCAACTCCTTCACGTAAGGGAACAAGTGTTGCAACGCTCGCAAGAGTAGACTCAGGAATTGGAGGTCCAACTCAAGCAGATCCAGGAGCAACAAGTAGGGTCCGAGCGAGGCTACAAAGAGTGATTGCACTACGGGATGGGACCATTGCCACTCTAAAGACAATGCTGGCCGCAACAAAGAGCAAAATCACCATGTACCGGGAGCACCATGGGGAGGACGTCTGAGGGAATGGCTCGAGGATGTGCCAATGAATAAGTTTGGGCATCTGGTTGACAGTGGTTTGACCACATCAAATCGCTAGTCGGCACGAATGAGCAATAGGACGGAGCATTGAGCAAGGAAGGTATCGCAGGTACGGACTGACGAGACAGCAGGCGACACTTAACCAAGCATAGATCCAATCGTTTGGATCAACTACCTAGGGTACTCGGGACAATACACGTAAGGGAGGCGCATAAATGTGACAAGTAGGACTCTGTCACATGGCGGTCGATCAGTGAGAGAGTGCCACCTGTACCTAGGGTCTAGCACTAGCTGACCCACTATATAAGCAAGAAGGCTGGTAGTGGGTCGGGGTCCTTTTAGTCGAGTTTCGTCTTGTATCTTGCCCCACCTTCCTGAGGCAGCTTATGCTTAGGTAGACGATATATATACATATATACATACATATATATATATAATATATATATATATATAATATATATATATATAATATATATAATATAATGTTCTTCTGTTCACCATCTCTTCGGTGACTCTCCTCTCGCTCCGCTCCTAGGCCAACAACGTACTCAGTTACCAAGTAGTAGCATTGCTCTAGGAGAACTCCCCCACCCTTGTACACGGACCCTCATGGCATCTGGGTAGAGGCCATTCAGCACTTTCCAGTACTCCCGAGGTAAGGCCAACTTATTAGCGCGGACCCCCGGATTGGATGCTATCCACAGCGTCCTGGCAACCATTGAGACTTCATAACAAGCACCACATCTGGCCTTGGATCTCCCGACGACCAACCCTAAACTCATCAAAGAGATTTGTGCTTGCAAGCATACCTAGTGATAGGGCTAAGACATCACTTATGTCATAGTTTCTACTATGACTGCTCTTTACTTTTGATGTTGATTATTGTTGATGGTCCAACCAAGTATCATAAGGTATTTGCAAGAAACTATGGGTAAAGCTAGCATTTCCATCTAAAAATTCTTACCCTCATTTTTCATGTCTCGGTTAGGTTAATGGTTAGTTTCAGATATGGGTAAAACACCCCTAGGGTTGCTCTAACCCCACACCTTAAACCCTTTGGGTTAGGGTTAGGGTCAATGGGTTGTTACTTAAACTCACCAAGTATATTCTCATTGGGAATGAGATTCCATGCCAGCTCATTTACATAAACAGGAAAATAAAAAGGGGGGCTTTGTCACATATATTAAGTAATATATGTAGTGAGGATTCTTGGGCTCATTACTCTTTTACTAGTGTAGCTCTAACTTGTGTTGTCAAGGCATAACCCTTTGTTGTGCTGCCTCAACTTTTAAACAATAAGGGTACATTCCATCTTCAGGGTAGCCTCCCTTAACATTGGCAATCCATGCTTAGAAGGTCTTGTCAAAATTCAAAGGTTGAAACTTGTCTCCAGCCTTCTCCTCCAAGCATAGTTACGAACACGAACACAGAACACGAACACGAGCCTCAGATTCCAAGAACCCGACCACGGAACACGATCACAGCTCACAATGGCTCACGAATATTCTAGTGAATATTAATGAATATTCTAGTGAATATTCTAGCTCGCACACAATCACTTTTATATTAACCATAATAAAATAAACCTTAATTAATTAATAAATATAAAACTCAAAGAAATAATATGTATTTAAAGAAACATATACATGCCAAATTATGTATACATTAACCTTAAAAATGTGTTTTTTATCATATATAAGCTGGTTGCCAAAACCTCTCTTATAAATATGCTGCATTCTTCAAAAAAGAAATAAAATAAAATAAAATACATCATATACATGTCTAACTTATATAAGAATATAATATTTGGATATGTTGTACATATTATCTAAAACTCCACGTTTTTACATTTGTAGTTTAAATTTATATAAATATATATGTGTGTGTGTGTGTTTATAAGTATTCTCATACATATATATGCAAATGTACATGATTATATATACAAAATTACCACTGTTGAGAAGAAGGATGCTTTCATAGTGTTGGATTGCTGCGCCATGCTTGTTGTGCCTTGGATTGCTGCTGCCGTTCCTGTGTGATGCTGTATGCCCTAAAGTATATTCAACTAAGAATATTCTAAACAGTGTTTATGTTACGAAACATGGGCCGTGATCTCAGCCGTGGTCGCCGGGATCACGGCCCGTGTTCGTAACATGACACACTGTTCACGAACACAGCCGTAGGAACATGACCCATGGCCGTGTTCGTGAAACACGGTGAACACGGTCAGGATCCCGGCCATGTTCGTAACTATGCCTCCAAGTCAAATTAAGAGTAGCACTCACATCTAAGCAGGGCACATTCATGTCCTTGTCCAATTGTAGGCATGGGATCTTGGCTAACAAGTTTTCCTTACCGAGTTCATGAGGGTTCACAAAGGGTTTTAGAATTGGCATTTGCGAGCCATGTTCGTGGCAGTTGAAGTAACTCTTAAATCCAAGGGGCTATGGCATGATAGCCCACGTTGTGGAGACGATGTCATATGAAAATGTGACACTAGGCTAGACAACACATAGTACAATGCTAGAGGCATGCCCTTTGGGGTTGTGTTAAGGATTTGTCACCAAGGTGTTGAATACTCTAGCAGACAAGCATACTTTTACTCACACCAGGGTCCTAAGCCTTGGGCATCAGCTCAAGGGAGGTTAGGTCTCATAACTAGGTGTTGTCATATTTTAACCTAGTGAGTTGACCACTTAGGTAAAATATTATGAGATATGTGAAATATGTGAGAAAAAGACCCAAGCGTAACTGGGTCATCATGACCAAGGGCCCTCTCATAAACACCAATTGGTCCTTTGCCTAGTTGGCTTAAAGGGAGAGGGAAAGGTTGTGACATGGTGCTTTTGGCATACTTGGTTAGGGGTATTCTCCTTGGGATGAACAACCTAAGCTTATTAGCATGAGCCCTTTCATGAAGCACATGCAAAGTCATGTACTTAGGGTTATTCCAATCCAGCCTTAGGGAATTTACTTAGTAAAACACTCGTGTCCTCGTTAAGTACTAGCCCTAGGTATAAGGACTCAAACTCTTAGGGGTTAGTCATGGTTCAGGGTACATATTGTCGCCCTAAAGGCGTTGTACTTAAATGAGGGTGGTTCCTCAAGGGTAAGTGAAGATGCCTTAACTCTGTCATGGGGGTTTATGTGAGACATGTCTCCTTGATGAAATTAGGGCATGAGCATGTCTAGGTCTACTGAGATAGGATCCTAAAGTCTACTCGAGTTATCAAGGGATAGCCATTCTAGGGGACTTAGGGTAGAACTTTGATTCACCTGCCTAATTAGGCATCTAAGTTAGACTCTTGGGGTCATCTTAGAAGACTGAGCATTGCTCACACAGGGTTTTGATGTTGGATGACCACTTGGTAGTTATGTGTTGCTATGTATTAACTCTTCAGGTAAAAACTCTAACAACTTACACCTTGAGGAATCACTCTTACCTGAGTATAACCACAAAGGATATTAAGGAGGGGTAACTTGACTCCTCACTAACCCCTAAGGGTTTGTGTGGCCAAGCCCTACCTTAGTCCTAGGGTAGTACTTAGTAAACACATGAGTGTATACCATCGGTGGACACAAGTGTACCCTGAAGTAAACCCTAAAGACTAGGGTTGGCAATCTTAACCATGTGTCCCCTAGAGGGACCATGTGTGTGTGTTTAGGAATGCCCCTTGTCAAAGAGACTAGATTATTCAACCCTCAAACATGCTCACACACACATCCTTAGCCATGTGTGCCAATAGGCATGCTTAGCCAAAAGACTTAACCTTCCTTGGGTAGATGCCCAAGGCAACACAAGCATGTGTGCTTGCCATGATCACCAATCCCTCAACTTAAAACCTAAAACATGATCCTGAGGGTGCACTGCATGACACCCATCTTAGTATCACATAGTGTGTGACACCCTTTCCTTAGACATAGGCTATTGTCATAGGCCCCTAGAGACAAAAGTTACACTCAATGCCACAGTTGTGGCTCATCAAATGCCAACCCTCAAAAGCCCACACTCGAATACCCTTTTTAAGAACATGTCTGCCTAAGAGCTCACCCCCCACAATTAATTAGGTGCACAAACAATGCTCACTTTTGTGAGTTAAGATGCATAACTAACTAAATTGTTCTTAATAGGGCCTTAACAACTACCCATATGTCCAAGTGAGTTACCAATGAAAGAAGTTGGATAACTTCTTAGATGCAGCATACTCGGGAACATCAATGCATATTTGCCAACAATAAAGGTAGGTTACCCCTAAGGTGTGACATACCCTACAAGCATGCGCGAACATGGAGCATAACTAGGTGGGCTTATGCTAAGGAAGGAAGTGGAGTTACTTATTAACTCTCTTTCAAGCTTCCTCAATCCTATAGTGACAGAGCCAACTGAACACAAGTTATCTTATCATATTCATTGGGATTTTTAGTGAGAGTTTCTAAGGCTGGCATCTACTGAGTCACACATGTGGCACTAGGTAAAACTTTGACAATTAATATTAGAACATTGTCTTTACTAAGGTTGTAAGATTACCTAAGGTCTTTTGGGGTTGTACTTGATGAGGGTGATTCCTCAAGGTGTAGGGTGATGCCTTAACCCTATTAGAGGTAGTGTGGGGTGGTTAAAGCATGTGTCAAAGTTTTTACCCAAAAGGCCAACACATAACTATTAGGTGGACATTCAATGTCATAACCCTATGTAAGTAATGCTAAGTCTTCCATGATAACCCAACAACCCCAAGGTTAGACTCTAATGCCCTAGTGGACAAGAGACTTAGGGTTTTCATTGTTAAGTAGGCATGGACACCCCTAGAGTTAGACTAACCTTGCCTAACCTATAGGATTTAGGGTTAGATTAAATTAAGTCGCTAAACTCACTAACACTTCAATCACTTACACAAATAGAAAAAGAGGAGGGGGTTGCTTCATCACATAAATAAGGAAATGTATATGTAGGCCAACAATTAGGATTAAGAAAACACTCTTTATTCCTCGCTATTGATGCAAGCCTTAACTTTTGTCGTCAAGACACTTAACTTCTAGTGCAAGCCTTAACTTGGCCACCACAACTTCCAATGCATAGGGATATGTCACATCCTAAGAGATATCCAGCCCTTCTCATTGGCAAATCCATGCCTTTGTGATCAAGGTATGTCATATCCATTAAGTTAATCACTACAATAGTTGCTTGCAAGTTTGGGAGCCATTGCCCTAGTACATGTTTCACAAAACTAATGATTAATGCCTTGCGTTGGCCACCTCATTTATGCCAAGCTAGGAATAACACTCAAACTCAACTAGTCACACAATTATCTATTTAGTTAGTCAACTATAGGTATGAGTCGTGTCCTTAACACATGTTATCTTACTAGATTTGTGAGGGTTCTAGGCTGGCATTTGATGAGCCACACATGTGAAACCATGTTAGAATTCTAACATGAGATGCTCATGGTCACATTCTCACCTAAGCAAACTTCCCATCCTATAGTTGCATCATCTCCTCTGCCTAGCCTTTGGACTAGCAACATTGTTTTATAATATACTACCTTGACCATTCTACAATTCATAAGTAGTGTCACTTTGTTTCATTGTTCTATATGCCATACACACTTACATTGGTAGCCCCAAAACATTCACACATACTATCAACTTCAAAAGCCACATGAAAACCTTGATGCTACTCAACCATTAACTGGCAATAGCTCTCATCTCATGTCACACACAACATAAGTGTTCTTCCAACTTTGAAGACCCATGTCTACAAATAAACATTTTATGTCTTAGCATGGCTTCATGCTTGAAGAAGCCCCATCCTATTGAATTGCGTCATTTCTACATCTTGGGATCAATTACTCCCATTCCTTCACTAACTAGTTGCAAAAGATGACTAGCTACCTCCATTGTCCACGATTGTCTTTTTGTATAGATCATTGGCACTTTCGTTCCCATGTATAGAACTTGCACCAGTTTTTACTTGCTTAGATGAGAAGCAGACCTTTTGTGGAGTTACAATCCCTCAAGACCCACATGAAAATCCCGCTCCCACCTCATTGCCACATCATCATAGTACCAAATCATCTCTCTAACATGGATCCAATCCCTTGTATTGCACTCTTGCTCTAATTATTCTTTAGCATATCCCTCATTGCGAAATTGACACAATTTAATACAATTTATACTTTTTATACTCAAATCTAAATTCTTTAATGCTTACCTCTGTAGTGAGGATGCCACATTGAGCAAACCCATAATTTAAATTAGCCACTCTATAGCAAATAAATTCAAATCGCATTTAACTTAATTTGATTTTGCTTTAATATTTAATCTACTATGATATTTATTTAAGACATTTCTTCAAATATATGTAAATATTTATTTAAAAAGGTTTATCCTATATTTACACTTTAAGATGTTATTAATCGAAAACCCATATAATAAATTTTTAAATCATTAATTATAAATTAATACTTTATATTTAGTTGGTTAATAATATTCTAGGAATAAGCTTTTCTAAATCTATAGTATACACAGAAGTTTCTGAAATACATCAACAATTTATTTGTATTGTATTCACTATACTTTATAATAATACTTGTACAAACTATGAGTATATTTCTATGCATGCTATTGAAGTATTATCTTTGCTCCTAAACAACATACACATACATGCGTGTGTATTATATATATATATATATATATATATTATATGGAACGTCATATTTTCACTTTTACTGTATTAGTACTACCACCATCTCCCCACACCCACGGCCACAACCACCATCACATCCCATAACATTTAATGAACTATTACATGATAAAAAGTTTATATAAATTATATTTATAATTTATTTAAGTATGTCACCAAAAGAATGTCCCAAGCTATTTGTCTCACCCTAACCCTAAAGTTTACATGAATTTAATAATCTATAAGAACTTATAATAAAATTAATATATAATATAGTTATATAAAATTAAAATTTTATAACTTATAAAGTTTATTATATATTTATATTAAAATTAAACATTATGTTAAATAAAACATTTCTGAAGGTGAGTAACAAAAGAAACAAATTTTAAAATGTTTTTTTTGAAAATCATACCTCTTCAATAAATGACTTAAGTTAAATAGTTATCAAATCTAATTATTAGGTCAACCAAGTCCTAACCTAAATTAAATTAAATAATAAAAAATAAAAAATAAAATTAGAGTTCCGAAAGTTAGGTCTGACGTTGAATATGGAAGTCAATTTTAAAAGATGCGGTTCATCCTAAAAAAAAGTAAGTAGGTCAAAAAAAATAACAATGTAGGTACCATGCCAATAAGGAAATATAAATGAAAATTCTCTAAATAAGAAAGATGAAGCTAGACCATTGAATATAGGTTAAATATAAAGCAAACAAAAACATTTTTATTTAGTTCCATAATTTTCTAAAAATTTAAGTTGAACTAATTCGTAGTTTTTTTTTTGTTTTTTTTTTTCTAATTTCACCAGTTGAATGACAAGTTATTTTAAAGTATAAAGAAGTCAAATAATAATAAATTAGGGTTATATTTAAATATTTTTTTAGGGTTCTCATATTTGTCTTATTATTTTGATGGTATAGTATTTCGAGAGAGTATTGATGCATTATTTACTTGTGTAGTTCAACATTAGAACATTCTAAAGGAATATTTTGTATATATGCCTAACCTTATTCTAATTAAATATTAAAATAATAATAAATTAATGTTATTCATTCGATTATTTATTCTGCTCGCTTAACTATTTAGATACGCTACAAGATAAGAAATAAATATTAATGTATTCTAATTTATAAAGTTTTACTTATTATATCATTTAATTTTGAAATTAAATTAAATATATCATTATATTAAAATTATATTGTTGATTTTTTTGAACTTGAGTTTTCACGTCTCATAATTCCATTAGTTATAGTATAATTAACTTTTTTAGGCCATTTAATAAAAGATAGCATTAATTCTGATTATATTTATCAAAATTTATAGTGAATAAAGAATAATAAAGTTAATCAATGTAAATAAATATTCTAGAGTTAACATGAGAATGATTGATCATCCAATGCTACTAAGAGTCGATGTATATAAAAGTTGTTACATAAGTAATTATGAATGTATAAAATTACTCAAGTCTATGATTTAATAATCAATTATAAATAAGTAATACTCAATTTCTCATTATATTAAGTAGAATTCAAATTTCTATTTAATTCTATTTAGGTAAAACAATACGTATAACACAAAAATTTATGATATATATAACACCCTAATCAATTATAAAAGAACTGGAATATGATTTAAATAAAATAAATGTTTCAAGTCAAATGTACACAGGAGCCATTCGCACCTGCGCTTTATATAAAAATATTTTAAAACGTGCATTTTAATTTTTGTGACTGTTGCATTCGCACTTCAGTAGTTTTTAGGTTATTTTAAGCTTTAAGAATGCATTTTAAAACACTTTCATTCCCACCTGCATAAGTTTTTGTGGTAAAAATTTAATGTAAAACACTAGTGACTTCGCACTTGACTTACTTTAAAATGTCTTCAAAATAGCATTTGAACATGTTTTAAAATATTTTAAAATTTCAAATTCAAATCAAATTTGAAATGCTAACCCTAAATTTCAATTTTCAAATATTAAACTTGAACATAGCAATCACGCAGTTCTACGACGCCGCAAACATAGGAAGTCGGTTAGTTGTCTCGGACCTCCTATGCATCCTCCGGCCCATGCAAGTCTTCATGTGGTTCTCCCTCAGCCACAATAGGATCCCCGTAATCTTCGAAAATCTCTGCTTCCTTCAAGGCTTGAATGTGTTTCTCTCCATGCTTTGATCTCGGCATTGATGTTTGTCTCACCAACATCAATCAAGAAGTTGTGCAAGATGCAACAACTTTTGATGGTGTTCGGTAGGTACTTCGGCTTGATCCTTTGTTTTTGATCCAAGCATTTGAATTTCATTTTCAAAAGTCCAAATGCTTGTTCAATAACAATCCGGGCCAGATGGTGTTGCTGGTTGTACTCCGCCTCAGTCACCGTCAACCGAGGAACCTGTTTCAAATGAATAATTGAAAAAAAAAAAAACAATCAGCTTACCCAAGTGAGGGATCATCAAGTGCTGCAGCTGGTAGCCTTTGTCTCCCACCAGGTATGGCTCAATCCACTCATCAAAAGCAAACTCCCGAGGAACTGTGAGTAATTCCCTCGCTTGGATCTTGTGGCATAGCCCGGAGTTCCGAAAAACCCTCATGTCATGAACACTCCCTGGAAAAAAAAAAAACCAATTAGATGTATAGAAGAAAAAAAATTAAAAGTAATTACCTGGCCAGCCTGCATAGATACTCAAGAACCTTTCTGAGCGTCACAAACCCCCTGCAAGATCACGAGTACCGTTGCTTTCGATCAAAGTAGCCCTCACCATCTGGGCCAACTGGTCGATATAATCTCAAATGTGTACAGTCGATCGCCCCAGCCACATTAGGGAGACGGGTCTTGGTGATTTGCTGAAAATCTGCCACCCACAGCTCTAACCTCCGCTGCTGTCTCCGGGAATCGAATCTTGTACCTGAGGCACTTGACGATTGCAGCAGTTGTCTGCACCACAATGTCATGTGCAGTGGCTTCCCTGATCCCAAACTTGTCAGACAGGTCGGAGTAGTCGGTGTTCTTGAACAACTTGTACAAGGTGACCCCCAAACGAACATCCACTGGCATCGCTCTCCTAAACTTTGTATCCTGCTTGCAGATTTCAGCCTCCAGAATGCCACAAAGCCCGAAGAACGTCTTCTTCTCCATCCTCAGCTTCCGCTTCCATCGACCAGGGTCATACAACTCCATGAAGAACTTGCTCCATGTTGTCATACACCGCGGCTTCACCCACCAGAGACCGGTGTCAAGTCGCTTGGACAAGACTGCTCGACAAAGCTTGTCTTCGTCCTCCTCGTCCGGAAGAGTTTGTGCCACCGGGGTCTTGTCATCGATAATGGATTGAAAAGCCTCCATAGCGAGAAACAAAACTTGCAAAATAAGTAAGATTACCTTGTTCCTCAATAAGGCATCGATGACTGCTGCTTGATTGTTGAAAGAACCATGTTCCTCTTGAGCATCTCTTTCGTTTTCCCCGGAAGCATCTTCTGTTTCCTCGGTTGAACTGTTCCAAGATCCTGAAAAAAAAAAGGTTAGAAAAAATCTAAAATATATATAGCCTAAACATAGTTTAGTTAATATTAATAATTAACGTCCCCCTAAAATCCCGAAAACAAGACGGCTAACTCCTGGATGCAGCCCCGTTCAAGAAGTTGGAGATGGAGGTTGCAAGGTTGGAGATGGCTCCAGCTAAAACTGTTGCAGCTGAAGCCTTTTCCTTCTCATCCAGGCTATTCTCCTTCATGCAAACAATGCTCTCCTTTTGCCATGCCTAGATTCTGCTCATTTCGAGCACCAGCGAGAGCATTCCCCTCAGCAAGCAAAGTTGTCATGCTTTTCTCGGCCTTCTTCGGGTTCTTCCTTCCCTGAACTCCCTGGTACCTGTGTAGCATCTCCAGGAGGATCAAACACCATCTGCGGGATCCTCCTCGTAAGCTTCCTCTTCCGGAGCATCTGAATCAGCAAGAAATGTTGGAGATGTCGATGCCTGCTTCTAGGAATCATGATGTTGAAGTACTCGACTGGGAACACCTTCAAGTTCAGCTTCACCGGCATAAGTCGCTTTGCATCCTCGTGGCTCAAGCTAAAGTAGTCGCGGTTTCCAATTTTCCTCTGGAAATCGCAAACACACTTGTAGTCGTTGCAAAGGTTGTTCCAGCGAGTTCCGGCAAGCTCCAGTTGCTGCAGCAGCCTGCATCTTATTGCAATCCTCTTCCAGCGATCGGTTGCTGTCAACGTCATCTCTCGCTGCCCCGCATTGCCCCGATCTTTCCAAGGTGATCTTCCCGTTTGAAGTCAATGAGGGAAGCCATCTCATCATCCCCCAATTTTTCCCACGTTTCTTCCTCATTTTCTTCGCGACATGAACACCTGCCTCCCCTTCCTCGTCGTCATCGCCCTCCTCTTCATCACCCCGATCATCTTCTTCCACCTCCTGTTCAACGGCAACGTCGTCCTGCTCCTCCAAGTTATGAAACCAGAACTGCATGTACTGCTGTCCTGGTGACTGCTCCTGCTCCAAGTCACCTACTTCGCCACCCTAAACCCGAAACCACTCTCCTAGAATCTGAGCTAAACTTGGTTTGAAGCTTACCTCGTTAGTTGTCGTAGAAGAAATTCAGAGAACAATCGAGTTCTAGAAGCCGTTGGGGGAGAGGCTCCAGCTCCCTGTGCTATAGCTCCTGTGCTCCAGCTCCCGTGCTACAGCTCCCCGCGCTCCAGCTCCAAGTCCGCCCTGATTGAGGCCAAGATTCGAGAGATCGCATCTCCACGGCCTCGGCCTCGAGGCGGCCTGCCTCCTCGAGCAACAGCTGGGCCTGGTGCTCGTCCTCCCCTGGATGCTCCTCCACCACGGTTGCTCTCACTCCACGAGCAGCACCTCCTCACTGGATGCCACTGCCCCGAACCCGCACCATCTCCTCGTCAAACCCTACAGCTCCTCCTTCCCCAAAATCGGCTCCTCCTTCCCCAAAATCGCTGCTCCTCCTTCCTCCACCAATCCCCAACAGGATCTAACCCTAGGGCGATGACTGCTGTCGGCTCCCCCGCCATAAAATGCTGAGCTCACGGCAGCTCGCAGCAAAAAACTGAAGTGCCCTAATCAGGCGCTGGAATCTTTGTGGAATCTCGAGATTCCTTTTAAAAATATTTTAAGTTTAAAAGAACCCCCCCATCTTTTAAAATCGGTCTGAATGTTTTAAAAAGTGAAAACATTGTGTTAAAGTTAGCACTATGTGCGAATCAAAATGTTTTAAAAAAATATCCTAAATTTTAATGTAAAGTAATTTACTTTATTTTAAAACATAGTGCGAATGTATTCATCACTTAAATTTAACACATTTCAAGAATAAAGAGCAGGTGCAATGGCTCCACAACTTCATCCAGAGCAAATATATTGAGGAATACATATTTTTAACTTATTAAAACATAAATATATTAAATGTAATAAAGTAATTTCTATAAAAATGAACAATTTACAACTTCTGCAAATTATATTAATTATATTAACATTAGCAACAAAGATATACAATAATATAAGTAATTATAAGTGTATACAGAAATAAGAAAAATTAATTATATTTCAGTAAATATGCTACTTAAATTCACTTAATATAACAACTTTTCACATAAATGAACATGATTAACATGTACAATATACACAGTGTCAATATCATATTTAATATGAAAACATACAGATTTACATAGAAACAAATATAAACAAAACTAATTTTCTTTCAACAATTAACATATTATTTTAAACAATTATATCATTTATGATAGATTTATAATGTTTAACAAGACTCACAAACTTAAAGATATTATATATAATTATTATATATAAACTACAATCTAAATACAAAAGTCCTATATTCACATTAAGTTAAACATTCATAACATATAAATGTCATGCAAAGGACCGATATACAAGTATTTAATATAATTTAAAATAGTAATTTATTCTTTAATATAGGCCTTTTTGATAATAACTACATGTTTTCTTTTAGGTGAGCTTTGTACAATGGATTTTCATTCAATATGAGATGAATTATTTTAATAATTAATACTACATTGAGTAAATTCAATAACTACAATTTATAATAAAAAATATAAAACTATTATGAATATAATGTGCATTTTAATCTCGTCATTAACTTGTTCATGCTCTCCTATATTTGAGGTGATGGTACATATTATGTTGAGTTTCAACGGTTCTTCATTTGATTCAATTTGTATTTGAATATCCATTTTATATTTTGAGATAGACATGTAACAGCACGTCCCATGAGACACGTTTTGACATTTATTGTTATCACGAGCAGATTTAAAACCCATACTCACCTCTAGTATGTTTAACTATTAACATGAATAATTAAATCATTAAAATACTTAGAATACACGCTCAAGGACATAGTCCACCATCCTCTCAAGTGAAGTCCTATGAGCACTGTGTGGAAGACACTCGGTCTCAACAGCAAGCTTGGCTTTCGCTTTGGCAAGTTCCTTAGCCTTGTTAATCCCACCACTTTGCTTAACTAGTTCACAGCTTCAGCCAAACAATCCGCATCATCCGTGAACTCTGTATCAATGAGCTTTCTTAACTGGGGCTCCTCCTCAAGTGCGAAAATGACCGGTGCGGTTAAGTTTCCTTTAGCTAAATCACTTCCTGATGGCTTTCCAAGCTGCTCCGTCGACTGTGTGAAGTCAAGTATATCGTCCACTATCTGAAACGCAAGGCCTAAGTATTTACCGAAGTCGAACATCTTCTGACAAACACAAGTCTCCACTCCACTGAAGATAGCAGCAGACCGAGTACTGGCTGCAATAAGTGAAGCTGTTTTGAAATAACTCTTTTCCATGTACTCTTCAAGTGTGACTTCACAGTCAAACAAGCTGGATGCCTGCTTGATTTCTCCACTAGCAAAATCCTTGATCACCTGATGTATGCTTGCACGTGTGAACTCTACATTTCCACACACACACACACGCCTACCTGACTTATAAGCTTGATAACTTCGAGATTCTCCAAGTTAGCCAAGTACCAAGAGGACTGTGCAAACATGAAATCGCCGGCTAACACAGCTATTCGAGTACCATAGAGCTGATGAACTGTTTCTTTACCTGCGCAAGTGGATACGTAATGAAATTTCAATGTGTTATTTCGAAAACTTACCCCGTCTAACGTCACTCTCATCAAGCACATCATCGTGGATGAGGCTAGCTGTGTGTATCATTTCAGTTATCTCGGCTAATCTCTGGTGCTTCGGAGTTATATTTCTGCACAACAAAGCTTAATTAGTACATGTTTAACCATGATTTAAAGTTAAACATACTTTAGCTGTGCGTGTCGTGCAGTCGCTCTGGACACAAGGAATACAATTGCTGGACGCATTCTCTTTCCACCAGCACTAAATATCTGTTCCGCTGCCGACATTAGCAAAGGATTTTGTGCACCGACAAGCTGCAACAATACTTGAAAAGATCAGTATATAAAACATATATATGTATAAGAAGCTTACGGATCGTAAGTTGTGGTTCAAGGCATTCAAGTCTTCGTCACTGGTTCAATGATTTTGTTCAAGCTGAGTTTCTCTCGCGTGTTTAACGCTGAAGTGATTCCATTGAATGTGTTGTTCAAATCACTCCCCTCTCCAGCTATCTAACAAAAGAAACATGTGTAAAACAGGCATATGCCTGCGTACACACTGTACTTATCATATACGATGAATATCACTTTCAATGGACCAGCTTGTCACTTGCTCACTGTGTGTGTGTGTTTTGAATGCAACAGTATGATCGAGAACAAAAGTTCATTACCTGATATGGGACTCATACTGAACCCAGTGTCAAGTTTGAAGCCTGTTTGAACACTTTGAGCAACAATTCGTGTGTTTCTATTGCTTCTGCGTTTTCTAGCGGCGTCACATTTCATCAAGTTCCTGTAATGAGCATGGTAACCTAGGCCTGTGTCGGACCCTCTGGCGCAGAATGCGGTGCTCGTCATTGAGGTATTCCTAAATCTATCACGCACTATTGGAATCAATCCGGAGAGAAGTTGAAACGCACCTTTGCTCACTGGAATGCAGCTAGGAGAAATCCGATGCTTCCCAGGATTTGATTCGACTGTGACCTCGAGAGTCGGTTAAGTCCGGCTCGCCGCATGAGCGCCTCACAAAATCAAATAAAGCAATCAAATGGTTATTTTCCAGGGCATTTCCGTGCTTTATCATCTTCTAGTTTGCGCCATGGCGCACACTACAGTGCACACTTTTCTCTTATCCACGTTTCCCCCCGTTCAGGTTTTGCCACGTGTTTACAAAAATATCCACGTTGAATTACAAACAAGGTTATGACTCATGAGTTTTTATTTCCTAAAACATATGTTACGTTAAACATTGAATTAAGAAAAGGTTTTAGTATAGAAAATCCAGTAGCATTTTATTAATTAGAAACTGGATGATGGGCAATCCTCTTTCCGTTTCGCATGATGTGAATAATGCGGGGCGTCTTTGGTGTGGATCAGGAGAGTTCTACACTCATACTTGCTCATCGGACAGAGATAGAATCATTCGCTCGGAGAGTGAGGGAATGCAGAAGTACAGCGAGAGGCAGACTTGTGCACTTGCAAATCTGCCACAGCGAGTACAGATGCAATATCTACTTGGGCAATCTGCTAGTTGAGATGTATGGCAGACTGGGGGACGTTCATCGAGCTCAACAAGTATTCGATTCCTTGGGGTTTCAAAATAGTTTCTCATGGAACTTCCTCCTGACTGCATATGCCGAGAATGGGCATCTGGAGGAAGCCAGAGACATTTTTCAGACAATCCCCCGACCGGACTCGTTTGCCTGGGCTGCGATCATTAGAGCTCACTTGCAAGATGTGACATTGAGGAGGCTTTGAAGGTGTTCTCTAGAATGCCGGAGCCGGACGTTTTCTGTTGTACACTCGTGGTTCATGAGTGTGCCCAGAATGGGCATCTGCACCAGGCAAAGTGCCTCTTCGACGGAATGCCTCACCACGATGTTACACTATGTAATGCAATGCTAAATGCTTACGGTGTTCATGGTTGGTTCACCAGGCAGAGGTTATCTTTCATGGAATCCCCGAGCGTGATCTAGCGACGTGGAACACAATGATCAAGGTGTATGCCCAGAACGGCATATTAGAAAAGCAACAAAGCTCTTTATCTCCATGCCCCAGAGAAACATAATCTCATTCACTGAGCTCCTTGCAGCGGAAACTTCACTCCTTCAGCAACGCAGGTGTTCTCCCAAATGCCGGAATGGAACGTTGTTTCGTGGACTGTGATGAAACTGCATGTGCCCAATGGGACATCCGCAAGGAGCTGAGCTTCTCTTTGAGGCACTCCCGGAGCAGAATGTAATATCCTTCACTGCGATGATATCTGCTATGCGTTGAGGGACCTTGATCGAGCGAGGGCACTCTTTGATCAAATGCCACTTCGAAACCTTGTCACATTCAATGCCATGATCCAGGGGTATGCTCAGAACGGGTATATCGAGGAAGCTAGGAATTCTCGAGCAGATGCGTGAGGTAGATTCGTTCTCTTGGAACACAATGCTCGTGGGATATGCACAAGCCGGGGAGATGGACGAGGCACTTAGAATGCTGGAGACGATGCCTTGTGTGACTACGTTGTCATGGACTGTGATGATCACTGCATATGCCCAGGAAGGTAAAGTCAGACAAGCTATGACTCTCTTTCAAGGGATACCTGAACAAGACACTATCTCATGGACTGCCATTGTTGCAGCATACGCCCAGAACGGGCATAGCAGGAGATCACTGGAACTGTTCAGGAGTATGGACCAGGAAGGCATAACAGCTGATGAAGTGACACTGTTAAGCGTACTGAGTGCGTGCGGGCATGAAGGATTGCTTCACGAAGGACGTACTTATTTTATGCTACTTGGTGATGACCGGGAAATAGTCCCTGGAGTTGAACACTACTATTGCATGGTGGATGTACTGGGACGAGCAGGTAAGCTGCAGGATGCAGAAGATCTAATCGCCAATATGCCTTGTGTGCCTAATATAGTTCCTTTCACAAGCCTGCTTGCTGCTTGCAAGGTACATGGGGATGTTCAAAGGGGCGCTCGTGTGGCTGACTGTGTTCTAGACTCCAAGATGCAGTTTGATCTTCCTTACATGCTGATGTTAAATTTGTATGTATTAGCGGGCCGCCATGAAAGTGCTCGACATCTAAAGAAGCTAATGAGAGAAGAAAAGAACAGAGAAGGTAAATTGAAGTATACACCATATACGATTAAAATGTTGCTATATTATATGTATATTGAGTGTGTGAAGCTTGTAGGACTGTATATATGTGTGGTATACAATCATTTACTGATTTCTTATGCCTACACACGCACCCAATATGTACAAGAAGAAATGTGTGTGCGTGCTGGTTATGATATGATAATCATTTTCTAATGGGGGAGACATGACCGTTATACATAATGGAAAGTCGAGGGCCTTTCCGTTTTGATTGATAACGTCACGAGCATGGATAGAATAAATCCCACGCTACAACATTTAAATCATTCGTGATTTACAGATGGCGAATATGAACGTTTTATCCCACTATCCCCGCAGTAATTGTATATATATAAGGAAAGAAAACTTACTCGCATGCATTTCTCCCACAAAAGCCTGCGGAATTCTTGTGAAAAATGCAGTTTGATCAGACATACAGAGTGCAAGTTGTGAGCAAGCATGCATCGAAGGAGCTCTCTGCCAAATACTCCGATCTCATCACCTGTGCATCTGATGATCTGCTTGTGAGCGGTCCCCTTTGCTTCCATTTTGCTGCCTTTCAATGCTACAGTCCCCAGATGGCGATCTGGCTGCGGGATTTAGAGAGGCGCCGCCAGGAAGAGCTCAAGAACACCACCATGCCCAGAAGCTCCCGCTCCAAGCTTCTGACTCCTCGAAGCTCATAATCGCCAAGAAGAAGAAGACCAAGAACACCAAATGGTCCTGGCGTGCAGCCTCTCTACGTGACAAGGTCTGTGTCTGGATTTGTCTTATCTGTCTAACACACAAGACTATTATATATACTTGCAGGTGCCTCGCCATATGTCCTGCAGGACTTTCAGTTGCATCTCTGCTGTGCCACCAATGCATCTATCCAAGCATCTGCCAGAAGCGTTATGAGATTTGGATTTTCTGTAGCTTTCATTTGTACTTAATCGAGTCAGATCAGTTTGAGTTGTAGAGAATGAATGAGTACGAGCTGCATATGCTCCTGATCGTTCTTGCGAAGTAATTTACATAATACGCTTCACTGCTAAGAAGCTTTGCCTCTTGTTTTCTGCGTATTTCCCAAGCCCCACTTCATCCTGCAGCTTGCAACCACTGGCCAGTGTCATCCATGATACATCATCTGGCAGGAAGGGCATATTCATTATCAAATCTTCGGCTTCACTCAGCTGGCCTGCCCTTGAAAGAATATCGACCATGCACACGTAGTGTTCCGCATTTGGCAGCACATAGAATTCCCCCACCATTCTCCGGAACCAATACATGCTTATCTTCACGAGACCACGATGAGTACAGGCAATCAGAACTCCCAGAAACGATCCGTCACCAACCTGGTATCCGTTTACGGTTATCTCAGTTAATAACTCCATAACTCGATCAAGATGCCCAAGCCGGGCATAAGCTATTATGATGCAGTTCCATGACACCGTGTCCTTGAAAGGCATACAATCAAACACACGTCTTGAACGTTCGAACTCCCCTTTGAGAATGTACACTGCCGCAATGGAATTCCACGCTGTTGGTTGTTGCTGTGGAATTTCAAACAGCATTCTCATGGCCTCATGCATGTTCCCATTCTGACCGAATACTTGAACCATCGTATTCCACGTCACAAGGCTTCGTGAAGGCATCCTGTCGAAGAGTGCTTTTGCTTCCTAGCAGCAACCAATTTGAGGTGCGTGTGTGTGACGTTTTTCTTACCTCTAATCGTCCATTTTGTCCATAAGCTTGGATCATAACAGTCTGTGAAACAACACACTTCTCAGGGACTTGATCAAAAATCTCTTTGGTTTTCTCGAGATGACCGTTCTGGCGTACGCTACCAACAAAGAGTTCCAGGTAAAAGAATTCCATTCTGGCATGGTGTCGAAAGTTTCCTGTGCATGCAAAAGCTCACCGTACTGTCCATAGGCTTCTATCAGAGACGTCCAGGAGATTATATCCTTCTCGGGCATCGCATCGAACAACGCTTTTGCCTTGTGCAAATGCCCATTCAGGGCATAGCCTGAAACAGTGCATTCCAGGATGCTACGTTGTGCTCGGGCAACCTTTGGAACAGATTTTCGGCCTTTTGGACCTCTGAAGTTCTTGCAAAGCCAGAAAGAAGCGAATTCAATGATACCAAGTTCAAGTAAGGCATCTTACGAAGAACATCGTATGCCTCAGACATATGCCCATTCAAGGCATATGCTGCAACCATAGCAGACGTGGCTACAAGGTTGGGCTCCGAAATCTGATCAAACAGAAACCTTGCCTCTTTTAAATCTCCTGTCTGTGCGAATGCAACCAGCATTGAAGTCCACGAAACAATGTTCTTCTCCGGCATTCTGTCAAAAATCTCCTTCGCTTCCACCAGGTGCCCATTCTGGGCATATGCCTGGACCATGATACTGTAACTGTACACATTGGCTGCTCAACGCTATCAAACACACTTCGTGCATCTTGTATACTGCCACATTCCCCATAGGCCTGTCAAGCATGCTTGGTATAATCGAATGTACATCGGTGAAGTATACTTACTTGTATAAGCAGATTCAACATGTATCTGTCGTTTCTAAGCATGTCATCTGAGAAGATTCGAGAGCAAAGAAGCTTTGCTTGTGAAATATTGTTCACTTCTCTTAGTAGATGCCCAAGCAGATCTCTCTGCTGCTTGCGCTCTTGCTGCTGTAGTTGAAGCTTATCCAGACTCAGGTTCATTTGAATTGGAATATTTATAACTGTGCCGTATTCTAGTGTGGTTGTCTTATATGGATAATGGTCCCTTTACACGGTGTGCGTGCGTGCGCGTGTGGTGGTTTTACATATTTATATAAAGGAGGGGAGATTCCGAGATGAACCTTTATAACGTGGGGGGGGGGTTGATATATACAATTGCATAATGGATTATATAGCTGGATTTTTATTGAGAAAGTTCATAACTGGACATACTTGGAAGCACTGTGCAGAGGAAAAACTCTTTAAGCTTTTCTTTCAACTGCTTAGCCAGATTATCGAATCGTTTCTTCAACCTTTTCAGATTATCAACGGGCTTATACTTGTTCAACCGAGGGCCACGGTTTAGTAAAACGGGAGACCATACGTCGTCTTCATCTTCATCCATCTTAACAACCCCCATAAACCTTAAGGTTTATATAGGTATTGTAAATAAAGGCATATCTGGTCATAACTAAAGCTTTCCGTTAAAGTGTTTAGTGGCATATAAAGGTATATATGAACCCACTAAACAACCCAATATACGCAATGTACAACAAAACTTCACGTGCCACTAAAAGTCAAGTTCATCTTCCCTTCAGTCTCCGTATGATCATCGCGCAGGACAGCAAGGTTGACATAAGCACCAGGGTTCGATCCAACTCTATCTCTGTCCCTTGGATAAGTCCGATACAGCATCAAGTAGAAGAGAGCGCACAGTGCAAGAGGTATTGAATACGCAGTATAAAGAGCTTTGCCTAGTGATCTTGCATCATGTCTATCCACTTTGACCCTGTCACTGCTTCCCGGGCGTACCTGAATCAATCTAATAAACGTGCCCAACATAGGAATATCTCTCTCTCTTACACACACATACCTGGACGAAGCCAAACAACTTCTCTGAGAGGAACCCGACTATTGTCGGAGCAAAAGATGCCAACAGTGACTCAAATGCTCTGTCCAGTGCATAGATGTTTGTCCGTGCACTCTCCGGGACAATCTCAGCGAAAATTGGACTGAAAACAAACTAAAATAAATACATTATATGTGCAAATTAACAAGTCAATTATGCGAGTCGACTTGAACTATACTTCTTTGTTTTAGTTTGAGGATCTTATAACTGGAAACTTATATATAAACACAAACACACACACACAGCACCTACTTGTTTGTAGCGGGAGCATTCCATGAGGTGAAGAAACCAAGTGCGAAAAAAAGAATAGCATGTATGAAGAATGTATCTGGCTTGGTTGGAACTACCAGAACAAGAACTGCTGCAAGTGGAATACCAGAGCATGCGCTAATCTGTGCCAGTAGGATTCTACCGTGATTTGGCATGAAGCCTGCAAACTTGTCCCCAAGAAAACCACCAAATAAACCTGTTAAAGAAATGTTAAAACAAGTTACTGACTCCCGGCAGAACAAACTTTCTTAGCTTATACAAGAAAATGCCATGAGTATACGCGCGTATACATGAAAATATATATATGTATAAAGGAGAGGGCTGGGATTGCTGTGATTTCGAATCAAGTTGTTTGTAGTTTCTATACATATCGTATCATGGGTAAAAGAGTTCGCAGGTTTAAAGCTTGTTAGACAATGGCCCCGGAGAGAGAGATAGAGAGAGATGTATCTTAAAGTTTCTCAGGCACCGGCCCCAAAGAAAGAGAAAGAGTTAAACTGGCCTCACAGAGGGAGGGAGGGAGGATGTATCTGGGGATGCTAACTAAAATTCCTGACTTAGGAAGATGAACATATTTTTGCACCCCAAAGAAGTCCATGTAAGTGACCAACTGGCTGGTTGTGGTCATTCCTCGTTCACAACCAGGAAAACAGCCACTGGACCTCCCTTTTGTGTGTGCGTTGCGTTGCTGCGTATGTTGTATGCATATTCGATTCACTTTATTAGATAGGTAATAGAAATAGTCTACCTCCAAGTCCAGAAGCCACAGAGAATGAACCAAGCAAAAGTGCAGTGCACGCGTTGGAGAAGCCGGCTAGTTCAAGCCACATTGCACCAAATGCGAGTGCTGAGGAACACCTCCGTTAGTAATTAGTTAACTCTACATATACTTCCGTTAATAGTTTTTGAAGTTTCATAACAAAGTTTGAAAAAATTATTGATGCCCAAATGGCTCCCAAAAGGGGCATAACAAAAGCAACCAACCGTGTGACAACACACACACACTCTTACCTGCCCATGGGAATGTGCCGACCACACCTTGTGCAACCAAGATTTGGAAAGTTGGTATGCCCATCACCTGCCGAGCTTCCATTGCCAGAGCCTTCACATCACTCCAGAATACAGACATGTTGCTTGCTTTCCTGCCACATTTAAGCACCATTATGCTATATATATACACACACACACACGATCCTCTTACCTAAGCTGACGAGGATCCACAGCAAAGATATAAACCAAGACGCCGACTAGAACACTTACAAATGCAACGAGCAAGAACTAAATCCTCCTTCCAGGAACCCCGGCAAAGGATGTGCTTGCAAGAAGAATAGCGACCAGCCCAGCTAGAATGCCCCCTAAAGTTAATGTTAAATGGAGCCAACCAAAAGCTACCCCTCTGCCAGATTCACCGCTGCAATCTGCCACAAGAGATTGTATTGCAGGCACCACGATCGCTAATCCAACACCGTTAAGAGCCCTTGCCAAAGCCACCTAGACGGCAATACCAATATGAAATAAACAAGCACATTGCACATTGCTTGCATCTCGTCTGTGTGTAATCTACATAATGTGTCGATACAAATGCATGTTTGTGTGGCAATAGCGTTTGTGTATATACATAACGTACATATGGATACATTTTCATGTAGATCGCGATGAAACTTATGTATATTATGCCTATAGCTAGCTAAATGCATCCACACACATATATTTGTCATAAACGTATACAGAGAAAAGTGTCTGAACATAGTTGATGTGTTACAGAAATACGAGTGTGTGTGTGATTAAGGTACAAACTCTACCAACATATGTCTGTTATACATTTTTCATATACGCAGCTCTACGAAATGTAACTCTCCACATGTACAGACACATGACTGTTTGACGGGCATATAAATTTTCTTCTATACATATAATTCAGCATCACACGAGAAACTTTACCAGTTTGTATATATATTAGTGGAGAAATATAATATTACCTGGAAGAAGCTGGATGAGATTCCGACAGCAAGAGTGGCGACAGCCCAGAGGAAAGCTCCAAATGCGATGACACCAGCTCGATCATGGTGGATGGCAAGGAATGCAGCAAGAGGAAAGCAGAGAGCCTGCGTGAGAGAACGGAGAAGCGTGAGGAATCCCAGAGCTGTTGGGGATGCATTGAGCGCAATCCCTATCTCCCTATACACTCCTGGTAGCAGAGCTTCGTCTGCCTTCTCCATGATTCCCGCCGCGTTCGCCATCACCAGCGTCCTCCACGAGCTCTGCCGCCATAGCTCCTGCATCTCCAAATGAAGCCCTAAACCACCTGTATTCTGTATTTACAGTTAAAGTCAGAAGCTCGTGATTCTACATACGTATCAACGTGTATATTCAACCATACGGCAGTAGAGACTTCTATGCTTCGGACACGGTACTTGCATGCATTTCAAAGGAGAAGTCTTCAGACTTTGTTTCATGAAATATATATGTGTGTGTGTGTGTGTGTGTGTGTGTGTGTGTGTGTATCTATATATGTGTGTGTACACATTATCCTGGTAATCTACCTTGTTACTGTTGAGATTCTCTATATTATACCCGCAAAGTATGTAACAAGTTCATATGCACATGTTTAGGTTCTTTTCTGAGGCCTGCTGATGGCAACAAGTGGCATATGGAGTGGAGACATATGTGTCAAAGATGGGCTCAATATAAACTTGGATCTTAAAAGCACTGGCAAAGAGTCTAAGTTTCTTTGGGCTGAGCTGAAGCAGTGCAGCAAGAGAAAGAACCTGCAACGAGGGAAACTTCTACATTCTATTGCCATAGAAACTGGCTCTCATAATAACAGATATGTTGCGCACACTCTGATATCTATGTATAGCAAGTGCGGTAGCATGCGGAATGCCAGAAATGTTTTTGAGAACATGGTCTAACATGATGTTGTTTCCTGGACTGCCTTGATGCTTGGATACGTGGAAAACGGAGAGGGCATTGTGGCTTTAGAAGTGTTCTCCAGAATGGATTGTGCTCCCAACCATGTTACATTTGTCGCTGCAGTCAAGGCATGTGCAGGCTTAGACAAAAGTACTTGTCTGCAGCAGGGATGGCCATTCATGAACAAGCCAGGGAGCATTGATTTGATAAGCATGTTCTTGTGACAATCACATTGATTGACATGTATAATAAGTGTGGGAACATGCTACACGCTCGAGATGGTATGGTTTATCGAGATGTAGTTTGCTGGACTACCTTAAACTTGGATACGTGGAAAACGGGGAGAGGTTGGTGGCTTTGGACGCGTTCTCCAGCATGGATTGTATTCCGAACAGCTACACATTTGTTGCTGTGCTCAAGGCTTGTCAAGTGGGGCAGAGAATGCATAGTGAAATTCGTGAACAGGATGTAACAGTGGCGAACTCTTTGGTGGACTTTTATGGGAAATGTGGTAACATGACTGCTGCCACGGTAGCCATGCTGGTTGGTGGGAGAAGGGGAAAGCCATGTCAAGATGCGGAATTAGGCCAACTATTGAGCATTATACATGTTGGGCAGAGTTACGCTCGTTAAAACCATGCCCTTTGAAGGCGATAGTGTTGTGTGGATGACTTTGTTAGAGGCCTGTAAGAAATGGAACGGTATTGAAGTGGGCAAGGTTGTCTTTAGTTCTTGTCTCGCAACACGTAGAAGGAAGATGTAGCCGCTGCCTATGTGATGATGAGAGATATCTATCGGAGACTGGGCATGCAACGAGAAGAAAGAAGATAGAAGCTAAGAGGAGATTGATGTTCAGGTAATGTACTGTATGTGTGTATGTGCGTTGCGTGTATGTGTGTGGGAGAGACTCGTATCACTCGTGAAACCACGTGCATGTAGGTATGTCCAGTTATATATATATATAGACACACACACACACACACAATATATATCTTCCTATATTTTAATGATTATTTGAATAGCCGGTGAAAAACGGCACTAGGGTTTAGGGTGGTGGTACATAACGCAAGAGGGGCGCCGTTTTCCTTTGTTTCTTTCCAGTGGCGGGAAGAATATGCTCTAGGAAGGTGAGTTACATTTGTCTGTATTTTAAGGTTAGTATCGAATATATGCTTATATGGGTTTTTGGACGGCTTCACGGGTTTCCTGACCGTTTTCCAGCCTGATATCTAGCAGCATATTGTTTTTTGATTGGTTTATATAAATTTATTTTATTATTTTTGAAAATGATATTGAGAGGGAAAGTTTGACACAGGTTTTAACTCCCTTGTGGAATTCTTCAGCAAGTAAGTCCACTAAATATTTACATAAAATTAGTCTTCTTCTTCATTACGTAACATAGAGCTCTATTGGGTTGGGACTTCTAGTGTGCTGGTGTTCTGTTTTCATTGATTACAATTGGAATCGGTTCCTCTCTAACAGGTTTGGTGATACACAATACTCACTTATGTGTGTGGATATATACATATATATTCTGCGTGTGTGTCTGTGTGATATATACCATTCGGCTGTTCATAACAAGCTTTTCTAGCATTGACACAATATTTCTTTCTAATGTAAACCAATATGTGCATATCCATCTGTTGTATTGAAAAGTTATATATGTCTTTTAGAATTGATGGCACCGCTGCGGGAGAGATTTGCTCAGGAGTCTGTGTTCGAATCCGGAAAGCCATGCAAAGCATCAGCCTTCTCAAAAGCAATAATCTCAACAACGAACAACTATGCAAAGCAGGTGTTAAAAACTCCACGGAACAGGCAGCTACTTGTCCATCTTGTGAGGGAGTCTCAGCAGCGCAATCTCATCTGTGTTGCTGACATGATCGAGAGAGGTACGTGCGTGCGTGTGCGTGTGCGAACAATACATATACTTGATACGATTGTATATTCCCACAGGAAACATTTCTGTTGTTTTGGAGGAGGCAGAAAAACATCTGAAGTTGGTATTGACATCGGAGAGCTCACAAGTGTTGGCTCTCGCGCAACTTTATTTGGGTTTGCTGTGGAGAATAAGGCAAAGGCCTCGCAAAGTTGCATTTCATCTCTTGGAGATGTTCAAAGTTGACCCTGCATTCACCAGGAAGGAACTTGTTCCTGTATTATGGGAAGAACTATTTCTTCCTCGGTTTTCAGCGCTTGGAGAGGTATGTACGTTATGTTCGTTTGTGTATAACTCTTGCACTCCTGCTTCTATGCATCAATGTCTATCGTAAAAACGCGCACGCGCACACACACACACCTCAGTTGTTCTTACTATTACTTGGGCTAGGTGGTATCGCAAGGAATTGTTGAAGCTCAAGAGCGCTGTTACGAGCAACTTTTCTCCACGAGCATCTCACTCATTTGAAGCACTCTACGCAGACACGAAAGGAATGTGGCAGCATGTACACAAGCTGCATCAGGAGCGTGCATGCATTGAGCGTGAGGAAAAGCTGAAGATTCTTGATAATCTTTATCAGGATGCTCTGAATGAGAAACGAGAACGTTTTCCGAGTTTTATCAAGATGGGATCTATGGGTTCTCTGTCGTACACAACAAGGTATTTTGCACGTACAAACGCATGCGCACGCACACACATATATACACACGTCTGCGTAATCGATCAGGATTGGATGTATGGGATTTCTGCGGACCGCAACAAAGTCGTTCAATTTCCTCTGGTGAATGTGCCTCATCTCCGAGTTCAGATTGTGCAGAGAGAGTTTTTGTCGAGGAGAAAGCTTACGGAGGAAACAATGAGGTGTGCTTTTAATATATTATTTAATTTGGTGTGCGTATGGTGTGTGTGTGGATATGCATGTGCATGTGTATTGATTGTTTTCTTTTCTTTACTAGCAACAAGGAAAACATATCTCCCAGCCACAAAACAGCAAGGTAGTAACTCTCTCTCTCTCTCTCTCTCTCTCTCTCTCTCTCTCTCTCTCTCTCTCTCTCTCTCTCTATATATATATATATATTCATTTTGTTTGTTTTTCAGCTTTTGAATGGTACGGAGCTTAATGAGTCTGAGCTACTGCATGTGTGGACTGATTTATCCTCGTCAACTACGAATACCACAGAGGTATTAATAGGTTCATAGTATGATGTTTAGTTAGTGAATACCTAAGTTAATAATATTTTACCAAGTTGTTATTAATAACTATAAGACACATTTTTATACAGAACATTCTCAGCCAAGTGTCACCATTAGTGTCATCAACGAAGAAGTTATGCAAACGTCTTCTGAAGACCAAATTAAGGAAACGTACACCAAAACAGAAATATGACGATCTTCATCAGCAACATCAAATACACAGGTAAAACTTATGCTTAATAAATGTATGCTATATAAAACTATTAGTATTTTGTGTATTCGTATTGTTACAAAATCAATTACAGAACGCTATGGACAGCGATACATGGTCTGTGACAAGTTCAAGGTCTGTGTTCAGCATTTTATTTATATTGATGTTATATCCTGTATATTAATAGTAATCTAATCTTTCTCAGTGGAGCTTCACCATTCTCCTCAATGTCCTCCACACAAGCAGAAGAGGTTTGATGCTTTATCATATAACAGTATATTATGTTTCTAAACTTCATATTTGTGCAGCACGCTTTGGACAATAATCTATACTTGTCAACTAAGCTAAGGTTTACCTGTGTGTGTGTGTGTGTGTGTGGACTAACTATTGCCACGTTCAGTCCGTTGCAATCGAGAAAGGAAGATGTTTCGCAGGTGCACAACACTCTGGACAATCATATAAACTTTTCAACTAAGTTAAGGTTAGTTGTGTGTGCGTGCTTGTGTGTGTGTTGACCAACTATAACTCTATACAGTCCGTTGCACACTAGGAATTGTCACGTAAATGTGGAAAGCTCAAAAGAAACTTCTGTACAACACCTTAGACAAGTGATAGCAACATTGTGGTCAGCAAAGAGGCTCGAAGATTGCGAACAAATAATTCCGATATTTGCTAAAATATGGATGGAATCCCAGGGCAGCAAGCAGGTCATACATACTATAATATAGTGTGAAACTTAAAAGTCAATATAGTTCTTTGTTTAGTTTGTATTAATTAGTATTAAACTTAGTTTTTACTAGTGTGAGTATATAAATAATAGGTGGAGTCATTCCTTACGAAACCCGTAGTGATTGATATCACAATGGATTTTCTTACAAATCGAGCTCTACACACACGCAAAGAGCAGCAGTCTGTCTTCTCACAGATTTCGTACATAGTAATGAATATGTACGGCAAAGAGTGGTAAGCTACGATTCAAACTTGCAATGGCTAAAGAACATGTTGTCCTCACCAGAGATTATTACAGAGGTAATCTATCTATTATATACTCATGTATATCATAACACAAGTGGTTTATACATATAGGTGATGTGTTATTTAACTGTGTGTACAGATTCCGCAAATAATTGTTCTTCTCTACTTGCTCAAGTTACAAATTCCTCAGATTGAGGAACTAAACGTTGTTTGGATAATGCATATTCTTCAACGACATGCGGATGTCTGGTAGCAGTGACGTGTCAAACCATGGTAGTTGTCTTCTTCGAGCTCCTAAAGCAGCAGCAGTGTTCCTATTGGAGCAGCTAGTCACTTTTGGAGATGCCTCGATTCTTTTAGGGATCCTTTCCTACGTTCCTTGTGTGTGAAGTCCTTTGCTCGGGCAGAAACTCCGGAGGAGCAAGTTAGCATGATGTCTGTTCTTCTCGTCTGCATGGAGAAGGATGCGACATGTGGCAAGTACATTGCTCGGCACTGCATGAGTACTTTAAAGGTGTGTGAGCTTGTGTCCGTACATTGTGTAGGTATATATATATGTGCATCCATGCATCCATATATGCATAGATCGTACATCAATGGATTGCCCATAGATTCATATTATGCATTGCATATTGTTGTAATATATAGCGTATATATATACTATGTACCAGCGGTATAATATACTGTACATGATGTAGTACATATACCTCTGTATATGTCTCGCTTACAATTTACATACCAATACACATCGCAAGCGTACACGATACTGTATTATGCATTTGTAAAAACATGATTCTACACAAAAGCCAGCGGAGACACACACGCATAATTAAATCTATTTTTTGATGTTTAGGAGATGAAGCTGCCACGCTTTTCTGATGAACATGCTAAAGTGGTGTTCAATTTTCTCAACAAGCTGTCTTCGCTCAACACAGAATGGCGTTTGGAATGCTGAGGTACATAGCCTGTACCTTCTATATTCACTATAATATATGCATGTTATTAACATGCTTAATACGCTTTTTAAGAACTTGTACTGCAGCTGGTACCAATTACTTGCAGCCTTTATGTCCTTGAAGACAGTGGCAATTAAACAAGTCCTTTTAAAGACCTGAAGATGTTTCAAACACTATTGAGGTCGTAGTTCCTTTCTAACAAGTTATTCTTAACATCTCCTGTCCAAAGGCAGCGCTGAAGTTCAACTGCACTCGGATGTTATAGGATTGTACATAGATGTTATATATAAGGATAAGATATTCGACTCTTGATTCGTGAAACTGTTTATTACGTTATTATATGTGATTAAGCTTCATGTACAGATTAGAGGGCATCATAACAGCGGGATCAAGCGCTCGAAAGTTTGTAGAACATGGTGCCAAAGTTGTAATAGCAGATATTAACGACAATCTCAGTTCTGAACTTGCAAAGGATATTCATTCAACATACATTTCACTGCGATGTATCAGACGAGGCCCAGGTACCCAGTATGGCTTTGATGTACACACATGCAGGACGCACACACTAGTTCGACTGCTCTGTGTAAGTGTGGTGAGTGTGCTGGCAGAAGTACAGTTATTCAGCTGTTTGCTCATTGAGATATTATTTAGCTGGAGACATATAAGACACGGTGAACGTGAATAAAAAATTATATGCAATCCAAAACATGAAGAATATGTAAGAAAAAACAGGGAAGATCGTCATAGAGATGATCGTATAAGTGTCAAATATATAATTGCAACTCACAAAATTTACTAACCATTACGTTAAACCTTAAACTATACATACCACAAGACAGCTTTCACTCATATGTGTACGTGCATGCATGCGCGTGTATGCATGAATACCTGATATAAATTTTTTACAAGAATCGTCTAAATGACAATTGAAAAAATATGATATATATATATATATATATATAAGGATTATGAACTCTTATGTATGTATTTTGTATATAATAAACATCCTCTCTTTCCACACACACACACATGATACCTCATACCAGTTTGGATCTCCTGACTACTCTGATGACATAAGTATTGTACTTGAAATCATTCGTAGAATCTGTAGGGTATCCCTACATTTGTTATATATGAACGTATATATGTATAAACACACACACACACACACAATTTTACATTAATGTATATTTTAGATTTACAATAAATTAATTTAGTATTTAGTATCGCTATATATGTCATCGAAACTGAGATTTAGTAATTTTTTTTACATTGAGAATAAGATATTAAATTATTATGCATTTTAAGTTATTTTATGTATTTATTCTGAATATGTGAATATTAATGTTATTTTAAATGATATATCAGTCTTTCACATGTACGTTTAAATATATAAAAACACAAAGATACAAAGAAAAATAAAACTATACCTTAAATCTGAAATTCTATATAAATATATTTTATATATATACGAATTCTCTAATTTAATATATATATATAAAATTAAAACCAAACAGAAAGAGAATTTAACAGATAAATAAGTTTAATTTTTTTATCACTTTAAATTAGTATTTAATAATCTAAAAATATAATTAACATCTCTCTTTTATTATATATATATATATATATATATAGTTTGTCCATATAATTTTATTTATTTATATATGCTATATAATTTAATCATATTATTTATGTTCAAATTCTTCAAGAAGGTACTCACCATGGTCAACTGTCAACTTAAAAAGAAAAAGTAACTACTGCAGTACGAGATTGAGGACCCGAAACAAAACGCTGTGTGCGTGCGTGCACATGTGTGTGATTTACTTCATACTTAACATAATTCTTATTAGTAACATATGTGGACACCTAGTTCAGCATTTCTTAGTTGATTATGTAATTATACACAAATAAATACATCACATCTATTTAAAAACGAATGTAAAACACGAGATAATAAATCTTCATTAATGTTGACATCTATTTAATCAAAACAATAACATACTTTTATGTATCTAATTCACAATTCATAAGAACATAATAATATGAAAATGCTTGACAACTTTATAAAGTGAAACAGATACTTAGAATAAAACACTTAAAACGCACATACCAGTTCCTGTTCTACAGTGTTTGTGCTCGTAACCTGCTTCTGCTGCCCCTCAAGGCCTTTTAGCCGCTTCCCCTCCGCTCCAACGCCTCCTGGTGGAGGCGCTTCTGCTCCTTGTGGAGGCGTTCATCCTGCTTTTTTTCTGGCGCTCCAAACGCCGAAGCTCCAGAGCCTCCCTCTTGAAGTACTCGTTGAAGGTTTCGTCCGGCCTCATACGACCACTTTCACGAGCCCTTTGTTCTTCGTCCTCAATAACTCCATGGTACTCCTGTTCAAACTCGGCAGCAACTTGTGGCGCCTCCTCTAAAGTTGGAACCCGATGTCCCTTGCAAAACATCTTAGCAGTAACAAGCCACAACGGTTAGAGTAAATCTCCTCGAGAACTCTCTCGTCACTCCAGTTGAGTTCGGAATCAGGAAAGCGAAAAACAGCCACGTAACCGCCCTTTGCCGGGTTCTCCCCCTGCATCCTCACAACTCCCCTGCTATCTGGACCGTATATCTCAACGGGATCCTGCTCCTCCAGCAAGTACTGGATTGCCCACTCGTCTTTGACATCGCGCCTGCAATCCAGGGGTTAGAATCTCTACATTGGCCACGAAATGCATGATTTTCGCAAGAAATCACAAGAAATCGAATGCAAATGCGGATAAATGCATATTAAATCACAGATTTATGTAGAAAAATCATATAAACCATCGACTTATGTAGAAAAATCACATCTTTTCACGATTTATGTAGAAATATCACATCTTTTCATGAAAAACACTTACGCTAGCCACGCCGCCTCTGGCCATCATAGGGCACCACTGCCTCCGCAACATTCACCTCCGTGTCTTCCCTACCCTTAACCCTAACCTAGAACAGGGATACGGATTCTAAAATATAATTTGGTATATACTTTTTCGACTAACTTCAATCTTTTTCTTTTATTATATTAACACTAGAGTCACGCTTTACTACCTTCTTCAATTAAATCATTACATGATTACCTTGTTCAAGACATGTAATAAAGTAGCTTGTGCGAGCTTGCGTGCGTGTGTGTGACAGAGAGAGACCTGTGTGTAAATAAACAGAGTGAACAAGAATATTCTGGGGTGGGTTCTTCAATTAACATCTCAATGACTACGAGGCGTTTGCGGGAATTGTGGATATCACAACATGGAGAGAGTGTAGGCTCCATACATATACATAGGATGGAGATGAGAGATGATTGTGTAATACATAACGTATGCAGGACTTACTTGAATAGGTAAACCAAATACCTAGACACTTTAACGGAATGGCGCGCGTGCGTGCGTGCGTGCGTGTATGTGTTGTGTGAGAGAGAGAGACACAGACAGACGTTTAGCTAAATGATATATTGACATAGCTAACATTATATATATATATGTGTGTGTGTGTGTGTGTGTGTGTGTGTGTGTGTACGTATATATTAAGTTTACGTTGCTCTAATGCTGATGACTACAGGTTGAGTATTGTGGCAAACGAGACTGCATATGGATCACTAACTTTGGTCAGCAAACAGTTCGCGAGCTTCCGACGCCATTTCCTGTTTGCATACGTGGAAATTACACGTAATCACATTAAAGACTTCTATATTCATATTATCACATATTGTAATAAATAACATAAATCGTATAATACTGTTTTATATAATATATACAAAGTTGATGTTTTCACATTTGATATAGAGAACCAAACAAAATAAGCACACACAAACGAGCCCACATAGAGAACAGAGCAAATAGAACATGTATTGTATAATCTAATATTTATTGTAGAGTGAAATGCAGAAATATTTATACATACATACACACGTACACACACACACACATATAGATGTGCGTGTGTGTGTATCCACGTCGCAAAGTTTATTCTCCTTATGAAAGGATGTCGAATGTATAAATATATACCACATATTTGCAGGACGCATAACGTGTATATGCATATGCATACATACACACACACACACACACACACACATATATTATATATAAAATTAACATACAAAGGAATTATTGATCAGGGTTGGATATACACTGCCATACATATAAGGAAGAACTAACCAGTTTAATAACCAGCAGTCTCACACACAAAAAAAGTCTCTGTGTGTGTTGTGTGTTGTGTGTGTGTGTGTGTAGTTATTTATTGATGCGAAGGTGAAGTTTACTAGATACTGTGAAGCTTTGTATCTATAAAAATATGTGTTTGGTGTTAATACAGCAATACTTAATTTTATTAATTTGTAAGCATGCATACATAAACATTATGTATGCAAAAATCTATATATTCTGGCGTGTGTACATACCTCCATGTATCTTCCACACCTCCATACATAGCTACAAGTGAGTTGCAGGCATATCTATCCCCTCTTTGAAGTCCGATATCATCAACATCCGAGTAATGCCACGTATGTAATTATTAATCTATTGCCACAGTAGCTTCCACTTGGGTCCGAAATCATCGTTACCAAGACCTACTATGCACGTACACATACAAACTTGCATATGTTGGTGTGAATAAATCACATTTGGTTAGTTTATGCGTGTGTACCACATACATATTTGCGTGTGTGTGTGTAAGTGCATTAGTATATAAAAACATATATGCTAAGAAAATGAACGCATCCTTATTATGGTGTACTTCATATATATCTACATATGTATAATGTAGATAGTTGTGTGTATGTGTGCTTGCGCGTAATCGTATAACCATAGAGTTGTTATTCTAATACAATAGAATAATAACCTAGTGAATGTACGGCATCAAAAGGCATCAAAATAAGTATATATACGCATGATTAATCTTGTGAGAAAAAAGCTAGTTAGAACACCGTATAACTTAAGATTTATGAAAATCTAAAGTATCGTGGGTGTGTAGTGTTAGTGCGTGTGTAACGAACCAATGGGTATATATCTGCACAGAGCGTCTGTATATACCTTTTACACGTATTACATATGTGACAATCATATAATACATGATATACACACACATACACGTTCATACATGTGTGTGCGTGTCAAAGCTGCCGTACAGAAAGATTATTCCTTTGAATTTTAAAAAACAACTTTGCCTCTCATCTATTTTTTGACATTTTGCACAATTTTTCACATGCGGAAATTCAAATTTATTAAGTACACTTCCACGCACACACACAATATATATATAGACGTCCGTGAACGATTCAATAAACCTTGATTTTACCTTCAGATACGTGTGTATCCGTACGTTATATATAAGACACACACACACATAACACATAAACTCGTATTTGTATTCTGCATAATACATTTAGCAAAAGACACAATATTGTAGAACAGTGTGCACATAAATTTCTTCATATGTACTTAAGTATGTATTTATAATAATATAAAATAATTTTTAATTAGTAAAAATTTATTTTATTTCTAACACATTAAATATTTAAATTATATTTTTTAAAATTATATTCCATCACATAAGGTCTCCTTAGTGTTACAACCTGCTGTGACCGCCTTAAAAACAACACGTTAATAATTATTCTTCGTGGTGTCTCTAACTCTAAATGTCACATAATAAATATAAAATCAAATTAAATTATTTATACTAATGTATTTCACCCTATTAATATTCACACTAATATTCACTAAATAAAGATTACTTACTGAGCGAGTGCGTGATTAACTATGTCTTCTTAATTCTTATTGCTCCGCAATTTGCTGTTAATTGTTTATTTCAAAATTTTAACTTTTAATACATTACGAAAGAAAATTTAATAAATTATACATTATATATATATATATATATAATATAAATTATGAATTTATTTACTTTACCTCACTTCTGTGTGAGGTTCTAACTTATATATTTTGATTTCACCAGAAAATTAAATCCCGCAAAAATTACTTTCATAACTGATAATCTAAAAATAATAAATTATTTATTATTACGATACATTTGATCCATTTCATAAATTAACCAATTCACTGTAATTCGGACTTCTTTACTTTCTTTGTTGCACGTTCAGTTAATTTCTTTACCAGTTCAGGAGCAAACTTTAATTAACCTAATGAAAAATTATTATTAAAATAATTAAATTAACACAACTTAAAAACTATCTTCTTCTAATATATTTATATACATATATTTGTATATAAAAAAGTTTCGTGGACACGCGCCAGACCTTTATGCGTAGATTAAGAACCTTGTATAAATGGGTTGTTCCGTCGACCTCGCGTTCCAAGAGTTCTTGTTCTTCCTTGTTGCTAATGTGGGCCAAACACCTAGGATGCCATTTTTGTCGGTACAAATTGAAAATTTCCCGTATAAATGAAAATACATAGGGAAATTACCACATAGATCCGGTACATTATAATATTTAAAGAAAATTAATTGATATGATTAAATATTTATAGGATAATAGCGGGTACAAAAAAATGCATAGGGAATTTTTATATTTAAACCTTTATTAGATTTGCCAGTAAGTATATTAAAAGAGACTATTGCTCGTGAGGTTTATAATAAAGTTTGCATTCAACTAAATGCTTGAAGAAAAAAAAAGTGTAACACATTTTAAGTTACGCTTTTTGTAGTCATGAGAGAGTGAAGTTTGTAAGAGGAAGGTTTGTGATTCTAAGTAAGGAACATTACACAAAAGGATGGCTTCCATTTATAACAGATTTTAAAGTAGTTGAGGAGAAGAAATTCAGATTAAAAAAAGGAATAACATTAAACAAAAGGGTAAATGAAAAGAATCATAAAAGGAAACATGCTACCTTATCAATATTTCTTTTCTCTAATGTCACTCCCAATCTAATCATTTTTTGAACATAAAGAACGATTTTGATCTAGCATGCCCACCAATGCACTACATTTGATATTGTAACTCCTAATTATAGTGTTTTTGTCATATTTCTTACAAAACGTTAAACCAAATTCTTGAACAAAATGTATTTTATCTACAATATTTTATTTATCATTTGTCTCGTTTATAATGTCGTCATTAGCATGTGATTATCTTTGTTTCTTTTCATAGCCTTGTATTTACTTTTATTACAATATTTAATTAATTATAATTTAATATTTAAATGAACATCGTCGTATTAAACTTATTCATGATTAACTTATACACATGGTAGTATATAACAATATTTTATTTAAATAGTTTATATTAAGAATAAATATTCAAAAGATGAATTTGTGGTGTTTATAAACTTATTTTAGTAATGAAAGTAATTTCATTGGTGTGGATTATCTAATAAATAAGACATGGGGTAGTTTATATATTTTTAATAATTAAGAAAGCTTTTTATGCATTATATGTTGTAATTTACAAAGGAATAAATCTCAGATTTAGCATCTTTTAAGGTTTTAATTATTCATATTCTTTTATATTCTACTAGGGAAGGCATTTTCCAGAAGGTCATCTTGGTCATTTCTATATTCCCGTATTGGGAAGGAGCTAAGATTCCTCTCCGGCATCTCATCGAAGAGGCTCTTCGTGTGAGCGAGATCTCCGTTCTGCGTATATGTAAGTAACATCGCAGCCCACGAGACGTGGGTTCTATACGGCAATTTGGTAAAGAGACTCTCTGCTTGGGCATAGACTGTAAAGGGCGTGGTCCAGCGGAATGAGTCACGATCGAACTTCTGCTTCGTGTGGTATTCTTGTTTGCGAAATTACGTCTGGGTTTGCCAGGTTGTTGAGTATCTCTTTGGCCTGTTCAAGACATCTGAGTATGCTCATGTTGTGGAAGATTCCTCCACACTGTTGCATCTGCCGTACATTTGAACGAGGAGATTGCTGCTGGTTCTTTGAAGTGCTTGTTGTTGTTGAGTACGGATCTGTGTATCTCTCTGGCTTAACTCTATCCATTCCAGTTTCATTTACCCAAGAATTATGTTTAATTCACTTTAATTAGAACGTGTACTAAAGGGTTTAGGGCTTCAGAATTAGGGTCACCATGGACACAGAAGAGTTGGATGGAAGTTACGAAGATGACTCTGAAATCGACGATTCACAACCTGGAAGTTACGAAGAGGACTTTGAAATCAACGATTCACAATTGAATCAACCCAGGTATATACGTACACACAACACTCATGAGGTTCTACACACAGATATATTATAATACACAGGAGGTGCTGGACACGTGCCCGAAGTCGAAGGTGTGCATGGTATGCACGTATCTCAATTACGAATCAGCCAAGAGATGCTCCTTGTGTAAGTAATCTTCATTTTAGTTTAAGTTAATCTTAACATCTTTGTTTAACTAAACAGGCCGTTCAGAGCTTACCACAGACGATGGAAAGAGTAAGACATGTTCGAAATGTAGTTCTGTGAACCATCCCAAGGCTGTCTGGTGTACTGTGTGCGAGTCTTCGTTGCTCGAAGATGAAGAAAAGGGTGATAAGGGTGAATATAGCAGCTTTGCAAGTTCGAGCGCTGCTGCCCTTAACGAAAAGGGTCAACATAGCTTAGAAGAAAGAGCGTGTCCAAGCTGCACTTTGATGAATGATTATGGTGCTGAGGTATGTTCTCTTTGTGGTGCCTTTTTACAAGAAGGTCACGTTTTGACCATAGAGAATGCTCCTCAAGCAACGCTTGAAGGTATGCATCTCTTTCTATCTCTCTCTACACACACACAAACAAGTTATCATGTATTATTTGAAATAGTGCATTAATGCAACATATTACATAGGGCCCAGGCAGGAAGTGGTAGCTGCGGAAGTCGAGGCAGGTTAGTCACATACTAATACTAATTATTCTAATATATAATTATCAGTATTATATCATTAACATGTTTTATATATATAGGACCGTCTAACAATGAAGGCAAAGCATGCTCAGCATGTACATTTGTAAACCAGAAATACTCTAGTGTTTGCACGGTGTGTGAAACTCCATTCGAAGATTGTGTATCTCAAAAGATTGAAATACAAGCATTGTCAAGGGATTGTGTGTTATGTGGGAAGGAGAGCAAAGAGTTATGTTACTCTTTGCAGATTTGCTCACACGTATGCTGTAGAGAGTGTATTGTCCAGTTTGTTGGTTCAAATCTCTCCAACTTCAGGTACGTGTGCATGGTGTGTGTGTGTGTGCACACCCATCATTTTCTACTAATTTACACTAAACAGGTTTAATCATCATAAGTTCATGGGTGTAATTTGCCCTATTCAAAACTGTGGCAAGTTCTTAAGCCGGCAAGACATCAGAGCCGTTGCAGGGATCGACGTAGTTACGTTCCTTGATTCACAAATCCTTGAAGGAACAAAAGTTTCTCCAGGTTTGTGTGTATATACTAAAGTACACACACACACACATACTAAAGTATATAATATACATATAATCATGCTGGAGTTATGCAGATAAGTATCTGAGTAAAGTACAACTAGCAGTAAATGGATTAAAATCTACATTTGACAAGTTCATGGAGAGGGACGGTTAAACCTGGAGTGAAGTTGACGGAGGGAGGAAACGCTAACCCGGGGAAGAAGAAGAGGAGGTATGCATACATGAATAGGAGGCAGGGAAGTAAACTGGAGAAGAACCCGGAAGTAGAGAAGACGAAGCAGAGCATGGATGGTGCCTTAATTGACAGCTTAAACATGCTTATCGATGGAATATCCTCTTCCTTTGATGAGGAATCTTATCCTCTCCAGGTACGTGTGTGTGTGTGTGAGAGAGAGAGAGAGCATTTTACGTAAATTTTAATTACCAGGTTTTGTTATGTGCTGATCCAACACTTACGACTGTTCTCACTTGGCTTCTAAGGAATGACTCTACTTTGGACATTTCTGAGCGATCAGGCCTCTATTTTCAGGTATTTTTGTATTACGCACACACAGAGACAAGCGTATGGTATGTAGGTTTTGCATTTTTCCGCGTGGTGCTTAGAAGGCCAGAGTTATATCCACTGGTTTATAAAGCAGCGGGAAAGACAGACTGGTGGATGCAAGAGACAGAGCAAGACTCACTTATGAATCTTTTCGAGAAGCTTCACAAGCAAGCGTGAGTACAGTGTGTGTATGTTGTATACGTATATATATGACATGCATGCGTAGGAGTTTTCTTTCTCTCTCTCACACACACATTGATGTGTTCTTATAGGACGTTTATAATGAATAATCGGATTCCAATGGATGCAGAGCTCGATGAGAACTCTGCAGTAGAGGCAGCCCTGGTTGCAGAGAGTAAATTCGTGTTTGAAGAATTAGAAGAGCGAATTAATATATGGAAAGCACAAGCGCATTCACATCCATGGTTCCCCGATGCCCATGACTTCTTTACTGCAAGATGGTCCATAGTTTCCCAACGGATGTCCCCACATAACAACACAAGGTACGCGCGTGCGTGTATGTGTTTAAACATATATACGAACCCAATGTATACTTTGGAGGTGCTATGTTGTTATCTTCCATACACACTCTGTGTGGGTGTTTAATAAACATATATATACAAATACAAACACAATGTATAAGTTAACAACAACTTAATTATTATAGGACTAGTGGAGCAACTGCTACAAATATACATGACGAGGGGAAGGAGAAGGAGAAACAGGAGTATGTTAATGCATTAAAACCTATGCAATTTGGTCAGGCAAGCTTATTAGAGAAACATTACTTCAGAGACCAAATTAACTGGGATTTAAACAGCAGTAGCAGATTCCGTCGAATATCCAAGGTATCTTATTAGAATATTTATTATATATTAGAAGATATCCATACATACCATCATAAACATCTCTCTCTAGTTTATACGGTTTCTATTGTACAATATTATTACAATCAAAGGATAAGTAGTGTAGAAATATAGCTATATAATTTATTAATTTTAACAGGAAATGGCTGGACTTGCAACAAATTTACCACTAGACTATCACTCAAGCGTTCATGTACGTGTAGACCAATGTAGATTGGATATTCTCCGGGCCCTCATTATAGGCCCGAAGATACTCCGTACGAAAATGGGATATTCCTCTTCGATATTAAGCTCCCGGATGACTATCCTCAGAGTCCTCCATCCGTACACTTCTTAACCACAGCCAGTGGTACCGTGAGATTTAACCCCAATTTATATTCCAATGGCAAGGTTTGTTTAAGCTTGTTAGGGACCTGGGAAGGTCCTCGTTGGGCATCCGGAGACTCCACTGTTTTACAGGTAATATATATGTATATATATATATACCACACACACACACACACATATAGTTATATTTCAATAATATTATTACTATCTGTCCATTATATATAGAGAGACTACTATGTGTTCACGCAGGATCTCTCTATATATGTACACAACCTCTCTCTCTCTCTATGTGTGCATGAATGACAAAGCATACCATTACACATGGATCTATATGTATCATACACAAAACACGCACACACACATGTATATATAAAGAGAGATGGTGTATATATACAATAACCGTAGCATCTCTCTCTCACACACACAAACACACACACACACACACACACTTAAGACTATCATGCATGCCCCACACGCACATATACACGTGTGAGTATTTATACATAATCTAGCTATTTACTCTGTTTTAAACAGGTGTTGGTGTCTCTACAAAGCTTAGTGTTTGTGAAAGAACCATACTGCAACGAACCGGCTTTTGTAAACCAACAAAACACCCGAAATTCACGCGCATACAGTGTTGAGCAGCAATACAACACTTTGTTTCACTCCATTATTCCCGCACTAAAAAATCCAGATCCCGATTTTGCTGATTTAATCATGGCTCACTTCAGGTAAAACATTAGATATTCTACTAATGTATATAATAATTATAAATATACATGTATAACGTAATCTAATACACACACAGGTGTGCGTGTGTGTGTGTGTGTGTGAGAGAGAGAGAGAGAGATGGTATCAATAAGTGCGTGCTTATATATGCTTCAAAATACTAGTGTATCATACTTATTTATTACATATGGTTTGTTAATTAGTATATAGTAACTATAATCCATCCAATCTACATGGTACTACTATAGTTGCTCCAGTTTTATAGTTGGTATATATTTATACATGCATGTATAAATATAGAAACGAGCGCGCGCACACACACACACACACACAAGTTATACACTTATGGCTGTGTGTGTGTGTGTATAAGTTCTTTTAATTGTTAATATAGGCTAAAAAGGAAGGAAATAGAGAAGCAATGTGATAAATGGAAGCAATGTGCGATGCCTATGCACTTAGGAGGAGGAACCATGGAACAAGTTGCTGACATGGTTAAAAAAGAGTTAGCTGCTAAGTTTGATTAAGATTGTCGGGCCTTGTAAACATTTTTTTATATAATATTCTTTGGTATTTCTACTAACATATAAACCAAATGCTTAACGAAGTGGATGACTCTGCTGCAAACTCTAAAAGATTACCTAAAATTAATTAAAATAATGCATATAAAACTCTATTTACACAAATAGTTAAATTTTTCATTAGTTTTACAAAACACAGAAGATATAATATAGGAAAATCACATGTTGTAAACGACAGCTTGGCCGAATGGTCTAAGGCATTGGATTTAAGCTCCAATCCGCAAGGGCGTGGGTTCAAATCCTACACATTTTGTTAGCTCAATATTCCCTCTTTATAGATAGGTAAGTAAGGATTATGTAACTCTTATGCATGTATCTTGTGTATCCACACACACAAACACACTATAGAAACGCAGTTTTTAAGTCCTTAACCATTTCATTCCTGACTTCTCTAATGGCATATCTTAGTATTATACTTGGAATCATTCGTAGAATCTGTAGGTAAACATATATCTCTAGAGAGAGAGAGAATTTTATATTAATTTATATTTTAAATTTACATTAAACTAATTTAATATGTAGATTTAAGTAAATTTTTTACACTGAGAATAAAATATTAAATTATTATGCATTTAAGTTCTTTTATGTATTTATTTCTGAATATCTGAATATGAATTCTATTTTAGAACTTGATATAAGTCTACACATGTATGTTTTAATATATATACACACAGAGATACAAAGAAAAAATAATAAAAATACATATTTATTGACTTAAAACTGAAATTATATGTAAATATATTTAAATAAATACTAATTTTAATATATACAAAGTTTTCTAAAATCAAACTTCTGTCTCGATTAGCAAAGAAGTATCACTGTTAAATTAATATTTGAAAACCAACATACTTTCATTAATAAGGGTACAAATCATCTATACATCATACATATGTATCCATAAATAAAGCGCGCGTGATTTGATCTATGTTTATTCCAAAACTTGTACAGTATTCATTTCTCTTATATATGCATGCGTGCGTGTGTGTGTGTATAGACAGTTAAATAATTAATCATATGTATGTTAAAATTCTGAAGATTCAGTACGGTCCTTATATATGAGTTTGTCATTATTCAAATAATTAATCATATTATGTATGTTAAAATTCTGAAGATTCAGTACGGTCCTCAAGAAGAAAAAGCAATTACTGCAGTAGAATAGGACCAGATATGGGAGATCGAAAGAAAACGCTGCGTGCGTCCGCATGTGTGTGTGATTCACTTCATACTTAACATAATTCTTATTAGTAAACCTTTTTTAATTGATTACATAAAAATATGTATGAAAATGCTTGACAAGTTTATAAAGTGAAATTCGATACTTAGAATAAAATATTTAGAACGCACACACCAGTTCCTGTTCTATAGTGTTCATGTCCGTATACTTAACACACATTATTACAGTATTTCTGCTTGAGGCCTTTAAAAGGCATTGTGGGATTGTATGCTACTGTGGTGCGTGGGGTGTGCCCATTCATTTGGAGGCATGAAGGACAGGCTAAACGTGAGCGCACTCTTCATTCAGGCAAAAGATACGAACAAGTCGTCCAGGCTCTTGCAAAAAAAACTCCACAATTTTCAGGCCTTGATGTTTGGATATCTGAGTGTATATATGAACCTTTGGTGGCACCGGAGCGCGTTTGGAATGCGGTTATTTCATGTTTGGAGGCTCAGAAGGCAGTGCAGTAGCTGGTCTGGTGAAATTAGGAAGAGGCTAATCTAACAAATCTAGAAGAACAAGTCTGTGTAGGCACTTTTGTATCATCTCTTTTCTGATTATTTCTGTGTAGTGTAGAGGCCCAGTGACAAGAGCGCGTACGCGGAATGAAGAGGGAGCTCAACAAGAACAGGCGTTGTATCGTCTCGTTTCTTTACTCTTAGTTGAAATCTGAAAATCCAGAACAGGTTTGTGTAGACGCCTCTTCTTCTTTTCTGTGTGGTGCCAGGTATTCTCTCTCTCTATATATATCTATCTATCTATCTAGACAATGACAACATTCACATTTAGGACTCAAATTCCCATTTTTTTACCATGTTGTTGGTATTACAGCTGAGAAGCTGCTCAATTTGCTAGCCCCTCCTCTTAAGTTGGAACCCAATGTCCCTTGCAAAACATCTCAGCAGTAACAATCTCACAACAATCAGAGTAAATCTCCTCAAGGACTCTCTCGTTACTCCAGTTGAGTTCGGAATCAGACAAGTGAAAAACAGCTACGTAATCACCATTTGCCGAGTCCTTTCTGTTCTGGACCGAGGAGCAGGATTCCGTTGAGATATAGGATTGTCCAACACCTGTAATCCAAGGGTTAGAATCTCTACAATTTTCGCAAGAAATCACCAGAAATCGAATGAAAATGCGGAAAAATGCATAGAAAATTTCATGAAAATCATCGATTTATGTTCTTTTCATGAAAAAAAACCGATTTTTGGAGAAAAAAAAACACCGGAAAACACTCACAGAGCGACATTTGTTCATATTCTAGGAATATAACGTGATATATACCCTTTACTCTTAATATTAAGTAAGATCATTATAAATCAGTGATTAAATCCGTAGTCGAAAAATGCTACAGAAATATTTAATTATTAATTTAATTATTAATTTATTAATTATTAATTTAATTTAATTACTAATCCGTAGCATTTTTTTACTACGGCATATATCACTGTTATAAATAACATAAATGAGTAATACTGTTTATATAATATTAGATATTACAAAGTTAATGTTTTGATATAGAGAAACCAAACAAAATAAACACACATAAACGACGAAAAGCAAATAAGAATATGTATTGTATAATTTAATATTTATGCAAAAATAATACACACACACGCATATATATGTCTACGTCACAAAGCTTTATTCTTATGAAAAGAGATGTGTCTGTTGTATAATGTATAAATATATACCACAAACGTGTATATATATATTTATATTAACTTAGGATATTTTTCAATTAACCCTTACTAATTAAAAAAATAAAGGGTTTAGGGTTTAGGGTTTAGAATTTAGGGTATACATAAGAATATACCTATATAGATTCCATTTTAAGATGGAAATCTATATTATAATATTAAATATTATCCCGACTTTCTTTATATTATTTATAAAGGGATTAATAATCAATATAAAGAATATTCTGTTAATCAAATATCATTATTAATATCGATCAATGTGCATAGAGCAATTCTAATTAACTCACATGTGTGTATATGGCAAATGACGTGTTAATGTCATGCTCATTTATTAAACTTTTCTAACTACATTATCTATTAGGATTACATGGCGTTGAACACCAACAGGTAGTTTCACTATCACCTTGTGCGCTTGGAATATATGCTGACATTGTTTTTCACTCTTCAGTTGCACGAGTTGCATTAAGGAGAGGATGCACAAGCTTGAGGTCCAACCTAACTCTTCCTCGCACACACATGCACGCGCACACAAACTTACATATCCAGATATTAAATCAAATCTCCAATATGTTTGTTTAGGCTCAAGTGTATTATATATTTCTATGTGTATAGAAGCACACACACATGCACACCTGTGTTTGTTGTTACGCAACTTATCTGAGCCGATCTATGGTGATGTTTCGATGGATCCGAAAGACGAAAATGTATATATGCATGTATATACCTGTGTATAATCTAGTATAATATGTATATAAATACAGACATATATAAGTATATGACAGGATCTCTCTTCTGTCACGTATACATGTTCGTAAATTCATCTATATATAAGTATACAGCGGACACAAACATATATGTATTCATGTGTGTGTGTGTTTTCATATATATATATATATAATATACTGTAATAAACAAGTGCGTGTGATACTGTAGTTGACATATTAGTTATTAATAATATTAATCTGTTTTGTGCTTTTGCACGCAGGAGAGTGCTTTCCGATGCATCTACGTAGTTGTACACTATGTATATTAGATGTATATAAATATACATTTATATAGGTTAACATTTATGTGTATATGAGTATGTCTGTGTATCTATGTCATATATTTGATAATTTGATTATGTATATATATATTGATATTTAATTATATTTTACAGAATGAAGGACAAAGCCACACGTGTATTGCATATGCACGAGGCAAAAATTTTATGGTTATTTGTGGTGATGGTATGTTATCTATAGAAATCGGTACTAGCACAGTTGAGAAGCAAAATAGAAAAAGTCAAAGGAAGAACAAGAACTCTTGGAACGCAAGGTCGACGGAACAACCCATTTCTACAAGGTTCTCGATCTACGCACAAAGAAGGTCTGGCGCGTGTCCACGAAGTTTTTGATGGGATGCGCATGTATGTTTTATTTGCACATGCATATATACAAATTAATGTATATAAACATATATAAAAGAAGATTAAGTTGTGTTAATTTAATTATTTTAATAATAATTTTTCATTAGGTTTATTAAAGTTTTTTATTTAATATTATAAATTTTAAAACTTATAAATAAAATAGGATTTAAGAATCATTTTTTTTTTCTAGTTTTTTATAATAAAAATACACGTGTGATTAGCTACGTTTTCTTTAGTTCTTATTACTTCGCTATCTATTATTAATTGTCTGTTTCAAATTTTAAACTTTTAATACGTTAGGAAAGAAAACTTAATATATATATATATATAAATTATGAATTATTTATTTACTTTACCTCACTTCTGTGTGAGCTTCTAACTTATATTTCGATTTCACCTAGAAAATTAAATTCGCAAAAATGTCAGGCACATGTCAAATTAGTACGTAATTAACTACGTTTCTTCAGTTCTTATTGCTCCAAGATCTGCTATATATATATATATATATATAATATATATAATTATATTTATTTACTTTACCTCACTTCTGTGTGAGGTTTTAACTTATATATTTTGATTTCACCTAAAAAATTAAATCCCGCAAAAATTATTTCCATAACTGATAATCTGAAAAATTATATTATTATTATTATTTTTATTAGTACTCTTCGTTAGCTACGCCGCGATACATTTGATTCATTTTATGAATTAATTAATTAAGTATAGTCCAGATTTCTTATACTTTCTTTATTACATGTTGAGCTAATCTCTTTACCAATTCAGGAGCAAACTTTAATAAACTTAATCAAAAAGATCATAAATCTTTTATTAAATTTAAATCTTTTTTACTTATTATATATTCACTTTTTAAATTTAGGAGTGTGTGACTTATATGTGTGACAATTCTTTATCTATTAATTTTCTCACTTATTTAAAATAATAAAATTTAAAGTGAAAACTTGAAATGTTTCTTAAAAAAATATGAATTTACTTAGTACAAATAGATATTTATATAATAAACTATGTTTAATAAAAAATTGTATCATTTAAATAAATAAGTTTTATTTTCACACATAATTTAATTATATATTTTTATATGTTATAATTATGTACATTCATATATCATATTTTAAAATTATTTAATGTTAATATAATATCATCTCATACGATTATTATTTTTAAAGCACATATGATAAATTTAAAATATATATGTATATGCATATTAAGATTTATTTAGTGAACTATAATATAGTTTCATATACACATTTTATGCTTAAAGACGCCCTTATATATTCATATTAAAATTTAAATAATAAAATGTTTACTCTCATAATATAAACTTTTACACATCAACAACATTAAATAACAATATTACATAAAAATATTTATGAATTTTTAAAATTTTACAAATAAAAAGACTAAAGTTCTTTAAGATTAAGGTGAATATTTCTTAAATTCAAAATAATATAATTGTTAATGTAAAAATATATAAAAATAACATTTTAAAATTAAAAATTGAAGTTAATGAATACATTTAAATAAATAAATATATGTAGCAAAATGTAAATTAAATTTTTATTGGTTATGTGATGATAAACTTAAAAAGTTTAAATCACATTCATACAATAGATATATAATAAATTATTATAATTTATATAATATGTGTTAGTTTTTTAAAGGTTAAAATTAAAATCTCAAAGTGTATTAAATTTATACTTTTATAATAAGGCAAAACTTAAGAATGTACTATATATTCTGTTTTATAAAAGAAATCTTAAATTAATGATTATTTAAAAGAAATGATAAAAAACATTTAGAAAACTTAATCTAAATGCCAAGGTTATATATATATAATTAGCCTTGACATATCTATATATTTGTATAAATATATTTGTAAATTCTTATCATTATTATTCTCTCATATTATTATTATTATTATTATTAAATATTAAACTTATTTTAAATACTTCCAATATTGTTAGTGTTTAAAACAATAATTAATGTTCCTCTTTGGTACAGTTTTTATTTTATAATAAAATGTGAACTATTTTAAATAAAATTGTGTGATGTGGTCAAGATTATATATTTTTATATATATGACTTACACTAAATTAGTATATCCAATGGTTATGATTTTTTAACACAATTTTAATATAATTATAATGGTTTGATATGTTAAATATATCTCAGCTATTCAATTTTTTAACGAGTCTTTACGGTTATAAACATATTAATTACATAAGGGTGTATTTTATTTTGGAGATAATATGTTTAATTCATAATGTATTAAAATATACTATATATTTTATTATTAGCACTTCAAAAATAAAATATTCACTAATAATTAAATATTATAACTTTTTATCAATAATTTGGTTATAAAGTAATAGAATTATATAAAATGTTAAATAACGCCATATGATCATTACTTCGGGAAATGTAATATATAATAAGCATAGGTAATTTCAAGTTTGAATTTTATATATATAAATAATAATTTAATTTGAACTATAATATATTTGTAACACACACACGTGCACATATATATAATTATTGTTAATACATTTTAATTCCATATAATTATTAATTTTCAAAAAAAATTCAAACATATAACATATTCAAAGCACACATGCATATTCATTTTGTGAAACATAACTTTTAATAAGTACATATTATATTTAGAAGTAAATGTACTAAAATAAATAAGTATAATTTCGTATTAAGAGTTAAATGGTGAACTAAAGATAAATAACCTTGTATTAATAGTACATTGTGTTATAAATATAATTTTTTAAATAATGTTTAAAACTCAAATAACATAAGTGAGAGTAATCCATAGCATATATTACATCATTCCTTATTTTAAATATTAGATATTATTGTTATAGAACTAAAAATTTGTAAATGAAATTTATACTTGAAATAATATATAATCCATTCAATTAATATATATAGTACATCATAACTTAAACTTTTGTAGGGTTAAAAAGGAATAATTAAATACCTAGAGAACCTAATTGAAAGCTAATATATGTCTGTATATCTACAAAACTCCACTGTTAAGCTATGTATAGGCCTATGTATTGGGTCTATACATACATGCATACCTCTCTCTCTCTATTTATTCATATACACATATATACACACACGTATGTATGTATAATACATTAGATACATATATATGTATATGTAAGAAGTTAAATATTTTTATTTGATAAAACATATTAAATAAAGTAGAGAAATTATATTATGTAAGTAATTAGTAATTAAAATTTATGATACTTTAAAATACTAATTTTATAAGTTTATTATAAACGTTAAAAGAAAACTATACTACATTTACATCAAATTTAGATATATTTCAGCATAACGATCCCACCACAGTCTCGTCATCCGTCGTTTGTATCATATTTATAAGTATGTGATTTATTTATTTTTATGTTTCATTTTTTTCTTATATAACTTATTAATTTAGTCATATAAGTAAATTGATTTAAATTACTTAAATTGATTGTACTTGTAGAAATTAAAGTTATTAACTTATAGCTAAGCTTGTGATATTATTTTTTTATGGTCATAAACGAAATTTAAATCTGACAGGAATAACATCTATATCATTCAGTTAAGACATGTTTTAAAACATATAAGTTCGGTTGAACAAAAACTGCCTTTTTAAAACCCTAAAACCCTAAACCCTTGTTTCAAAAGAAAAACTATGCAATCTTTGAGCACCCTTCAAGCTGTGGAGGTGATGGAGGCGTGGGTGTGGTAGGATTCGAAGGAGAAGGAGAAGAGGAGTTGTTCCTCAGCTTCAGAACAATTGGTAGCACAATAACTAACGCAACAACAAGCAATATTATAATGGCAATGCAAGTCCACTTTCTTGTGCTCCTCTGGTGCTTCTTTGCTACGGCAAGGTTCCTAGTCCCCTGGCAACATATGAGGATGCTCTGTGAACTTGTGCCTCAATATCATTCAGCTGTTGTCCCTGTGCCTCCACAAGCACTGCCATGTCCAGGAATATCTGATGGAGCTCCAGCAAGTTCCTTGACTGCATCATGCCTCTCTTGTATCTCCTTCAGTGTCTCAACCACTTGGCCACGTCCCTACATATATACGAGGTGTGTGTGTGTGTGTTACATGCTCTTGTATTGCCTTTTGAAGAAATGTCTCACTCTCTCCAGTCTCGATCATCCTCTCAATTTCATCTTCATCACCCTCTCACTACCATCAACTACAATCTCAGCCTTTCTTGGCCAAAGTGAGATATAATATACGAAAGTATGTACCGAGTTCTGACGGTAGAGAGGCATTCCATCGTTTTCCATAGGTATAGTGAATACCAAACAAGCTAAGTAAAAATGATATACTCAATATCGGTGCCATGCCTTATCTTATTCATTAAATAAATAAATATTGATTAAAAGTCTTAAATGCATTTCTGACGACGTTAATATCGTGGCTAATTTTTAACATTTATGAAATAAGTCGCGAGTTTTCTCTTTCGAGTACCTAACGGATAGGTTGGCGATCTTTTTTTATTACGTAAAAAATACACTTCAGTGTGTGAGTGCGTGTGTGCCTGTTTGCGTGTGTGCAGATAGAAACATAACACTTTGCTATGAGGTTTCCCACTGTTTTACCGCTGTACAGGTTTGCCACATGCTGTACCGTATTTCCCATACCACATGCAACGTGAGATGAAAACTATTAATTCCACCATGGCTAAACTTGGCATAAGATTGAGACAACTACTGTTCTTTGCAGAACAGTTTAATTAAATGAATAATTAAACTATACATGTCTTCATGACAGTTTAGTTGCAACAGACATGTAAATGTAATAAGAAACATTTACACATATACAAACATGTGTGTGTGTGTGTTTATTATTTATAAATGATCTTGAGTAGCAGGTACAAGCTGATTTTGGTGACTGCGATAGCAGATGGACTTTCACCTCGGTCTCTATTCTGGTTCATGTCAATTTAAGAGGCCTACATCATCAAAGTGAATGGTTTAGATTTTGCAAGGTTCTCTCTGACACACCACACACGTTTGATCTTGTTATAATTAGTGTGTAATATCTATCATCTTGTATGTACATTTATACTCTTGTGACTATGTGTATATCTGATCATTCTTTATATAAAATATCATCTAGTGTGTGCATCTCTGTGTGTGCGTGTTTCTCTCTTCTTTGCTCCTGTAAAGGACACACACATAATATATACATGTATAGTCGTATTGTCCAACACTATTAGTTAGCTCTGAAGAAGAAAAGCTAACGATTATTACAAAAGCTTGAGATTATCATGAGAACACAATCTGAATGCAAGTTTATTAATCCTCTCTAATAACATACTCTCCTTCTTAAAGAAGTTCTTCTCCTTTGTTCCCAGTCGTGTGTTCGAAGCACTTTAGCAAAGTTCATCGTTGAAGCATTAAAAACATTCAATTCGTTACAAACTCTTTAAACATTAATAACTTTTAATTAGCATTAATTAATTTAAATTAATGCATGTCCACAACTTTCCATAATTAAAATAAGAAGTCAATGTCGATTAATATGCAGTTGAAAATTAAACTTATCACACTCAATATAAATATTAAAAATGATATAAAGAGTTCATGATAATTTTATATTTCTATAAAATCCGTGACGAATTTTATAAAATTCATGGTGAATATTAAAACTTCCTCACGAACCCACATTTTAAGTATAAAATTTCATATTGGAGTTAATTCATAGCTTATCAATTTTGATTTGCATTACATGCATGTGTATGCAGACATTATTCTGACTTAAACAAGTGCTAAGATCATTTGTTTAGAATATGAATGTATCTGATTGAGTTATACATTTATATTATATTAAACTCGTGATTTTAACAAAATAGCATAATAATGGTATAAAATGCTATCCAGTTATGGTCCTTGTCATCTTTGGCTCTTTAAATACCCTTATTTTGGCTGCACCTTCAGAACTTGTGTTGTTTATTAACATCTCTGATTACCAGATCAATTTTGATGAAAGTGTCGTACTGAAGTCCTGTTCATTTGTTTTATTTTCTCAATGTCTGAAACTTGTTAATGATGAACTTTGACAACCTTAAGGTGTTTGGCATGTTTACATTGGTGGCTTCTTTAATCTCTTGTCATTTTGGTACGATTTCATCAAGATCTACTTGAGCAATAAAGCCAATAAAATACTTTTCAAAATCAAACTCAAGGCAGTGATCTTTTAAACTCCGCATCTACTAACATATTATATGTGCTCTATTTGTTGTTTTTCTTTGGAAAATTCTTGACTATCGCAATTAAGAATTATAATTCTTTACATATAAATATCCATTAGTTACCTTTTATATAATCATCCATAAAATTCTTCGCATATACGTACATGTGATGAAAAATTATTAATTACATGTACGTAATCTCCATCAGAAATAAGAATTGAGAATAAAAAAATTCCTTATTATTATTATTGATCCCGATGGCAATGATTTTTTAATTTAATAAAAAAAAGAATTATTTCTTAATTTATAAAGGTCCTTTATATATAAACAGGAATGCACA